>RSEE01000062.1:0-401694 GCA_003971905.1 Moniliella sp. 'wahieum' | reverse complement strand
CTAGTGACACTAGTGGCTAGTGACTGACCAGCATCCGCCTAATCCGAACGTTCCCGCTGCCATCGACTCGGAGATGCCCCAATCCGCTCCATCTTTTCATCTGCGAGCTGCATGGGCTTGTGAATAATACGGCCGTCGGTCCTGACACGGGTCCCACCACTAGATAATACAACCCTCCAGGAATACACAATGAGCGAGATTCTTTCCGGGATCGTCCGGCGTCCAGGCGCATGGCACTGAACCAACGCCAACAAGGAACAGTCCCGAGTCCAATGAAATCGGAGGTGCGAGCGGGCTGGTGCCGGACGGCATGACCACTAGAGTTCCTGTTGAGAAGGCATCGGTACATCCTCTGTCGCAGCAGCGGTGGACGCATCAACAGACCTTCTGGGCCGGTGCCCCGAAAGGTTGCGCGCCAGGCGTTCCAAGTCTTCGGAGGATTGCCCTGGCGCAGCGTCCTCGTCGATCATCGCCTCCTTGATCATCGAAATCGTTGATTCGATCGACCGCCGCCGGTTGGATGGGGAGGACATGGTCGTACCCAGCGAGAAGACCGAGAGTGGCGATGGGCCCCCGGCGGGCGGAACGATGTCTTTTGTCCACTCAAGTTGGCCTTGCCGCCCGCATTGGCGAACGAGGCAAATGGGGCTGGTTTGGCAGGCGTGCTCTCGGCCCCAGTCATGCCTGAAGCGGAAGTGACGGGGGAGGAAGGCGTGGACGAGCCGGTGGGAGATTGCGTCAAGACACTTCCTTCGGCCGACTCGATCCCCATCATCGCCTCGGGCGAGTTGGCATCAATCAGGTCGGGAGGCAAACGCTCGTTCTCAATGTCCACCTTGCGAGCGTCATCGAAGCCATGGATGTTGTCCTTGACCTCTTCGGCACCAAGGACGAGGCTGTCGTACGGCAAACTTGTCTCGCCCGCCGCCGAGCGAAGTTCCGAGGACCGCTCTGTCTCTTCACGCAACAGGGAGAAGACACGAGACATACGGCCGACTGAGAGAATCTTGTTCTTGATTGCCACCCGGCGCTCGCCATTCTCATCAATGAAGGATTCTTCATCGTCCACCTCCACATCTTCATCGCTCGCTGGCACGCCCTCCCCGCCCTCGTGCTCAGACACAAGATCTTCCTCGTCCTCCTCTTCCAGTTCCTCCTTGGAGCAAATGTTGAGGAGAGAAATGAGCATGTCAGTGATCTTTTCACCGACAAAAGGGAGGGACCAGGTAAAGACATCCATAAAGTTGGGAAGCCAGTAAGGATGGGGGGACGCATTGAACTGGCGAATGTTCATGACGTTGTTGTCATACTTGAGCACAGCCGCCTTGTTGTTGTACACATCAAGATAGTTGGGTGCCGAAAAGATGGTCATGACTGAGGGGAAACCAGTGGTCTTTGTTTTGCGATACATGCGGTAGCCGGCGTCCTGCGCCTCGTGAGCCCGAATGACAGACAGAAGGTTGTTGCGCTCAAGGAACTGGCAGGTGGCGGCATAGGTGAAAAAGTAACTACAGCCGCGGACGTGGTTGTGAAGGAAGAGGTCGTTGGTCTTTTCTGACCCAAAATCCTCGCATGGATCCGCCCAAAGAAGGTCACACATCAGTCCATGCGTCGGCGGTTCGCGGAAGCGGTTCAAATCGCGCAGGTCGTCCAGAGTTTGCAGTTCGGGAGAGAGGCCCCCATGAATGCAAAGGAATTGCTTGTTCATCAGAGCGCCAAGGGGAAGAGTGCAGAACGATTCCATGCACTCGTCGTAGATGTGTTCTGAGTACTTATGTTTACCTATGAAGGGAAGAGACCCATGAGGCAAAGGACAGGACAGTCAGCAGCAGGATTCAAAAGCAGGGCCAAAGGAGTGCGACATACACTCGAGTTTGAAGGTGAAGTAGTCGGTCAAGTGGCGGCACTCGTGGTTCCCGCGCAAGAGGAGAACCGATTCAGGGTAACACATCTTGAGGGCCCACAAGTACAATACACACTCGATGGAGAAGTAGCCGCGGTCGACATAGTCGCCCAAGAACAGATACCTCGTCTCGGCGGGATTGCCCCCCACCTCAAAGAGCTTCATCAGGTCGTAATACTGCCCATGAATATCCCCGCAGACCGTGATAGGCGCGTCGACTTCGAGAAGGTTGGGTTCGGTGCGGAGAACCTTGGTAGCACCATGGATGATGAAAAGAGCCTGCTCGTCCGAAAGACGGCCTTCGCGGTAGAGGTGGTTTTTGAGAAAGGCCAGGTCGGGCTTTGTGTGCTCGGGGTCGGCATAAAACTGCTCGTCGGTAGGAAGATGAAATGCGGGGCCTGGACATCCTTGATAACGCGCTCTTGGGTGGAGACTTCGGTGCCATCGTCAAGGGTATGGACAGTGAAGTCGATCTCGGGCTTGGGCAGCTCGCTCTTGCGCTGGATCTCGTCGAGGGCAGCGTGGAGATGCTCCTTGTGGGCCTGGGCCGAGGGGGTCGAGGCCATGGCGACAGAGATGGGTAAGCGTGAGGGCGGGTGTGGGGGTGCTAGGTGGTGGGGCGGTGGTGGTCGTCGCTGGTGGTGTTGGTAACGCCAGCTGCCGCCCAGCCCAGCCCAGCCCAGCCCAGCCCAGCCCAGCCGCAGGGCGTGTGCAAGCTCCGAGGCAGTGCGGCCGGCCAAGAACAGCAGGCGAAGGGCGCGTGGAGCAGCAGGCGGGGCGGCCGCGACGGCTCAGTGGCCCCGTGCCGTGCCGTGCGGCCCGCATATCCCCCCTGCGGGCTTGTGCCCCTGCTTCGGGTGCTGCCACGCCCGACTGGCCGGATGCCTGTGGAATAACGCGCGGATTGTCCTGGCGGATAGGGTTCCCTCCAGCTGTTCGGCCTCTGGGGGCGTGGCGTGGTGGGCAGGGGGCGGGGGGCGGCGGCCAAAGGGCAGTGCCGACGCGCCGACGCAGACCAAGACGCCGCCGCAACCACGGGCCGCCCGCGGTCGGTGACACCCCACCGCTGAGGCTCAGCGCTCCTGCACTCCTGTCGCCCTACGCGCTGCCCAGGCTCACACGACTCCGGCTGCCACGTCCCCACTCTCCACCCTCGCCCATCCACCCACAATCAGCCAACCTATGTATCCATCCATCCACCCAATGCCCCAGCGGCCCGCCCGCGCATACCTTGCCCAAACGCATAACAATCAGCCCCCCCGGCCACCTCCCCCTGGCTAGTCTGGCCCGCGAGCACGTACAATAGGCACCGCCGGATCCCAAGGCCCTGCCAGGCTCTGCCGGCTGGCTTGAGCCCAGTGCAGCCACAGCGGTCCGGCCCCCGTCACGAGCAGAAGCAGCACGCCGTGCAGCGCCAACACTACCCGCAGCGCAGGGGTCGCAGCTGGGTCAAACGAGTAACCATGCAGCAGCGTGCCCACCACCAGCGTCACACCAAACAGCCCAACCGACGCAGCAGCGCCAGCCCCTTCGCTCCCGCTCCCGTTGCTGCTGCCTCGCGTCTGCGTAGATAGGTACCGCACCATCCGTGACCGTCCTGCCGGCACAAGGGCAAAGAGGAAGAGACTGGTGAACAGGAGGGCAAAAACGCCTGCCTCAGACCGTAGGCGGGAAGCAAGGACCACACTCGCAGACATGGCCGCGCTCAAGGATATGTGCGATGGCAGCGAACCATCGCCACTGTCACGCGATCCAGCCACAATGTATTTGACCCCTGCCTCGGGCGAGGGCGCATCGCCGCCCCGCCTGTGCGGCCGAATGGGCATCAAGGTAGGTCCCGAAAGACGGTATTCGGCGGCAGCCAGATGGAGGGCGAAGAGACCGCCGGCTAATCCCCAGATCGAGTCGCTTGTCGTTGAGGCGGTCATGGTGCGCATGAGTGGCGAGAGAGCATAGAGCACGAGACAGAGTAGCAGAAAAGAGAGAACCGTCTGAGCTCGCTTACTCCTCCGACGGACCATCGGCACGGGGTGTTTGGGCTGAGCGATGGCGCCAGTGGGAGACAGCTGGGATGACTGCAGCGCCTCACACACGGCCCACCCCATGACAGTGAGAAACGCGATGGCCAAGGACACGAGCGGTGGGTGCCACACCCGTGCTTGCAGGCGGAGGAAAACGGCAACAAATACCAGGATGATGTTGAGTTGTGTGCCGAGGGGAAGGGCAGCAAGGACGAGCTGGGCAAGGCCCCGGCGGGGCGGAGGCGGGGCTCTGAGGGAGGCAAGAAATGACGGGGGCGTGTAGTTATCGGCGTAGGGTTGACGCTGCCAAAGGATGCGGCGCCATGGCGGCAGCGGCCCCCTGCCGCCGGGACCGGCATCGACTAGGCAGGCTGTGGTGATGCAAAAGGGAGGCGGAGCGTGGACGGCTGGTGGCCTCGGTGCGTGCTAACGCAGATGGACTGATTGGAGTGGTCACAGTCGTCTGTGCTCGCTGTGGGCACTACCTGATGCGGAATCGACAGTGTTTTGCGAAGCGGTGTGGAGCCGCCGGGCGGAATGAGGCCCATTTGCCTGCACCGCCTGAGTAAACCGGGTCACCTGTCATCATAAGGCAATGTGCCCGAGCGGTTAAGGGGATTGATTAGAATTGCATTCTAACCATCAATTAGGCTCTGCCTGCACAGGTTCGAATCCTGTCATTGTCGTTTTTTGTCGGAAGTATCTTGCTTCCGGGTTGGACAACGCACCAACTTCGCCATTGTTGCAGAGAGGCCATTGCGCGTTACGCTGGATCCAAGCATTGAATACCTTCGCCCACTTGGCCTGTGACCTGATCATGCCGGTGCGCTTGACCTTACAGGTTAACATGTTAACACGCGATCGTATCCCATTCACATAACGTAAGATCGACGCACTGGCCACGCTGGAAACAGCGTTTCCACCCGTCAAATTGAGCCGCTCGTAGCAGTTTGAACGGGCCGCTCTCTCTCTCTTTTGCAACCACCACGCGACGCGCTATCTGTACTGAGGGCCTCACTCGAGCAAGCACCATGTCGTTCGATCCGGAGAATGTGTTCAAGGCGCTCACATTTGAGGACAAGTGTTTCCTCGTAGCCGGGGTTGACATGTGGAGAACGTATGCAAAGGGGGAAGCGCACTTGCCCTATATTAAGTTGTCCGATGGCCCTGTCGGAGCCCGTGGCGGCGGCGGGTTGATGGACTCGGTTCCGGCCGCCCTCTTCCCCTCTGCCAGTGCGCTAGGGGCTACCTTTGATCGTGCTCATGCGTTTACGATGGGGCAGTGGATCGCCCAGGACGGACGGTCCAAAGCGGCGCACGTCATTCTCGGCCCCACCATCAATATGGTTCGCGATCCTCGCAATGGCGTACGTTCGAGACCTTTTCAGAGGATCCACTGTTGTGTGGAACGTTGGCCGGCGCTTGGGTGCGTGGCTGCCAGTCGACGGGTGTGGGCGCCTGTTTGAAGCATTTCGTCGCCAACGAGACGGAGACTGCGCGTCGCATCTCCTCCTCCAATGTGGATGAAATTGTGCTGCGGGAGATCTACCTTAAGCCGTTTCAGATTGCCCTTCGGGACGTGGCTCGCGCCATTGGAGCAAAGGGAGAGGAGAAAGCTGCTCCTTTCAATGGCCAGAGCGCGGCGTTCATGACGGCCTACAATCGGGTGAACAGGGTGAGTGCATCAGAGCACCTACGGCTGTGGCAGGATGTGGTTCGCTCCGAATGGGGTACGAGGGGCTGGTCATGTCCGATTGGTTTGCTCTGCATGATCATGCACTCAAGACGACCGATTTGGAGATGCCTGGTCCCTCCATTTTCCGCAAGCCAGAGACAGTCAAGGCCCTCATTGAGAAGGGGGAAATTACTCAAGACGACCTTGATGCACGGGTCAAACGCGTGCTGCAACTCATCAAACGAGTGGAGCCGCTTGGGCTGCTTACGTCTGTGGACGAAGAGAATGAGTCTTCGGTGCGTAGCAAGGAACTTTCCAGCGCTATTCGCACCATTGGCGCCGAAGCAGCCGTGCTGCTTAAAAACGATGGCATCTTGCCCCTCGCTTCAGGAGCACATGCCCCCAAGAAGGTTGCTCTCGTTGGTGCCCCTGCCATCGCTGCCAAAGCGTTTCAATCGGGTGGGGGCAGTGCCAATCTGACCTCGCAGTACCTGTCTCCACCCATTGATGCCCTCAAAGAAGGTCTCGGTTCGTCCGAGTTTACCTACCACGAGGGTGTGCCCATGTGGGAATTTCCTCCTAGTCCTCCCAATGGTCCGGTGAAACTAGAGTTTTTCAATGGAAAGCAGAAAGGGGATGTCAAATGCTTTGCCACGCTGGAGAAGGATGCGCTCGAGTGGGGGAAGAGCATGACCCCGCTCCCGTCCGGAGCTGAAGTGGGGAACTGGTTTGTGCGTCTGACCACAACCCTTTCCCCGCCATCCGAAGGAAAGCACAAGCTGGCGATTGTGGGGCTGGGAACGGTTTCTGTCCAGGTTGCCGGGGAGGAAACCTGGACTGAGACGTTTGAGAAGGATGTGGCTATGGTTGCTGTCAATCCCACCAACGGCTGGAAGAGCAGGGCATTCTCCTTCTCCAATCAGCCGAAAGAGGTGACAGTGGAGTACCGTCCTCCTGACCGCTATTCGGACGACAAGGGGCTTGATGAATGGGCGCGCAATGCTCACTATTCCATCGTCTTGTCTGGCTGGATTGAAGATCAGGACGAGCAGATCCCCATCGACGAGGCGGCCAAGGCAGCGGCTGAGGCTGATCTGGGTACGTCTCTCCTCCATATCAAGCGCCCATACAGCCATTTTGAGAAGCTAACACGTTTTAACAGCCATTGTTTTTGTTGGAACGGGATCGAGCTTCGAGGGGGAGGAGAACGATCGTCAAGTGTTGACGCTGCCCAAGAACCAAGACAAACTTGTCGCCCACGTCCTTCAGCATCAGCCTCACACAGTGGTGGTGAGCGTTACCGGGGCAGCAGTCGAGATGCCTTGGTTCTCTTCTGCCGCGGCCGTGGTACAAACCTGGTTTGGCGGACAAGAGTCCGGGGCTGCGATTGCCGATGTTCTGCTTGCACGGGGGACGCCCCAGCGTCGGGGAGGATGCCCAGTACATGGCCCATTAAAACTCGCGACCTTCCGACAGCCGCAAGCGCTCGTCTCTTCCCAGGCGTGAAAGAGGAGGAGGATCCCGTGGGCCCAAATGTATACTACGATGAAGGTGTCAAGATTGGAGCAGCGCATTTTGAAAGTACGCAACTGAAACCGCTGGCATGGTTTGGACAAGGCCTCGGCGGATACACAACGTTCTCCTACACGTTGTTGGGGATCCAAGGTACACTCTCCGGCCCGAGTTCGACAGTGGAAGTGAAAGTGGAGGTCACCAACACGGGCTCACGTTCGGGCAAAGGAGTAGTGCAGCTCTACGTTCTCAACGTGGGTGGGCGCGCCCGGAAACTTGCTGCGTTCGAGGCGGTGCGTCTTCCGCAAGGCGAGGCGAAGCAGGTCACGATCGATCTAGACCAAGAGGCGGTCTCCTCGTGGGTGGGAGGCGAGGATGGCCACTGGTCGGTCGAGGCTGGCAGATACGAGGTTGTCCTGGCCTTGTCGTCCAACCCCAAGGATGAGCTGGCCCGAGGGAGATCCAGGTGAGCCAGACATGGGCATGGAAGGACTGGGCCGGATCTAGGCGGGAGACGAAGAAGGCCCTCATACATGTCTCCCATCCACTCGGTGCAATCTGATTGGGTGGCAAGCGGACCTGGTCGTATATGGCACAGACAGATGATGGCGATGGGGCTAGACAGGGCGGGTGTAGACGGCAGGAAAGCAAGGGGGCGGGAATGGGTCCGCTATTAATGGCTGTTATTTGCTGCACAATGTGGTTCTTTCGCAGCACCTCGCTTGCTCCTACGTGCTGACATGTGGCATGCGAGATGCGATCCGGGCATTGGAACAGCGTGCGGGGCTGTGCGCTGCTGCTGCGAGCACTGGTGTGGTGGTAGCGCAAGGAGAGAGCAGAGGATATCCAAGCCGCAGTATCAGCCGCAATACTCCGTGCGTTCGCTTCCCTCCATGCATGCCCTCCGCTGCACGCCAGCCAACGCACAGCCACGCATGCACGCTGGGACACTCAACACACTCTTCGCTCCGGGGCATCCCTGCCCTCTGCGTCTGCTGCTTCACCACCACCACCATCCCCCTCATCCTTCTCCACTCATCTCTCCATGATGCCACAACACCCATCAACCGAAATAAGCCAGTCCCCCGGCTCCCATCCGCTCCCTCCGCGCGCATTCGCCGCAAGCCTCGTCCTCCTCCTCTTCCTCCTCCCAAAATGCAAAAAACCCACTCCCGCGCACCGTCACCCGTGCATATGATCAGTGCATACAACCATCGAGTAGCGAGCCCGCTGTCTCCACCTTTGCCTCCTCTACTTCTGCCCTCAAGCATCACCAATCCACCTCGTCTGCGGTGACAATGAAGAGACCTTTTGAGACAGGACGGATATCCATACGAAGCACCGTGAGCACTCTCTTCAAGCGACATTATTCCAGCAACTTTTGGTCCATCTCCACCAACCCCGTTGATTCAGCCGACGTGTCCATCCATAATTTCCGCAACATCAACCAGCTGCCTGTTCCTCAAATATATGCCACACACGCCCTTCTTTACCCCTATGACATGTTGGATGAGGAAGAGTTGGACGACGAGGTTATGCCTCCAGTATGAGCCCGACGGCAAGGGAGGACACCGCATTGTCACCGCTGGCCCCGGGTGGACAATCCCTCCATCTGGAGCGTCAGAGCCAATCCCCGGGCCTTTATCAATGGTGGAACGGTTCTACTTTCGCTCTTGTCCTGCTCGTGCTGTTTGCTGGCTATCCCATCCTGTCTCACTATCGCCATCACAAAAACTCCTTCGACAATCAAGGGGGCTATGGCCTTGGGGGCACAAACGCTTCCGGTCAAGTAGGCCACATTCCCGGGGTCCGCACATCACTCATTGACCCGACACACCCCAAGATGCCTACACTCGCCTTTCTGTTGATGGTACCACGACCTTGGCCCTCGTCTTTTCCGATGAGTTTGAAACCCCAGGCCGCAGTTTTTATCCTGGTGATGAGTAAGTATCCACATCATGCCTCCCCCACCTCTTCCTTCATCTCAGGATCATATACTCAATAGACGTTATAGTATACGATGAGTGGAAATTCACTAACCTTCTTCAGTCCCTTTTGGGAAGCTGTCGATCTCCATTACTGGGCCACCAACAACTACGAATGGTACGACCCAGCTGCTGTGACGACGGTGAATGGCGCGCTTCGCATTACCCTAAGCGAACACCCTGAGCATAATCTGAACTTTCGTGGAGGCATGATTCAGTCCTGGAACAAATTTTGCTTTACAGGGGTGCGCTGGTGGCCAATGTGCGCCTTCCAGGAAAAGCCAACGTGGCCGGTCTCTGGCCAGCAATCTGGATGATGGGGAACTTGGGGCGTGCCGGGTATGGCGCCACGTTGGAGGGTACGTGGCCCTACAGCTATGATGCATGCGACGTTGGTACCCTCCCCAACCAGACAGACCCTTGACACTCTTTCCCGATACCTCTACCCTGGGCAATTGCGTTTACAACCGTAAACACAACAGTAAATCCCTTCTTATCTCCCCGGGCAACGATTGTCGGCTTGCACCTGTCCGGGCGAGGACCACCCCGGCCCGCAGTTTCCCAACGGCTCCTATCCGGGCCGGATGGCTCCTGAGATGATCTTTTCGAGCTCAGGTTTGAACCAAAAACGAAGACATGACTGCTTCCCAGAGTGCTCAGTTCGCCCCATCAATACAATGCCTACCGTCCCATGGCCAAGCCCGAATTGCTAAACCATCGAACCATTGTCAATTCCTATCAGGCGGTTGACCAGCAAAGCATTTTCGGGCGTTACTGCTACAGACCAGACGGGCGTGCAGTATTTGCCCGACAACTCTACGGGGACGTTCACCGAGTTTGCTGTCGTCGAGTACCAGCCCGGCCACGAGGATTCATCCAATAGAGGGCAAGCGCGGAAACCAAACTTGGCGGCTCACTCCGGCCCAATTGGCACCGGATCCCATTTCGGGCATTGCCTCTCGCACCATCTCACCTGAACCGATGAGCATCCTAGCCAACGTGGGCATCTCGGAGAAACTTTGGCGCCCCTTCGTGGAACCAGCAGATTGGCCCTCTTCAATGGAAGTGAATTGGATCGGTATACCAGGATCCAGCAAGACCACGTAGGGGTGACCCGCCCGACTACCCCACTGCTGATTACATCAATCGTCATCTTGAGGCATATACCAATCCCAAATTATACACTCTGGGGAAACGATGGCGGCGTGGGGTGGGTACGGGCCAACTGGCCACGCAACCGGCTCAACCGGACGGTTGCAACGTTTCGCCTTCCACCCCAACCAGGAAGCCCCAGCCAGCCCATCCCCAAAGCTCCCGATACCCTTCTGCGTCGATTGGCACCCACCAGCCTCAGTGCTCCATATCGTCTTGGAACAGCGGACAGCAACCATAAACGAGTACTAACTAAAGGCTATAAAGGACGACAATAAAAACCCTACGTCTCGTGTCCTCTCCTCTCTTTTCTCTTCTCTCTCTATACCTCAGACAGTGACCACTGTTCTTGAGTTTGCAGACAGGTCGGTGTGTCTGCGTGTACCTCTCTTTGATATGGAACTACTAGGATATTGTACCCGTTCTTCCTCCGGCTTTTATGTCTCAGCCCTGTCTGCATATTACAGAGCCGGCGGGGGCTTTGCAGCGTGATGACTGGAGCCCGAGCCATAGTTTCGGGGCGCTTTCCATATGAAGGTGAGGCCTGAGGAGGGAAAATTCACAGTTGATTTTGAGCCTGGACACTACTGAAAAACGGAGCGCAACGGAGACGAGGTGTGAGAGAGGCCCCTTAATTGGGACATTGGCTCGCGCGCGGCAGATGAATAACAGTGTGTGGTTGCGCTTGTGCCGGAACAACAGCAAGACTGACGGGCCTGTAGTCTGTAGTCCTAGAGGGTTGGCCGTAAGGCCGTGACCGGTGGCGCATGCAACGGCCGCGGGTAGGACACGCCTTGGTCACTGGAACACTCTTCTCTCGCAGGACCCCCACGGGATATCGAAAGGTAAAATGCACAGGAATGAGACCTGTATACATACGACACCTATATATATATAATCCCGCCCACTGGGGTTTCATCAACCCACACTGTAGGCGCCACTGGTCCTAAGCTCTGAAACAAGAACCCTATTAGACCGATAGAATCGCTATGCCACCCTCGCGTTCGATACGCAAGAAATGCATTCGTTGCTATCAAGATGGAATGGGCGGATAGCTCAGTTGGTAGAGCGCACGCTTCGCATTCTATGCTTCTTCTGTGTGAGGTCTGGGGTTCGATTCCCTATTCGTCCATTTTTTCCTACTTGGGATTTATTTATTGTTTGGTTCAATCTTTCGTCTGTGAGGGTAGGAGACACCCATAATGTCTCGACTTGCAAAACTCGGCAAAACAAAAAAACCTGCTTTGCCCACCACCAGATGCACTCGCGTTTTGCTATCGTGCAGTGTATCAACAAGTTATCACAATCTACTGCTAGTTGACGAAGCACCACTGCATATAAGACACTTTGACGCGTTAATTGTGAGACGTCGGTCTGTCACCGAGCTAAAACAAGACCCATGGCATTGTGTAATAGGCCCTATACGACGCCACTGCCACACTCGTTATTGCGCTTATAGTCGCATCCTCTCGATCATCATCTCCGTCATCTCTTGGTTTCATTCCCTTCCGAGCTACTGTTAGAAAGGGGGGAGGGGGCACGCAAGTCAAAAAGGGTAGGGAATGCGTGTTCGTCTCTCAAAGGGTGAAGAGGGGGAGGGAGGTGTAGAGGCGTAACACAAATCACGACAGAAAGACGGAAGAAGAAGGGTAACAAAACGCACACATAGCCTTTGGCATGAGGCACATCAGACGTAAGGTATAGAATTCAGGAATTCTCCCCGTCTTGGTAATTGAAGGGAGCCCACATAGATCACAATCATCAGCACGGGCTTCTCTGGACCCCCTTTGCAAGAGGCAACACCCAAAACAAGAGGTGACAAAAGAAAGGGTACGAAAGAGAACAACGTACTAAGGGGGGGGGCAGATGGAATGGTATAATGAGCCTCAGTGAGAGAGAGAGAGAGAGAATATGCGGGAGACGCATTTACTGTCTCTCAGAGCGTGCATACTGAGCCACAATCAAACACGAGCCAGTGGGGGAAGGTGATAGGGACGGCAATCAGGGCGGCAAAGCAAGCATAGCCCAAGAAGAACAGCAGCCCGTAGCGCAACAGAATCCAGCGACGCTCCTTTCTCTGTCGAAGAGAGAAAATGGGCTTGTGCAGGTCCCGGCTCGGACGAAGCCAGAAAAGCAATCATTGAATGGAAGCGGTCCATGAAAGGCAGAAGCATTGGAATAGCCAATACGTAAAGGATAATGTGGCACCTGCGGCAAGTTGTAAATTCGGAGGGAAGAAGGACAAAAATGAGGGTGTTTGGCATTACTCAACAGTTAGTACTTTGTGACAAAAAGCAGGGGGGGGGGGCTGCGTACAAGACAAAGTCGGCCGAAAAGTAACTCATCTCAATGATTTTGACCACAAACTCACGAAGTGGCTGGGAGAAGGCATGAGACCCGAGACCGCGTCCGTACCAGCGCCCTGTCCACCATGCACTGTTGGTTTCGTGTTTCATCTCAGGGAGAGAACGGGCGACGAGGGCCTTCATTATGGCCGTTGAATGGCCATGACAGCAATTAGGCCCAGGAGGGCATGCGAAGGCGACCAGCGTTCAATCACCAACAGCAGCTCAAACGCACCAATCATTCCCAGCACTGCAAATAGATGGGCAATGATGGCCATGATGGACCCAACCCGTCCACAGCGCTGGCTCAGTGCAGTGCCAAAGAGGATGGAAATGGCAAAACAGATCAAAAGCACTGCCGCGTTGAGCGCAATGGGACCAAGTGAAAGAATAGCGATCCGCACAATGGCCCCCCGGGTGGGTCGGAAGCACGATGAATGACTTGACAAACGCATACAAGACACACAAAGATGACAGCCATCGCAATTGGCGAGAGGCACTCGGCAAAGATGATCGTCCTCCACCCAGCTCGGGGTACGTCGCCAGCCAGTTTTCCGAAGGGTGTCCAAGCCTCTTCTTTTTGTACCCCGTCACCTTGGTTCGGTCGCTCAGACGGCAGTAGCCAACCCATGAGTTTGCGTGTGAGCGGGAGTTGCCGCGCGACATCCATTGCAGAAATTCGCGATAGTCCACCACAAAGTCGGGGAAGGAAAACTGGTGGGGATTGAAGAGGAAGGGAGCGACACAGAGCGAGACGCATGTGATCCAAAAATAGATCAAGTGTAAAACCACACGGTAAAGTTGCATACAGAAGCAGAAGCACCAACCTCGATCCGGAGTAGATCGACGGACCAGCAAAGCGGCTGAAGAGCAGAGCAAAACTCTGCCGACTGGTGGCAAACCCACGACCCGTGGCAATGTACCGTGCGCCCCCGAAGGTCAGGTTGGACAGGAGCGAGTTGGCGTAAATCATGGTGCTAAACACTTCAAACACGGGACTAAGCGAGAGGATCTGACGGGCGAGGCGGAAGACGGCCGATATGGGCCCCGCTCGCACAGCTCCTGCATGAACAAAGGAAGAAAGGAAATGGCAAACACGAGAAAATCGAAATGACCGTTCGTTTCAACCAAGAGAAACCGGGTTAAGGTAGTAGCATCCCGAAGTGCCAACGATGAAATTGTCGTGGGTCGTCTCACATACTTGCAGCGACGAGTGAGGTCCCGACAACATAAGTGTCACATAAAGAGCTGCACCGACATGATGACGATCACGTTGTTCAGTTGAAACCCAGGATGTCCGTAGTAAAACGTGAGGAACCGGTCCATCGGCAATTGGGTACCCAAATAGTAGTAGTCGCGCGACAGCAGTTGTTCCCCCATTCCGTTGCCAAGTTTGGTGGTGAAGTTGAGGATTGTACCGAACCCAAGGTCGCGTCCCTTGCCGCACTGATAGTATTCGCAGTGCTTGATCCTACCTCCTCGTGAAAAGGCCATAATCCCAGCGTAGATATCCTCGTTGAGATGGAGTCCCTTTGTGCCTTGGATACGCCCCCACGCGTGTTCATAAAGATGGCACTGAGAAAATCCGGGTGACCATAGTGGAGTTTGCCGCCAATGTTGGCTAGGCCACGACCGTTGAGCGTCCCAAAGGTCTGTTCCTTTCCGGCCGCATTATCCCCCAAGATGCCAATATTCTCCGAGAAGATGTACCCGGCACCGACGATTGCCACTGGAGCCTTGCTATGCTCGTCATAGTTCTTCCCATAGGGATTGGCGTTTGAGACGGTGAATGATTCAAACTCGCCGAGAACAGAGCGGATCTTGAGGCACTCCTCGAGGTAGTTGTCTTGATTGGCGTCAATGAGTTGCACATACTCACCCCGGATAAATACCACCGCGCGTGGTTTTGGTTGTCTGACTTTCCATCGCCCAGAATTGGATTTCCCGGCAGCTCAATGCGGAACTTAGCCCGGCGCTTTCCATTGGGAAGGATTTCCGAATGCCCATCGACCAAGACCGAGAACCAGTGGGACTCGCCTCCCTGCTTCCGGGGAGGCTGCTCTTCGAGAAAGGCAATTTGGAGGTCGGGGTAGGCGCGAAGGAGGAACTCTGAATTTTCGTGCTCTTCCTTGTTGAACTTGGCGTAGCGCTGCATGGAGACAACATACTTGAACTTGCGCCTGGCCATTCGCTCCAGCTCCCGCTCAAGCTTTTCCGGGTTGCCCCCCAACAGTTGGACCACCTCGGGGTTTTCCACACGGTACAACAGTTTTATAGCTTTGGAATAGTTCATGAAGCCCGAGACAGTGCGATACAGAGTCTGGGCTCGAAGGGAGGCCCAGATGCGGGTGCGGAGTGGGTACTCAGGCGACGAGGATTTGAATCCGATGAAGTTGAAGGGAAGGTCATCCATTTTGCTCTGTTGGCTTGTATTCTCTCCTGATGGGCATAGGGCGCGGGCGTTTTCCCCTCGGTTTCTTCGGCTAAAATACGAGTATCCTTGACAAAGTTTTTCCACTCAAGAGGGTGGAGCTCCTTAAGGTACTGATGAAGCGTCACACGTGTGTTCTGGTCTTCTTCCCGGATAATCTCGCGGAGCGAGAGTAGGATCTTCTCTGAGTAATGGGGTGTTAGAACTGTAAATGTAGGCATGGCGTCTACCGGAAGCGTCTCCGGTAAGTCCATCGTTAAAGACTGAGCAAAGAGCTGATCCGCCGCTCTGCCTCCGAACCACCAGGAAAAAAACTGAGACCGTGAACCTCCGCCTTTTCCTTGCATGATGAAGAACAGCGGGGCCCGTAGGATGCGTTTGGTTCCGTCGGCCGAGGCAACTTGTGGTAGAGCAAGTTTTGAACATGGTCAATGGAGAGTAGATGCTCGCGATACATGGCAATGACGATCGCATTCCACACCTGGGACACGAGCACCTTCGGTTTGTATTTAAAGTCCATATCATCAGTGGCCAGGAGCTTGGCGTAGATCCGTCTGGGCACACGCTGGAACATATCTCTCCAAGGGGTCCAAATCGAAATGCCGGATCGAAGAACGCCCATCCAATGCTGAATGTTGTGTTCCAAATGACGTACCACAGGTATGAGTCGAGGAAGAAGAGGCACAGATCGAGGACGAACATGGCGGCCAAAGTGAACGCCGGTTGGTTTTTACACAGGTTGTGACCGAAGTACTTGTCCTCGCAGCTTTGCACCGTCATGTTGACCATGATGGCCAGCGGGTCACGGAAGGAGAGGGTGAGGAAAAAATAGGATTCCGTCAATTTGCACCCAAAGACGAGGAACCATAATGCACAGCTGACCACGCGCCGCTTCCACGGCAGCGGTGGGTATGAGGCAGTGAACGTCTGGCTGGCAAGGTACTTGCGAGAGCTGCTTGCCACCCGATCGCCGAACATGCGGCCGCTTGGGATGATACCAAAAATGATGGTAACACATGCTGAAAAGGCAATTCCGACGTAAGCTACAATCTGTGAGGGTGTACCATGCGCGTTCCATCCAAAAACGTAGATCACAGGGCACATCGATAAGCCCAAAGCCACCCCAAGAAAAATGAGCCGGCGAACGAGGAGCATCAGGTTGTTCCATGTTGCGTTGAGGTACGATGCCTCTGCCAGGGTGGCGAGAATCATAATGAATGCCGATACCGAGCCACCTAGGGCTGCCGCCGACAGCTTCTGCTCAATTGTGGGAGTATCCTGAGTGTAAATCTTTGGGGCATTGGGCCTGCCGGTGGGTTGAAAGTCAGTACAGCATCATTCTTTCCTAACAACCCCACACAGCAGAACTTACGCAACAAAGTACCAAAAGGAAGAAATATGGAGGATCCAAATGCGGTTGAAGTTGACAAGGAGATGAACGATGGTGCGCTTTTCTTTGTACGTCTTGACAAACACCTTGTGCCATTGAACCTTGTCCAACTTCAGGAAGCGCTGGGCTGGAGTGTGTCCACGAGTCGAGTCCCATCTTGAAGAACGATACGAGAGATGCCGTGCGGGTACCAAAAGAGCTGGTTGACATCGTCATAGCCCACGATGTTCTCATGATCGCGTTCCCGCTTGACAAACTTGCCGTCCACAATTTCGAAGATCTGGTCGCGCAGGTACCGGTAGATTGGGCGGATCACAGCCCGAAGATACAGGCCCTCGGGCACTGGGTCCATTCGGTTTTGGCATTCCTCTGAGCGATAGTAGTCATCGGCACACTTGAAAATGAAGCAGAGACACTCGGGTGTCAGGCGCACCTGCCCCGCTTCCCCCCAGCAGAGTAACCAAAGTGCGATTTGACGGAGACGATCGTAATCGTTCATTCGGTTCATCGCGTCGCGCCACCGAATTTGGGCACTCTGGAGCGACTTGACGTTGGCGTTAATCAATGCGCTTGTCCGGCTGATTGTCTTGTCGTCCGCGCCATGAGGGGAGCGGGCGGCCGACGGCCGACGGTGTAGGGAGGCGGCCCGTGTCGCGATACCGGGATTCTGGACTCGTCCAATGGCGTCATCGAGGTCCAGCTGGGCGGCAAAGTACCACTTGCGGTAGTTGCTGTTCTCGCCTCCAATGTAGTCGGCGTGAGGGTGGCCAACGCCATTGTGGGCGTCATTCGGCTGGCGCGGCTGTCGAGTAGAATCATCAGGTGGTCGTACATGTTACGCATCGAGTCCTTCTGGAAGCCGAACTTGGCAGTGAGGTCGATGAAAATGTCTTCAATCTCTTCCTTGGATAGGGGGATTTGATGTTCGACGGTCCATGCCGGGTAAGGATCGCGCTGACGCAAAGGGGGAGCGGAGGCGCTGTTTGGGTCGGGATAGGTTGCCTGGGTGGGATCAGGCACACTGTAGCCACTGGGCGTGTAGCTACCGCGATGCTTGGTGTCCAGCGAGGGAGAAGGGCGGCCAGCACTGGTGTCAAGGTCGTAGGATATGCTGCATGCCGATGTGCGGCGCTGAGATAGGAGGGGGGCTTGCAGACGGATGATGAGCAAGGAGCTCCGTGGCAGGCCCATCGTGCGTTAGGCTGGAAGAGCTGCTGTTGTTGAGGCTGTCGATCCCAACGGCGAGGGGAGCCACCCCGCGTGCGGAGGAGGCCGGGGCAGGGGGCATGGAGGGATCAAACACGGATGGTGGTGGGGAGGTGGCGAGGAAGAGGCAGCGTATAGCAAATCTAAAAGGCAGCAGCCATATCGCCCGTCGTTTTTCTATACTACTG
The DNA here is from genome assembly GCA_003971905.1 of Moniliella sp. 'wahieum'. Lineage (NCBI taxonomy): Eukaryota > Fungi > Basidiomycota > Moniliellomycetes > Moniliellales > Moniliellaceae > Moniliella > Moniliella sp. 'wahieum'. Next base: position 383,886 of record RSEE01000062.1, on the reverse strand, counting down.
TTGGGCATCAATGAGTGATCGAGCCCGTGACGGAGAGCCAGGAGCGCACAGGGTTTGTGCCCCGGCGCGTCGGCTGCGTCTACTGAAGACGCATGATAAGGCACACGAGAGGGGGAGTCCTGTGGTCGCTTCCCCGCACGAGACGAGGGCTGGGACGCAGACTCGCAGTCGTCTGCCGAAAGGGTGGATGGGGCGCAATGCCAAAGGGGCCGTCGAACTGTATTCCTCGTATGCCTCCGCCGCAGGCATATGCGCCGCTGGGCGCGGCCCCACGCCCACGGAAAAGGGGAGCAGGACGCCCTGGCCGCCAGGATGCATGAGTTGGCCACTGTCCTCCTGCCGCTGTGGTCCTACCAAGGGTGCAAGGGTGCAAGTTTCAAGTGCACTCGCAAGTTTCAAACGCCTCGCGCCCCGAAGATCCTCCCTCCTTCCTTCGGCGGGCCGGGGCAGCACAACACGCGCGTGAGCCCGATGCTGCCTGGCCACCACAACACTCATGCTCTTCCCGCTGCCCCGGGCTGGGATGCGTGTGGCAATTGGTGGGTGGAGTGCCATGCCCGCCCTGCTCGCACCCCCCTCTCGACCGTGGCTCTCTGCCCCCATGCGCCGCCCACTGCCTTCCGTTGCCCCCGTCCCATTCCAGTCGCCTGCATGCTCTTCTTCAGCTCCTCCCACCCCGCGTCCGTCCTCCCTCCTTCGCCTGACCCCCAGCACACGCCCGACCAACGAGGCCCTGGATGTCCCCACCTCCTCCCGCCTCGATCAGAAGGACCCAAGGGACACAGACCCTACGTCCAACCCCGGCGCTTCTTCTGCTCTGGCCCAAGGACAACAACAAACGGAAAAGAAAAAGAAAAAGGCTGCCAAGCCACCCGCTACACCGCTCCGCCCTCTCCCTTCCTCTATCGATCTTCGTGTGGGCAAAATTGTCGACATCCAACGCCACCCAAACGCCGACTCGCTCTACTTGGAGACGATTGACTTTGGCGAAGAAGAGCCGCGCACTGTACTCAGTGGGCTGGTCAAGTACGTCCCGATTGAAGCGCTGAAGGATCGGATGGTGGTCGGGATTTGCAACCTCAAGCCAGTGTCGATGCGCGGGATCAAGAGTTATGGGATGCTATTGTGTGCCAGCTCCCAAACCGGGCCGGAGGAGGGGGTAGAACCTGTCCTTCCTCCCCCAGGCTCCGTCCCTGGCGACCGGGTGTATGTCGAGGGGTACCAAGGCCTGCCCCCCGAAGCCCAGCTCAACCCCAAAAGAAGATTTTCGAGTCGATCCAGCCCCACTATCTCACCACCAGCGATAAGATCTGCGCCTGGAAGGGGATTGGGCCCGACGAGGACCCAGCCAGTGCCGAGCCTACGGTTCGCATCCTCCGCAGCGACAAGGGACCTGTATACACGGCCACGTTTGCTGGCGCCACCCTGTCGTAAAACGCTCAAATGCCTCCCCTCCCCCCTATTGACCATGTATCGGAGCCACGATGCCGTGTTCCCCATCCGAGGTCTTGGTGTGGAGAGGCGGTCAGCACCAAGCACAGAGGCTATAGGAGGCCATAGAACTCAGATTCAGAAGCTCAAGAATCCCAGACAGGCAATCGATAATCGAGAATTGGTCAGCTGACGTCATAGACGCGAAAGCGGGCACTGCCAAGGGCGCACGGGCCAGTTGTTAGCCAGGCAGGAGTGTGAGCCGGCAAGCAAGCACCCCAGCACCCAGCACCAAGCCCGGAGAAAGCCCCGGTTCGTTCTTTCCCGCTTCTTGACCTTGCTTGTTGCCCCTCCCCCGGGTCTTGTCGTTTCCTTTCCGTGCCCCCACCTTCCTCTGTACACCATGTCCTGGCACGCCGAAACGGAGAGCAAGTTCCCTGATTCCACGGCCGAAGATTGGGTGAAACCAACCGGGGCCCGGGCGTGTCCGCCCTGAATCCGGCTGGGGGTTTCCCGAGTCGGGCTTGACTGCCGACCCTGAGGCGGCGGCGCGCAAGGCCCCCATGGTGCCACGATTGCAACGGCGCTAGAGAACCCGTATGAGTTGGAACAGGTGCTGATGCGTCTGCACAGCGCGATTACGGACGCCTTGGATATTTTCCAGGCTGAACAGGCCGCGAGTGAGTCGACCAACGACGGAACAAAGAAAGCGTACGTTTCACTCCGTGCCAATGTGCGACAGTGGAAACTAAACCCCTCGAATCGTTTCCCAGTCTCGATCTCTTCTCGCACTGGAAGAAGAATGTGGAAGACATCCAGTCGGGACGTCTGTAATGACGAGCGCAACGAGACGCTGCCCAAACCTCAGTCCTTGAAGCCATATCTCTATTTGCAATCTACTGTGTTGATGATTTGAACGTTGGCGCCGGGCGGATGGTGCGATTGCAGGCAGGCCTCTCTAAGGACAGCTCTTGCCCATATGTTGTGCAGTCTGAAGTGGGAGCTCCAGTGGGATCCTCATCCTAGCAGGTGAGGCTCTCGCCCTGGAGAATACCAAGTTGTTACCGCTCTGTAGGCAAAAGAGGCCATTGCAGGCAGCGCAGCCTGGATCTCGTACATGGTACAATGGGCTGGTGAGGGTGGCATTGGAAAGGGGAACAGATGTCGAAGCAAAGAACTACTAGTGGGTGTGACGAACAGGGAAGGAAGCTTGCAGCTGGTACATGAAGGACGGGTGCTGTAGGCCCCAGGCTTCCCGTCGAATCGGCCAAGCATTCAGGAAGGCGCAGGAGACCGTGAGGAAGGAGGAGCGACGCGTAGCTCAAAAACGATCATACGCCACAGCGCCATGCCTCTAAACACGGTGCCACAATACAGTCGACAAGCATTGTCCAACGTTGGGGCGAGCAGGTGAAGAGGAAAATGGCAGGGAGCGACATGGGTACAAGGCGACACATGTGTTGCCCAGTCAACAGGAGCAAGCCAAGGTGCCAGTTCCCCGAACGAAACTGGGAGGTGGCGCCGCGCACTATGTTAATCCAATGACGCGCGTAAGCTTTCGGGCGGGATGGGCTTAAAGTTGTGCACGTCGATCCCCCGCGCCCTGAGAGTCGCCTCTGCATGGGCAGGGACGAGTTTGGGAATCAAGTCGGGAGAAACGGAGAGCTCCTCGCGTGTAAAGTCAAACAGCTCCGGGAACGGCCGGCCATTGGGGAGCAAGTGGGACGCTTGCCCCTCAGGCGGAGGTTGGCGCAGTTCATCAAAGTATCGGTGAGCCAGCGCTTCAATCGCGGTCAACCGAGCGGTAGGAGTGTAGTCCAACAAATGAGAGATCAGATCAATGGCGTCGGGATCGGTGCGGGGACGGAAGACCTTGTTAACGGATGTGGCGAATCTGAGGGACTTGTGCTCCATGTAATTCTTGTTCATTTGCTTGATTTGCTCTCGTGTCGGTGTGCCAAGGATCTTGATGATCTCGACCAGTTGGCAATTCCACTCTCACCTGGGAAAGGGGTGGCCCTGCATCAGCTCCGCCATGACACATCCAGCCGACCAAATGTCTGTAGCAGGCGAAGGAGGTTAGCGCCCAATAGAACAGACATGGCAGGGGACGTACCGATGCTAGTCGTGTAATTGTAGCACCAAGATGAGCTCGGGAGCGCGGTAGTACCGGAGCAAATGTACGACACGTTGGGCTCGCCCGGTACGAGGATCTTGGCTGAGCCGAAATCACAGAGCTTGAGCACGCCTGCCTGAGCATTGAACAGCAAGTTCTGCGGCTTAATGTCCCGATGGCAATGCCAATCGAATGAATGTAGGCCAGAGAGCGGAAGAGCTGGTACATGTAGAGTTTGATGAGGATGGGCGGCATGTTCTGCTTGGCCTTGACATAGTTGCGCAACGACCAGTAAATGGTTTCGGGCACATACTCCATCACTAGATTCAAATACACTTCATCCTTCTGTCAGGGATGGAAATGAGGATATGTGTGGAGACGGGGTGGGGGTTAGGGGGGGTTAGATGAACGCAAAGCAGACGCAGCCAAAAACATAGCCACGAAAGTACATACCTTGCTTCCATTCGAGTAGAAAAAGCACGCAATGCACACACGTTGGGGTGGTCAATGATGCGCATGATCTGGAGCTCACGGTTCTTGAAGCGCTTGTCCTGGAGGACCTTCTTGATGGCAATCTCGTTGTGATCGTCAGGACCAGCCTTGGGCTCCATGCCAGATACGCTTGGCCTGGAAGACGACACCGAAGGAGCCGTTGCCGATGAGCTTGCATGAATGGTAGCCAATCTCGGTAGGCTCACCAGACTTGCCGTCCGACGCGAGGACCTTGATGACCTCGTCAGCGGCTGGGGGCAAGACGCTGGACATGGTGGAGGGGGGAGCACAACAGATAGAGGGTGGTGGTGGAGACGAGTGACTAGTGACGGGGCGCGGCGACAGGTTGCATGTGACCAATGACCAAGTGGCAAGCGGAGGCTGGCCATTCGCGAGCTGCTGCAGTGGCCTGCGCCGCAGTCCCTCCTGGGCTGTTGCGGCGTGGTGCAGCCGGTTGCCCACCAGCGCACTGGTGTTAAGTCAAGCAGCCAACTATCAACGTTCAACTGAACGTTCAAACTCAGAGCCCGCAAGGACTCGCGTTGCCTTCTGGCTGAGTCTCGAGTCTCGCTCGTACTGAGTAACTGGTCGGCACGAGCCAACGTCTGGCCAAACCCGGATCCCTCCCCCCCACTGCGCCTATGTCTGCTCTGCTCTGACGCCATGCACCAGGGACTAGCTACCTAGCCCCCTCTGGCCTCCTGCCCCCTTCCTCCTGAACAATTTGCGGGGGTTGTTGGCTTTCGGAAGCATGGATCACCCATCCCTGAAATGTGCTGTTCCAACAAGATGCATAAAGCTTGAAGGGCTGCCGGTTTGGTTACCGTACTGAGCGAACCCTAGAGCACGCAGGCTTGCGCGCTCACGCCGTTTGCCACCGCCTCACTACTCTCAGCCTTTCCCAGGGGTTCAAACGCGGTTACACCAGTGTTACATGTTACGCCTGCCGCACCCTTGGCCTTACCACCCTGCCCTTGGTGGTCGCAGTCTGAGGCTCGCAGTATGTAGGCACTTTCAGAATCGGGTTAGGATAGGAGGCTCGGAGATTCGTTCACTTGTGGGAGCACAGGTGTTGCACTTGTGAAACGAATATATACAAGTGGAACAAATGCCCCCAAAAGAATGCTTCGTGCCAGGCTCGAACTGGCGACCTCAGGATGACGTGGCTTTCCACTCATACAAATGTATGAGACCTGCGCGCTAGCCAACTGCGCCAACGAAGCTACTTGCTTGGTGAGCGGTGTACATAATCAGTTCCTTCGAAGAAACGCATGCGTCTTGAAGCTTATCTCGTTCATCTCTCGCTCGACTCGGCGTGACTCAGTGTACTCAGTTTCCCATTCAAATTGATCCTTCTCACATCCTTCCCACAATACAAACCCTGCGAGTGGTTTTTGATGATGAAGATGAATAACGAGGACAAAAAAGATGAAGGAGAGATCTTGGACCACCTGGAGCCTGGTTTTGCCCCTTTGACGGGCGGGCATCCATGTTAAGGGGAGGGCCGAGATGACATCTTAGATGACCCCCTCGCGCAAAAGCTGGTCAATCTCTTCCTCTTGCTCAATCTCCTCACGCCTCCAGCCACGAGCACGCTCCACTGCCCGTTCCCAGCCCAAGACACCCGCAGCACGGACCTCGTTTGAGATGATGGGCTCAAACGTATGCCTGCCCTTGGTATTGACCTCTTTCAGCGTCTCGGGTTTGCTCAGGTCCCACCCCCACAGACCCAACGCCGAGCCAGCCATCAGGGCTGATCCCAAAGCCGTGGACTCACGCATCTGCGGGCGCTCAATCGCGATCCCGAGCAGTCCGCCTGGATTTGCATCGCTTCGTCACTGTTGGTCATGCCGCCATCGACTACGAGCGACTTGAGGCGAATTCCACTGTCCAGCGCCATGGCCTCGAGGATCGCACGCGTTTGGTAGCACGTGGCCTCGATCGTAGCCCGGCAAAAGTGACGCCGATCGGTGTACTGCGTAATGCCCTACGTACAAGCACAAGTCAGTCTCCTCGCTTGGCTTCGCCAGCAAGGGTGAGTACGCACAACAATCGTTCCCGCCGCCGTGTCGTCCCAGTAGGGGCAGAACAGACCAGAGAAGGCAGTGACAAAGTACACGCCTCCCGAGTCTTCCACCTGCGCGGCCAAGGGGCCAATCTCGGACGTGTGTTGAATCAGACCGAGCTGGTCACGGACCCACTTGATTGCCGATCCGGCCACAGCGACCGAACCCTCCAGCGAGTAGTAGACAGGCGCATTCGGACCTGCCTGGTACGCAATGGTCGAAAGCAGGCCATTGTCACTGTCGACAACTTGCTCACCCGTATGGTAGAGCAAGAAGGCACCAGTCCCGTAGGTGTTCTTGGCCTCGCCAGGGGTGAAGCACTTGTTGCCTACCAGGGCTGCCTGTTGGTCACCCAAGATGCCAGCGATGGGAGACCATCAAGGCGCCTCCTTTAAAGTGGCCGTACACCTTCCGACGAGGAGCGAATCTCGGGGAGACAGTTCATCTCAACACCAAAAAGTCACACAGGTCCTGGTCCCAAGCCTGCTTGTGGATGTCCATCAACATCGTGCGACTTGCGTTGGAACAGTCGGTGACGTGCAAGCCCCCATTCGGGCCCGACTTGCCGCGGTAAAGTTGTAAACAAGCCAGGTGGTCGACTGGCCAAATGAGATGCCGGCATCGTGCACTTCGCGCACTTCAGCAGGTGGTCGAGCATCCACGTAGCTTGACACACTGAAGTAAGTGCTGAGCGGCAGGCCCAGTAGCTTCCTTGAGCACGTCGACCCCACTGAGGTCGAGCTTGCTCAGCTCGTGGACCGTAGCAGCGTGCGCACGTCGGGCCAGGCAATGCATGTACAATGGCCTGCCCGTACGACGGTCCCACACCAGCGTTGTCTCACGTGGTTGGTGATGCCAACGGCACGGACGGTATACTGGATGCCCGTCTTTGCGTTCTGGATGGCCAGTTGGGCACAGCGTTCGCAACGACCTTTTGACTCTTGTCGACCAGCTCGTCGGGGTCCTGCTCCTGCCACCCGGGGAAAGGGTAGAGCTGGGTGAACTCGACCTGGTCGGTGGCGAGGATGTTGGCATACTGGTCGAAGATGATGCACCGCACCGACGTGTGCCAGCATCGATGGAGGCGACACAGTCTGGCATCGTGCGTGACTTGGCACAGGTGGTGGTTGGCGGTGGAGAGAAGAGTGTTGATTGGGTGGCCCGGCTGGGCCGAGCGGACTGTCGCAGACCGAACGCCCTGGCCGGGCGCAGGCTCTGTCCAGCTGGCCAGCCGCTCCCGCAGGCTGGTTACCCTGCCCTGTCTGTCTACCCCGCAGTCCAACGCAGGTACCGGGAGACATCGGAACACACAGGAGGCTGAGGCGCTGGCGGGCGCCCACGGCACAGGCCCACTATCGCGTGCCCCTCGCCTTGGCGCCCATTCCGCCCATCGCAGGTGGGCAGTGTCCGATCTCTAGCCCTAATTCCCTCCCGGTCGGTGGTCCGCCGCCTCTTGCCGCGTGCGCAGACAAGCACTCACATCTCCACGGGTGGGCCTGAATTTGAAATTGACAGGAATCCTGATTAGTTATCCTAGCTACCTAGGAACCCTAGCTGCACGACGCGATACCAGTTACGAGGTTGCTCTCATAGCTATCCATGATGCGTGATCTCCTGTGACATGTGATACACGGGGTCTCGGGTGTCGCTCGCATGCCACATGCCTCGCAATAACCACAACTCGACTGACGAATCGGGACAGAGTATATTGGGTCCACTCTTCCATACCATACCCAAACGCCAGTTTTTTTTGGCCTTGCCACTGATGCCACCCTTCTCTCCACAACATCACTATACACATATGCACCCATGCGTTTACGGGAACGTCAGACTGTAGCCACCGGCGCCCTCTCCCCTTTGGGGCTGTGTGAGAGGCCGAGGCCATGCGACAGGACCGAAACACATACAGGGAAGCGAATGAAAGTGATCCTGAACAGGGGGGCACACAAGGAGAGCCGCCGCTTTGTAGTTCAGCTGAGACTATACTGATTCGTTAAAAGCCTTCTGGGAGTCTGAAGGCCAAAATTCGGAAAGCACCCTTCGAAACAGACAAAAGGGACGTTTCTTCATCGCCACAGGCTGAGTTTTACTGGATGAGCACGATCAGTAGTAGTTCGCCGCATCCACGATGAGTCTGCTGTGTCTTGGAAAGAAAAGGAGAAACGAGGGACTTCGGAGGAACTCGTACTGACTACTTGGTCGGTTTGATCTTCCCGCTCCCCCTGTGAACGGCTGAACAAAGAGAGAGGCAAAGAAGAAAAAACGAAGAGGGACTTCGCCCCACCCCACATCACATAGAATGTGCTTTGGGGCACGTAGCGTGTGCTGATCTTCTCCAGGGAGCCCCCCGAGTTCAAAAATGTTAGTCAACAAGCGGGGCTGTGGAAATGGCAACGTCGAAGCACGAAGCTCTCAAGATTACCATCTGCCCTCTCTCTCTTCATTGTGCGCATGAACCAAATGCGATTACGACTTTGTCCACATCCCTTTTGCACTGGCCACTGCACAAATGTTAAGAAGTACCACATGATTGCAGGGTTGATGTGGTCACATCAGCGCTTAGCGTAGACCTACTCGCTCTTACCTCTTCCCCCCCCCCCCTAGTCACTCTTTGTCGCTCACCTCGTCTTCATCTCGGACACATGAGGACGTCCACACTTACAGAGCTTTTTGCCTTCTCCAATTCCGGAGAGGATGCGTAGCGACCACAAAAACTCCGACGGAGAAGCACCACATACCGCGGAGACCCATCAATTGTTTTGGATTGAGTCGTCGCAGGCCGTGAATTGATAGTAGCCTTTGTAACATACGTAGCCCACCCAAAGACGCCGCGACACTAGCATTCTTCTCGATGTCAATGAAGCTTGAAGAGGGCCATGTGCTTTCATTGATGTCCATGGCCAGAACCATCAGCAAATGAAACCACACGTACACCGACCGGGAAGCTGCAGCGCGCTTCAGCTCCGTTACCACATATCGGCGATGAGAGGAAGGTGGAGCGGCGTATCATGAACGGTGCCAGGGGTCTTTGATCTCCCCCCACTTGCCAGAAGTTTCTCGACGGAAAATGGAGAAGGAAAAGTATGGAATGCTTGGCGCGTTTTGCCCTGACCAAACTGCTCCGCGACGCCCCAAGGACTTCTCGCCAAGCCTTCCCTCCTCCAGAGCAGAGGTCATGTTAGGAAAGGGGGGCTCGGAGTCCCAAAGACGAATACAATTACTCACGCCACTACGCGAGCGGAGCAGCAGGATGGCAACCATAAGAACCTGCAACGGCTAGCCGTCTTGAGGCCCGAGCGCCTGATCGACGATCGGCTGGTTCGGCAGCAGTGTTCTTGGCATCATATGTGCTATCCGAACTGGGTACTGGAGGCCGGGACGGTGTGTTGCCTTGTGTTGGTAACCGAGGAAGATGTAAACACAGCCTGTGGAATGCCGGTGCCGGTGATCGCGCGATCGATGACACAGAACAAGCAGATGAGCGCACCCCGGAAGTCCGGGGCGTGTGATGCGTGGCGGTGAGCGGTGTGGGGGGTGGCTGGGGCGGCTGTGCGGCACTGGTGCGGCGACAGTGGGGCGAAAGGCGGAGGCTGAGCGCCTCAGCAGGGCAGGCGGGGGGAGTTTGGCGATGCTCGGACCTGCTCGACCGCCAGGCGCGAGTGCCCTGGGGTGCCGCGCGCGCCCACCAGCCGCGGCGTATTTTGAGCCAGACTGTGACAGGCCACTTGGTCGATGGTCTGTGCCATGTGGCATGCGAACTCATCGACCGCTGCGCAATGCTTATTGACTAGCGCAGTAACTGAATACTACAGTGCATCATGCATGCATCACCGCCGGAGACACAACAGCGTAGGTGGCTGCCACACCAACAACCGCCGACGCGCCGGAAGGAGCCTCGAGGCTGTGGACCGGTGATCTCACCTGACTACCCCTGCCGCGCGAGAGATATATAAGCCAATCCAAGTACCTTCATTCCCTGCTCTTCTCTCTCATCTCACCCACAATAACTCTCTCTCCCACCCCTCCCCACCTCTGCACCTATGAAATCCACTGCCTCTGCCACCGCTCTCGTGCTGCTTGCCGCTGCCTCCGCCACCAGCATGGTGCTTGCCGCGCCTGCAGCAAACACCTTTACCTGCACCACCCAGAAAACCGCGCCCCTGCTCCTCTTCCCCACTGGCGACGAGTACAGCACGACCGACCCCCAGGTGCATGTCCACATCCATCGCGGCAAGCTCTGCCAACGCCGCCCTCACCTCCAGCGTTTCGTTCATCTTTGAAAAGTGCCCCGGCTCGCATTACATGGGCTTTAGTGACGACTTCAGCCGCAACGCAGGAGGCAGCATGGGCGCTCCTCTTGAAAACTGGGGGTACGTTTGGGGCATGCATAGAATCAGCGAGGGAGCATGGCTTTTGACTGACTTTTTTCCTTTTCCCCAGACACATCAAGCACAGTGGTACCGGCCACTGCCTTCAACACAACGACGATGACAGCTTCTCGCCTGTCGAGTGCTCTTACAGTGACGACTCGTCCCAGTTGCCCATTTGGTTCCGCTTCCAAGAGGGGAAAGCGGGGCGTGGACTACTTCCCCTTGCGCAACACATCGAATTGCACTACGATGGCGACACTCCATACGCGTGGGTTAACCCTAAGCACAACAACACTGGCGTCGTACGCGTCGAGCCCATGCCCGCCAAACCCCCCTGACAACCTACCGGCCCTGTCGGTGGGCACTCCTTTCGACTGATTTGTCCTCTCTGAACTGCGGCGTCAAATTTCAAACTCGCTGACCAAGGCCTTTTTTGCGCGTCCCACCGTTTGTCATCTCGGTCGCTTTTCGTGAACGATCCCTCCGTGTCTTCGCATATACACCTCTCTCTCCTTTTGTTTTAGCCTCTATGTGTCGTTCAGTACTAGAGAGAGTGATGGCTACCTTTTTGTGCTCCTTTCCTTGCTCTAGTGTGACTTTTTTGCGACAGAAACGTTCACTTTACCTTCATTCAGTTTGTGGCAATATGATGTGTCGCGGTATAGTGGTGAATCGTCCAATGTTTGTAGTTAAAGACCGAACAGATCTGTTGTGGCCAACTGCATCGCGCTGGGCACTCGAGGCGCGTGAATGGAAAGAAAGGTGAGACAAAGGGAATGTAGAGACGAGAATGGTATTTTTGGAAACTAAAAAGGTGACGCGGACTAGATCGGGATACACGCCTTGGTCCTTGCGGCTTTTGGTCATGGCCGCAATGATAGCCGAGCCCACTCCGGAGCCATCCTCCGCCTGGCATAAAGTGATTTTGGAGCCTTTTTCTTCCCCAAAAATGTCGATGAGGCCTTGAGAAATGCGGTTGGGGAAATCGGGTACTTGGTGAACAAGCTGCCGTCCGCGCCCACGCCACATCCTTCTTCCTCATACCCCATCTTGGTTACCAAAGCGGCAATGCCACATGACGACAGGCGCGCCGACCTGGTCGAGATAAGGGTGGCCAGGCTGCGGAAGAACTGGCGTTCAGCCAGGGTGGTTTCAAGGCCGAAAAAGTGAATGAAAAGGCCGGTGATGGTGAGCAACTCGGGGGTGGGTCGGCCTCCATGAGGGAAAGGAAAGGAGTGTTAAAACTCAAAGGACGATTCGATCTTGTATGTATTCTGGCCTACAAACAGCTTACCATCATCCACCATCTCCACCATGCAGAGGCGGAAAATTTCGCCGAGGTACAAACCCGAAATCATCTTCTCGTACACTTGTTGCGTTGGTTTGTTGGACGTCAGGTCAATCTCCAACGTCGTACTTGGTGCGGGCAAGAACTTGGGTTCGTACGAGTCAAAGGCACCGTACTCGCAGTTGATCGCCAATCATCCGTTACATTCACCTCAGGATGGTCCTTGGTGAACTTGGGAATGTCCCGCACATGCTCCATATACGCTGCATTGCATCCATACCAAAGATGCAAGCGATCTTCACCTTTGGATCAACATAGTGCGAGGCCATGAGTGTACCCGTTGTGTCATTGAGCGAGGTAAGACGGATGGGAATGTTGTACTTGGCGAGCGAGGCAGAGAACATGGCTGCCACATCATGGTTTTCCGTATTGGGATTGCCGAATCCCTTGGTCCAGCGAACCAGCTCGCCATGGTCGATCCGGCTTTGCTCCATAGGGTAGGAGAACGTGAAGCCAAGGGGGATGTGCTCCTCAATGTCAAGCGATCCATCCGGCTTGCGCGGGACGGACTCGTCAACAAACGTGCCTAGACATTGGGCACAAAAGTCAAATAGCTCTGAACCTTCGCAGTGCTTTTGCTCTTCGGTGATTTGAACTTGGATTGGGTCAGGTGGAAGGTACGGTCGCCGTGAAGCTCAATGAGGCACACCCGCAGATTGGTTCCACCTAGATCAAGAGCCAGGTACTTTCCCGTTTCGTGACCGGAGGGAAACCCAAAGACGTACGTCGCAAACATACGCACAGTCTGTTCGTGCTTGTCGAGCCGTTCTGCAAGACTTGAACAAAGTTGTGAGTAATCTCCTGCAGTTGTTCGGGCGAGACGGTGAAGAGAGCAGTGTATTTGGCCAACATTTTATTGAGTTCAGCCTGCCGCATTTCAGGCATCTTGCCATCGCTGCTGCTCCCACGGCGGAAGGTTACCTGTGGACCAAGAACAGGGGGTGCAGCATTCACCCAGTCAGTTTGACTGTGGCCAGAAGAACGAAACACACAGGCGACGTACATGGTCAAAGCTGGGCGCTCCGCTCCTCGAGAAGCGGCGTCGTGCACGGTACATGGGTGCGGTCGGGTGCACTTCCTTGGGGGGGTGGTGGCAAGGTGTGAAAGGGCACAACGTGAGATGGCAATGAATGGCCAGCCCAGGAGCATGGCTCGTGCCGTACGTACATACAACATGGGTCTGTTGGTGTGAAATTCACTAAATTAACGTTCAGCATGCAACGTATTACGGATCCCGCACAATTCCCACAACCACACCCGGCCGCCAAAACGATTCAGGGGGTCGCATGTGCCGCGCTCAGGCGCTCAGGCATGGTAGGCGCCGATCACTGGAAGGGTGCGTGTTCCGCACCCTCCCCCTTACCGGATTTCCACAGCGTCCCTGGCCACCTGCTCGGGAGCCAAAATGGAGCCATACGTGTCGGACATCATCATTTGTGCCGCTGCTACTGAGTATATCACGACCAAGATGGAGGTTGTGTATAATAGATGGTCCTATAGCCCTGTTAGGCTTTAGTAGGCCTTAGGGCTCTATCTAGATGTAGTTTTATCGATGATGACTAGATTTCCATGGCTGGTGGGAGTACTTGGGTGGCCGGTGAGGTGGACTGGCGAGGTCCTTAGCTTGGCTGTGAGCTCACAGCTCACGGGTTTGTTACCAGAGGTGGTGGCTGATGTCAAGTTCACAGGCGGGTTTGTCAAGGTCATAAGGACGGCCCGAAGGTTATTAAAAGCCGGTTATTAGCGAGGCCGCTCGGCTGAGCCGCTGAGCCTCAGCGCTTAGGCTCACAGCAGGCTCAGCTCAGCGCCTCAGCGCCCATCAGCGATCAGTCCGATCATCGATCATCGCCGAGAGGTTAAAGCTAAGGTATTATAGATGGGGATGCTTAACCGCAAAATATTAGTAGTTCACACCATCATCACCAAGAGGTCACTTCTTCATAAGCTGAATGCTTCAGACATAACTCCCCAGTCCCTCCATCCTCTCCATTACCACCACCTCACCGCAACCACACTACCACCACCACCACTACACCACTCTCTCCCTCGTCCTCACCTTCAACACAGCCCTGTCAGCGTGTTGCCCTTATTAATATTGGAGCGCCATCCAATCACCGCCATCGCTGCATGCTGCCACCCTCACCTTCATTCCTTCATGCACACCTCCGAACCCGCCCCGCCCCTTCCGTAGGGTCGGGTACACTTGTGCCTCCGCGCGGTTATCGTGTCCCCGCCCCCGCCCATTGCGCTAAAATCGCCCAGCATACCTACCCCTACGCTCCGCCACCCCTTCCCCCCATGCCCCATTTCAATCATTTCATGCTCAACCAACACCACCCAATTCCACGCTCATCCCAACAGCTTCACCCTCAAGCAAGCCCCCATTTCAATACCAGCCCCTCGGTCCTTAGACACATACGCCCTTGATACCAAACCCCCTCCTTCCTCCACCACGGTACGTATGTGTGCACCTACAACTCTAGCATATAACCCCCTTTTCCGCACCACTTTTACTGCAAGCTAACCCTCGGACCGTTTTCATAGCAAAAAACCACCATACCCGCACCCGCACCGCCCATACCACCGAAGCCCCGAAATTCGTCCCGCCTGATTCCAGCCCAGAGTAATTCCAAAAAACTGCCTCTTCCCCATCCGCGCTCTTCATACCCGCACTTCGACTCGCCTAATAACCACAAAACAAAAGCACCCCCAGCTTACTACGGCGTCTCTCCCAACGTATCCGGCGGTCCACTTCCATCTCGGTCTAAGGGTGGCCCCGCCCTGCCATCAGAGGCCGAGTGCATTCTGCCTCTTGACGGCATGCTGCTCGCCGTCATTGTGACCAAAATATCCTCCTGGAGTTGCTGTGCGGGAGCGGGACTCGTCCGGGCATTCTTCATTATTCCCTCACACCACTCCCCTGATGCAAACACTCAACAGTATTGGAGCAGCAGCCCCGTTCAGCAATCACGTTAGTCCCCTTCACGTACTGAGCGGAAGATCCCTCCATCTCAAATACGGGACGGGTCACGTTCAGTAATGCCCATTTTTTCACAGAAGCGCCGCTCAATCCCATGTGGTCTGCGGGTCCATGAGGCATCCGCCTCTCCACAGGAGCTAATCCCGTTGGAAGCGATGTGGGAGGAAGATTTCCTCTCCCCTCCATTCACGACTTTTTCAGAGTCCGCCATTGTCCACAATGGAAGAGTGACGGCTTCTTCGCCGTATTCTTTTTCTGAGAAGGAGGGAACACCTGCGTCATCATATTGCAACAGGCCAAGTCATCTCATCTCCACATGCTGCCCCATTGCCCGTTGCTTTTGATAATACAACGCATTCAGGGCTCGACACGCGAACCCTCTTCACTCCAATCTCTACCAAAATACCCATTGTCTGTGGCGGAGAAGCCCGTGAAGAAGCGCTGGAGGCTTCTCCATCTCTGGAAAGTCGTCGATTTTTCCAAAAAGAAGCGCAATGCCCTTACACGTCTTCTGCATCATCGGTGACCTTATTGTCGCGCTCTGTCTTTAATGAGAGCAGAGGGGGATCCGATACCCAGCATATCCCGAACCTCAGTTTCAGTCCGAGCCCCCAACCGATTCAGACGATGAAGATCTTGGAGAAACGGGGGTTTCCATCGTATATCCTCAAGAATTCCAGTGCATGGGGACGCAGAAGAAGAACAGACAAGGGAAGATTCTGAATACGACCTTGCTCCTCCTTGGAAAGAGCGTAATGCCTCTCCCCTCTTCACATTGCAACCTCGGTTTTCCGTTGCAAACAGTACATCTGATTCTCACGGTGGTTTTAGCCACCTCGCCCCGGAAAGCTTGGGATCCAGTCTGCCCATTCACCCTTACATTGATGAACCCAACTTGGGGGAAACCTACCTGGGCCAGCCTGAACTGGACGACAGGAACTCCCCACTTTTTCATCCCCCTACTGATACTAATAGCCTCTCAGACGAAGGTGTTGCCGCAATCGTGACATTTTTGGAGGCGACGTGGGATATTCTTGCCCGGATGGAGCCAGATCAACCAGGGGTGTTGATGGGCGAGTCATCATAGAGGGAGGATGAGAACGGAGTATCTCTTAGGGTGCATGAACTCGATCTTCTTCCAGACTGTTTGGACGCTTCCCCTTCTCTTCAGTTTAAAGAGAACAACGAAGAAGTTATCTTTAGTGGCCTCAACGCGCACCCAGCAGCAAGCGAGGTTCCGTACAAAGACGAGGGGGGGAAGGATGAAAAAGCGTCCTTGTCTATCAGCAAAAGCTCAACAACCATCCCCATGGGCGCTGACACCACAGCTGTGGTTATACTTCCAAAAGCGAATGAGGCATTGGTACCCCAACAACCTTCTGTCTCCCCCCTCCCCATACTCGTAGATGATGGGGTCGATCTGGACGGAACAGAGGAGAATGTGGCGAAGGAGGAGGAAGGCGATGAAGCAGTCCCGCAATCACCGTTCTGGCGCCCCTGCGCTCAAAACGAACCCGGCACTGACAGGAGGGGCATGTGCGATTCTCCTGGCGCTTTCTTGGATTGCGCTGCTGGTGGGGAGAATCCCTCCTCTTCATCTTCGAAAGGCTTCGATTTTGTGGGACGGCTAATGATGGGTGAAGATCCTGCTATGCCAGACTATGAGGCGGCTCTTCATTCGCAACCTGCTTTGTCTTACAAAAAGGCCGTACAATCCAGAGGGAACGCATCGCACCCGGTCAGGAGCCAGCGAGAGGAAGATACAGTGCCGCAACAAGCATTGCCAGATGCAGCTCCATCAAAGTGCAATAAACAAGGGACGGTGGACCCTGCTGTACGGCCGCCCAGTGTTCTAAAAGCGGGGACCCTGGTCGCAATGGATTCCGATCGTCTGAGTGTGAAGCGCACGCGCGAGTTACTGGCGCAGAGCACCTCGGCCTTGCTTGACGGATCGGCGTCGGAACCGACGACGATGGAAAACAGTCTCCCTCGAATGAACTTTTTTCTTGCTCATTCAACCGTTTCGTCTCTCTAAGATCGCCCACACACGACGGGCGTCACCTATGAGGAGGGTCGAAAGCGAACTTATACCGAAAGGCTCGCCTGAAGCAGGATCGGGGTACGACGGTGAGTCTGAAGCAAGCGACGAAGGTGCCGACGCGCCATTTCTACCTAGATGAGGGTCACCAATTCAAGGATGACTGTACATCTGCAGAATCGAGCACATCCACTTCGTCATTATTATCATCACATCTCGGGCAGAAAGAATTATGGACGGGTGAGGCGAAAGAGCGGTGGATGCATGAGGAAGAGGACGAAGAAAAGGAGAATGTGCCATCGCTTCCTAAGACACTAGAACTGTTGAAAGTCCAACCGGATTATACCGAATTACCTTGCCCTCGTGAAAAAGAGCAGTCGATGGGGTCGGATGAGGTCACTCATCTCCTCGATTCAATCTTGGAGGAGATGAATACGAGTGCTTTGATGGCTGCCGTATGGAAGAAACAACATCCCTCGTGTCAACCAGCGAAGAATCATGCTTTTCTTCACCTGACTCAGTTTCTCGCGGGAGCTTGCACATCCGTTGCAATGATTCAAGACAAAACCAGTCGCCTTCCGAGATTGAATTACCGTACGACCCCGATCCATTCTTGGCCGTTCCTGAGGAAGGAAAAGGAGAGTTGAGCATTGAGCACAGGGAGCGGTGGGAAACAGACCTGCCACCCTTCATAAGGGCACCTCCGCCTCACCAATCCCACCTGCCGTATCTCCCGGGATTGCTTATTCCACTGGGGTTTCACTTGTGAAGGAGTCAGAGAGGGGCATGTGTTCTTCTTCAAACACGCAAGTGATGGAGAGGAAATGTCTTCCCTACCACTGGATTTGAACGTGGGTGCGAATCAGAAGGCTTGCGACCAACCTTCAGTTGGGTTAAGGCCAAACGCCTGGCGTACAACAGCATTGCTGGGTGATATCGTCTCTCAATCAAAGCAACCCGAACGTGCTTTTGGGAAAATGGAGGAGCCACCTCAGCCGAGTGGTTCCCAAACAACTTCTCGTGTCAGTGCCAATGCTATCTTGGCCGTCCACTCATCCACCCCTCGGTCAAAAGTTGCGTTGCCCATTCCTTCTAGTGATGATTCTGGTTGGCCCGGTTTTGTCCCGAAAACGTTGCCTGATGTAAGCGGCAAGGATCAGCCTCTCCCGACTCGTGCTATTATGGCTGCTCAATAAGACACGGATACTGTGGTCCATCGCCCATGGTCATTCCCAAACATTTCATGTGCCACAGACGCCTCAAGCGCATTTGCACATGAAACTGCTTTTTGATCTCCAGTGTTCAATACCCTTACACCCAAAGCCGCATCCAACGGCCGAGGAGGTCGCTCGCAAGGTGCAGGCTGCCGCAGATGGGGCGCGGCCTATGGCAGGTTGGGGAAATGCAGTGCAAGGGTGGGGCCAAGGGTTCGATCCAGTGGACTTGATGCAGCGTCTTGTGCCTGTGATGCGTGCCCAAAACCAGGGAAAGTCCCTGTCTAAAGTGGCGATGCGGCGGGAACCGAATGAGTCGAAACCTATGATTTCTTTATCGGTACCCCGTTCACTAACAAGTCCACCGGATCAGGGCAGAGTCTGGCACCTTACGATGCCCCGATTCCACCCCCACTTCCCGTTGCCCCTCTTTCCCGCCCTTCTGGGATGGTGGGTCCGATGTTTCCCATGGGATCCCAAGCAATGCCTTTTGGGCAGATCGCTCCGGTTTCAGTTAACTCTGAAAAAAAGCGCCAGAGTCATTCATCGGGAACCCGAAGCAGCGCACGCTCGCCCGTATCAGTGCGAGTATACATTGTGACCAAGCAATGCTACGTCAACCTCTACATTTATCCGGAAACGATGAATGCGCGGGAGCTTACTGTGGCTGTTATGACCAAAGGGGCTCATGCTGGAGTGGATGACAACATATCTGGTGGATGGTGTATGTTTGATGTGAGCGCACAGTTAGGCTTGGGTACGTTACACCTTGCATCTCGCTTCTTAATTCTTACACCTAATACGCTTCTGACATATGGACACAGAACGTCCACTCCGTGAGAACGAAAATGTGGGCCATGTTCTTTGTTGCCGTGACAACTCCAAGTCAGACTACTTTTTCCTACGTCCGACGGAGCTGTCGTCGTACCTCACCATGCGCTCAGCACCGGTTGAGGCACCCACATTGGGAGGCTGGGTTCTTATGCGCGATCAGAAGAACAAGTGGACCAAGCGCTGGCTTGAACTTCGTGATCATGCTTTGTTCCATGCCAAGAACATGAGTGGCAAGGACGAGGTCCTAGTTGGTGGGCTGCGCGAGTGGGACGTCGAGGTGATCCACGCACCTTTAGCCACCACTCTCAAGTTACCCAAAGCCTACGGGTTTGCCGTACGTAGGCAAGCTTCGCCTCGGTCCGGATCCGACATCCATCATTCCGTCGTCGTGTTTTCTCTGTGGACCCAGCAGCTCACCGAGATTGGGTCCGCTCCATTCTTCTGGCTCGTACCTACGTTCTTAACAGGAATTCCCCAGTCTGTTCATGGTGGAGGGGCGACGTTAAACACTACCGACCCCTTTCTGACATCCATGACTATCATGACGATCATGACGATCATGACTGTCATAGATTGAGGACCTTTACTTTGATGTCATAGACATCAAGTAAATAACGCAGCTGTTCTCGATGACGGGGACGGTAGTGATGTCCATGATGTCAGATACGAAATGGATGTCATTGACGACATGGATGCGAGACTCGCTCAATGTATCAAAGACATCAGGGACGGGGAAAACATCAAAGGGTTACGCCCTATCAATGATAGGGTTCACGTCAAATATGTCGGCGATGACAGCACTACCAAAGATGCCTTAGACGTCGTGGGTGCCTTAGACGTCGTGAGCGCCTTAGACGTCGTGAGTGCCTTAGACGTCGGGGGTGTCATTGACGTGAGTGATACCATAGGGGTAATAGGTCTCCAACGATGGCATAGATGTCCCCGGGTTCCCCGACATCAATATCTCCCGATGACACTGTCGACATCGAGGACTATGACTGCTCCTGTTGCGTACACGTTCCTTGCCAATGGGGGACTATCCAATAATAATGGCTAATCCTATAATTAAACCACAAAAAGGAGATCTGGTATTTGGATAGATTGGTATTGCATATCGTACCAGGTCACCACATGTGTTCGAAGGGTTAGTATCACAGGCGCTGCGACGAGGCTCAGCGGGTACAGTTGCATCGGAGTCTCAGGGATGGCATCCAGTGAAATGTCCCACTGGTTTCAAAGTCTGTTAGTAGACAGCTTCACCTGGTTGTATATTCAGCAAATCGAGACAGAGATGAAGGAGGATGGGAATGCGCATGGGAAGGACCCTGCCCTCCACGCCGTTGAGGTTGCGGTCATACTCTCCCAGGTTGTGTTTGACAACCTTCTTGTGAAATGAGGCCACACTGACGACACCCAACGTGGGCCCGCGGGCCTTACTTACCCAGTGGTGCGTCTCCACCTGCAAGTGGGTTCGGATAGAAGCGTTCAGAACGTACCGTGAAGAGGAAAGGAACCAATTGAAGATACGCACATTAGTTACGATCTCGTAGCGGATGACCGCTGTGGCTAGCGTTATTCTTGCCCGTACTTCTTTGCCTAGGCACCCTTTATCATCAGTTACAGCATCGATAACGGTGCCAGGAGGCCTCGGTCTGGCAACGTGACTTTTGGCCCATTCCTGCTCTACCCAACCTTCCTTTCTTCCTTTGTCAGAGAGAAAGCTGGTCTCGAGCGATCCAAGATAGATAGTACATACCGCACAAAGGCACCTAGATGAGACGCTTCCCAAGGAGCCTTCATGGAATGCATGACTAGCTGTTTGATGTACTTGCGCTGCAAAACCAAAATGCCTTTAAACGGAAAAAGATGCTGTGGTCAGCCTTAATCATCTGAAGATGAAAAATGGAGGCATACAGACATAGGGCGGACTTGGCCAACAGCATCTCGAGTCCGCTTTTCTGCGTCTTCATCCTGGCTCGCAGTGGCCTCCGACATGTGGCCGTCCGCGTCATGATCCCATGAAGAACTTTCCGTTTTGCGCTTCATGGAGTTCATGTTGCATTTCGTTTACCCCACTTACGGCTTCGCGGACGTCTGCAACCTGATCTTGGAGTCGGATCATGGCCCTCCACATGGGGTGTCGGGCACGTCATGCTCTCCAACAGTAGGCGGCTGGCCGCGGCTTGGAAATAGGCTTGGAGGTGAACAAACGTATGGCCGAGGTTTTCGCGGATGTCGACCTGCTCGTCCTGGATGCAGTCTGGTTGCCTCGCCAGGCCACTGGCTGTCATCAAATATCCACATCGGGTCTGATGGGAGCCATATCGAGACTTGCGGGGTCCGAAAGCGTTCAGGCGGTGGGACGAATAAGAGCTGGCCTCGCCCTTAAGAACTACTACTAGTGCTACTAAACATTTGCAATGAGAGCTACAGTAGAGGAGAATATACTCCTGTTGGAGATAAGGAAGGTTCCCTTTGGCTGCGCCTTTTCCCTACAGTGGCGCCACTTTTGGCGCGTGGCCTGGTATACGCCACATGGAACCGTGCTGCAACTGTCATAGATAGCGCAAGTACTTGCTCTGTGTAGTGCACCCTCCGCTTCGACGGACATACTAGCGCATGGAACCGTGTCCGGTGGGCTGAATAATGATGTGAAAGACCAGAGAGCAGGCAGTTGACGGTGTATTGCATTTTGCACATGAGCGGATGAGCTACAGAGATGGTATGGGACGCTCCGGTGTCTCTCGACGCGGAGCCACACATGTCATAGGCATCTCTTCCAAACACGTTCAGTCTCTACATGCCTAGCAAGAGAGAGCTACAGTAGTAAGGCAAAAAGCGCAGTCTGTTCTGTCAAGTCCGCGGTCCGGTAGGCCGCAGCAGACAAAGGGTTCTGCCAAGACTGTGGGCGCAATGGGAACAAAGCATCGTACCCATGCGCCCATATTGAGCGGGCTGCGAAGGATGCCAGCTGCATGGATAGATAAGCTCTCTCTTGCTAGCCTATGTAGAGGCTGACGTGCTAGTAAGAGATGCCTATGACATGCGGGGCTCTGCGTCGGGAGACACCGGAGCGCCTCGTAACAAGAGTCAAAAGAAAATACAGAGGCATAATAGAGAATACTCCTGTGCCTTCCAGGAAGGAGTATTGGAAGGAATGACCAGGAAGGTTTCTGCGCTTTTGCACTACGCCTTTACCCTACTGGGGCACCACTTGGCGATTGGAGCGTTGGCCAAAACAAAGGAGGCACCCGGTTGCTCAACACCGTGCTGCAACTTGGGTCAATTAAAGGACATAGAATACGATTACACCGAACATGCCACACTGAGAGGAGTGTGTGTTGAGTTACTTTTACTAGTTTTCTCTATACTGCATCCCTATCATTGACAGAGCTTTAAAGGCGTCGGTGCGTGCTCTCATGTACCGCCTTCCGGTACGCTGTCTGCGCCTGCGGCGTACGCGTTACATGAGTTGCTTTTTGCTCAGGCCGACCGAGACCAATTTTCTCACGCCCATCGTATTTAGATGCTTTGGATGCACCTTACACTACACAGCCCTGTGCTGGCGCCGCACGGGGCCGCATGAGAGCACCAGTACAACCTGCTGCCTGCGGCGCCATCGACTGATCGCCTACTGCGATTCTCAGATCTCATGCCAATCGATAATCTCTTCAAGCTTCGCTTCACTAGCTCTTCAAGCTTCAAGCTTCAAGCTTCACTAGCCGCTAGTCACTAGCTCCACCAGTACTCTAGTACTCTTCGTACTACGTGAGGCGGTGTGAAAAAATAGGAAATGGGAAACGCCCCTGTGCACTTTTACATCAGCTGACGGGCCACGTTCCAGTCCAGCCAGCGCGTATCTCTAGGGGGAACGGTGGCTAAGGTGGCGGCCAAGCACCGAGCTGGGGCGAAGAGCTGACCGGGCCGTAGGCCCGGTGGTCTCCTCGTTGGTGATATTATTTTGTCTCTCCGTGGAACGGTGGACCGGTGGACCAATGGAACGGCGGCTACCGTGGCAACGGTGACCCAGCCTAACAAGCTGGGGCGAAGCCTCAGCAGACCGGGCCGTGGGCCCGGTGGTTTCCTATGAGGCGCATAGCGGTCGCCCACAGATCGCTTAGTTGGACGAGATGCAAAGAAAAGTAGTGGTGCGATTGATGAATGCCTGGCCCATCGCTGGTCAACTGTGGCGAAGCAGCGAATACGCGGCCAACACACCCAAGGAGCGGAACAGCGGCGGAACACGGGGCCATCGCCCCGCACAAAGATACGATGCGAGGGTGCCTGCCCTCTGACCGGCCACCATCAAGTTGCATAAGCAGATCCAGGGACCATTGCCTTTTGCTGAAAGCTTGAACATTGAAGCTTGAAGACTGATGGCATGCTGTCCTTGTGATCGCCGATAACAGATTTGACCTCACTCGCGTCCTTGACACGAGGATAGCAAGGGAGAGCCGAGATGGCGCTGACATCCTGGATGTCAGAATAAATAAGGTTTCTGACATCAGCGACATCAAGGCCACGATGGATATTGGTGACGTGTACACTATCAAAAAGGGGTCGTAGTGAAATACTTGTATATAAGCATGGCACTAGTTGGTGCCTTTCACCCTGCGGCTTTTCCTCGAAAGGTCAGTACGGTGTTGAGTGTTCTTTTTTTGAAGAAGGCTTTGTGTGCCTGGTTCAATGTGTTTCTGAGTATTCTGCCATCTGGTTTCGTTCGACGGTTTTGGGGTTTCGGCGGGTTAGAGTGGTCGATCCCATTCACCTCCTCGCGATACAGGCTAGTATACGAAAAATGTCTTTTCTTTTTTCCTGATATAGCCTGATGTATGGTGCTGAGAGTGACCCAAATATACCACAGGAGCCATAGAATGGAGGCGATTCCGCATAGGATCTTGCGAGAGTGGCAAGTCGCACTCTAGCACTTCCTTCTAGCAGGCTTTCATGCCCTCTCGATCGCATGACATTTTTCGCCTCACTCAGCACTAGAACATGCAATTACTCTGGCTCCCCATATTCCCCATAAATAGAGCCTGTGAGAAAAGCCCAGGATGAAAGGTACTTGGGCCTTAAGGCCTAAGGCAATAGAGACAGATGGTTAGTGCTTGCCGCACAGCCCATTCTGTGTGTGCTGCTCTAACCCAAAGAATGTTGTTACTCAATGACGAACTCTGTGACTTCAGTTAATGTGGGTATCCAACTAAATGGCGCAAGGGTGCCTTTTGACTCGTCGTACAGAGAGGGAGCACTTTCTTTTGTCGGCAATGTTGCGGTCTACTAGTTACAGCCATGGCTATACCCCTTTTTGCCTTCAACTATATGATGATACGTGTTATATACGGTTCTCCCTGTCGCGATTCTACTACTTCCGTCGGTCATACGACCAGGGTTTACTTCTTTTCGCTATTTTGATCATCTATGTACCTTGGAGGGGGTACTCGGGAACGAAAGAGTCCACAGGGACGAGAGGGTGCTTTAATTTTGACATCGAAAGAAGTAGCACCCAAGGCACACCCAAAGCGTTTGAAAACTCGAAAGAACCAGTTGAAGAGATCGTCTTTAGCAGGTTCAACCTTCATCGAATCGCTCCGACATGTCTCATTACATCCACTCGAGCTACATTTGATTTTCGGGTCGGGAGACAGATGGTTTTCGACCTAATTCAGAGGCTGGGCTTGCTAGAGGGTACTGCTAGGGTTCTCCTGCACGGCCCTCAATGGGGTGACGCTCGCCTAGCCGAGCGGAAGCGTTCCGCTCGCAGGCCGCGCGCGCCCTGCTCGCTCCATCTCCCTTCTCTCTCTCCTTTCTCCTTCCCTTCAGACGTTGCTTGAAGACTTGTGGCTCACCACTTTGCCTTCACGCCTTGTCTGAAGCTGCTTTGCAGCCGATCCATAGGATCGCGAGTGCTCCCAAGTCGCACTCTAGCAGGTTATGTCGCCCTTATCTTCTGCCTCTGCGCATTCTGCGCACCCGGTTTCCTCGCCTCGCGACATTGTGGAAGCGTATGTTCGTCGTGGCGAGTTTGACCCCAACTCCCAAGTCGGGATAGCTCCTGGCACGACAGCGAAGTGGCCGGCTTTTCGCATCAAGGGCACGACTTATGCTTGGGCTCAACTGAACGTCGTTCTTTCGGACGTTGACGAGGACGTCGCTGCCAAGTTCATCCTGGAAGTCATTCCTACCATTCGCCACTGGGTATGCCGATGAGTGGCATCGCCTCCCCGCTCCCTGGTTCTGCAGTGGCAGACAAGGACTCTATTGTGGCTGATATCATTACCGACTACAATAAAGGCCATGGTGGCGAAAACTTCTTGCTCACACCGACCGACTTCTATGTTGCCTACGTCTTTTATACCAAGTCTCATCGCTTCTCCACCTTTGAGGACTTGCAGAAGGCAATCTTCGCCATCTCAAGGCAGTGCGTAATGCTTGGAAACTGTACGAGGGCAATCAGGCTTCCAAACACCATGTCGATCTGAAGCGTCGTGCCATGCGTGACATGCTCCTCGACCCAGCGGACTGTATCAGAGAGCCCCAAGGTGTGGTCGTGCCTGGCCCCAAGGATGTGGATTGCTCTCGTGATTGCACTGGTGGAGAGGGTAAACCTCTGGTTGCAGCACCACTCGTTGACGAGCCTTTCCCGGCTCGTGGTGCCAGCGAGCCAGCGGAACACCTTGCTTCGCCCGCGTGTGAGCCAGTTGCTGTCGCCCATGAGCCTCTGGGCAAGATGCCACGCGTTGGTCCTGATTTACTGACGATGCATTCCGCTAGTCCCAAGTCCGGGGCTGAGTTAACTGCTGTTGGGTACGACCCTGTTGCAGCAATGCCGTCTGTTGGCCCGGACTTACTCACAGAACATGGTGCCTGTATACCGTCGGAAGCACATTCCTCCGAGTCCATGTCACCTGCTGTCGTGGTTCATGACCTTGTGGCTCCGATGGAATCCGTCGACCCTGATTCACGACCGGCGGATCAAGTCCATACGATCGGGGGCGCATTCGCTCCAGGAGGGGTCAGTTGCTGTTGCTGCTCAGGTTCCAGCGGTGGTTGCGATGGCACCTGTTGGTCCGGATTTACCCCCAGCGGGTGGTGACCATGCGTCACTGGGGGTGCATTCGCCCAGGTCCACGCCAGCTGCTATCGCCGAACCGGATCCTGTGGCTGCGATGGCATCTGTCGGCCCGGACTTACCCCCAGCGGGTGGTGACTATGTGTCACGGGAGGTGCATTCCCCCAGGTCCACGCCAGCTGCTATCGCCAAGCCGGATCCTGTGGCTGCGATGGCATCTGTCGGCCCGGGCTTACCCCCAGCGGGTGGTGACTATGCGTCACGGGAGGTGCATTCCCCCAGGTCCACGCCAGCTGCTATCGCCGAACCGGATCCTGTGGCTGCGATGACATCTGTCGGCCCGGACTTACCCCCAGCGGGTGGTGACTATGCGTCACGGGAGGTGCATTCCCCCAGGTCCATGTCAGTTGCTATCGTGGCTCAGGATCAGACACCGTCAGGCGCTTGGTGGCCCGGTACCCGTTGCAGTCCCGGCGCCTGGTAAAGGGGGGCTGATTGCGCTCGGTCCTTTGCACCGATGAAGGGGAAACAATGGCTGACTTGGCACCCGATCAAGGGGGCCGGTGGCTGGCCTGGCGTGATACAGTGGGACGGTGGATGGCATGGCACCTGATCAGGCGCTCGGGCCTGGTACCTGTTAAAGTCCAGCGCCTGGCCAAGGGGGGCCGATGGCGCTTGGTGCCTCTTCACCCGATGAAGAGGAAACGATGGCTGGCCCGGTACCCGATGAAGGGGGCCGGTGGTTGGCTTGGCACCCTATCAAGGGGGGCCGGTGGGTTGGCCTAGCGTCTGACAAAGGGGGGCCGGTGGATGGCATGGCGTCCGACCAGGCGCTTGGTGGCCCGGTTCCCATTGACGTCCATCAGGCACCCGACCAAGGGGGGCCGATAGCGTGTGGTGCTATTGGCCAGGCGCCCGACAAAGGGGGGCCGACCGCGTGTGGTGCCATTGGCCAAGCGCCTGACAAAGGGGGACCGATAGCGTGTGGTGCTATTGGCCAGGCGCCTGACAAAGGGGGGTCGATGGCGTGTGGACGTGTCGGCCTGGTGCCTGACCAAGGGGGACCGATGTCGCGCGCTGCTATTGGCCGAGCGTCCGATCAAGGGGGGCCGATGGCGTGTGGCGGTGTCGACCTGGCGGCTGGACATGGAGAATTAACGGTCGCCGAGCTTGCGGACAAGCTTTGCACGGTCGGCCTAGCACCATACGCAGGGAAGGCGATTGCCGCTGTGTCAGAGCTTGCGGCCATCGACGGGATGCGGGAAAAAGGGGGGCTGCCCTCGTCCTTCCGCACATGCATTTACGCGCCCGGACCACCTTGCCTTACTGTTCCCTCCCACCCACCCTTTTCAGCGATACTCACCATGTGTTGGCAGGCCTGCCTGTTCCAAATTAAGCACGGGCACGGCACCGACCCTCAGGCACACATTGTCATGTCGGGAGAGAATATTGATACTGACCTGAGGTCTCTTGGCCGGGGCCCAACACCGACGCAAGCCACCCTAGCTGCCTTCTTACTTGGTTAGCTAGGGAGGTAATGTGCGGACTCGTTGGTCCTCTTGTGTGCTCTGCTTTAACGTCCCGCTCTCCCATTGCACCCAACATGATGGGGGTTCTGACGGCTTCCTATCTGACCCGGGCGGGTGGTATTTTGATCGTTCCAAGACCACAGGCACCGTTTACGATTTGGGCTACACGGGCGGCTGTGGCAGTTTCTTACCTGACTCGGACCAGTGGTACTTTGACCGATCGACGATCGGGGGCACCGTTTATGTTTTGGGCTACACGGGCAGCGGTGGCACTTTCCTATCTGACCTGGGCGGGGGGTACTTTGGCCGTCCCAAGACCAGTGCTGCTGTTGACAGTTTGGGCCACACTGACAGCGGTGGCAGTTTCCTCTTTGACACGGGCGGGGGGTACTTTGACCGTCCCAAGACCAGTGCTACTGTTGACAGTTTCGGCTACACTAATGGTTGTGGCAATTTTCTACTTGACCCGGGCGGGGGATACTTCGACCGTCTCAAGAGCAGTGGCGCTGTTGACGGTTTAGGTTACACTAATGGTTGTGGCCGTTTCCTACCTGACCCGGGCGCGGGGTACCTTGACCGTTCCAAGATTGGCGGTGCTGTTGACTATGTGGGCTGCATGGGCGGCTATGGTTTCCTTTCTGGCCCAAGTGGGAGTTTCTTTGGCTGTCTCAAGACGGGAGGCACTGTCTCTAGTGTACGCTACATGAGCAGCCGTTGCACTTTCATCCCTGACCCGGGCCCGGAAACTTTGGTCGCTCCTTTGCCAGCGGTGCTGCTTGCGAAGTGTACTGATCACCTACAAGGTACTTTCGAACCATCGTTGACGCTGGTCCGCGTGGCGGTTGAACCAGTCGTCATCCTTTTTCTGTCCTGAATTTGGTCCTTTTTCTCTTTTTCATGACTGTGCCACTTTGACTTGTTGGTTTCTTTCCAGTTGAATTGCCTTCTATGGCTCTACTCGACCTCCAACTCTACGTTTTTACTGTTCGACTTTGGCTTCGGTTCGACTTGGCATATTGTCTATATCTCCAAGTTGAATCGACCTCTATGACTTTCGAAACTTCCTTACCTGCACACGTTCAGCATACTCTTTCGACTTGGAACATGTTGTTTCTACCTCCAAGTTGAATTGACCTCTATGACTTTCTACGCTTCCCCCTCATACGCTGAACATCCTGTTTCGACTTGGCACATGTTGTTTATACTTCCAAGTTGAATTGACCTCTGTGACTTTCTACGCTTCCTCCTTACCTCCATGCGTTGAATATACTGTTTCTTCCTTGACTTGGCAACATCGCTTGCCAATTATGTTTTCCTTTCACTTTTGACCAGAGGCGTTGGAGACATCCTTTCTTCTTTCATCCATGCCTTGGCCCTTGGCCGAGGACCACCACCACCTGTGGTCTGGCGAGCTCACCGAGGGGGGCTGCTAGAGGGTACTGCTAGGGTTCTCCTGCACGGCCCTCAATGGATCGGTGACGCTCGCCTAGCCGAGCGGAAGCGTTCCGCTCAGGCCGCGCGCGCCCTGCTCGCTCCATCTCCCTTCTCTCTCTCCTTTCTCCTTCCCTTCAGACGTTGCTTGAAGACTTGTGGCTCACCACTTTGCCTTCACGCCTTGTCTGAAGGTACGCCTCTGCTTCCTTTCTTGACCTGTTGCTCCTCACAATGAGACGTTGCTTGAAGACTTGTGGCTCACCACTTTGCCTTCACGCCTTGTCTGAAGGCTGCTTTGCAGCCGATCCATAGGATCGCGAGTGCTCCCAAGTCGCACTCTAGCAGGGCTAAGGTATCTTCCTCTTGGAGGAAAAACTATGGCTACACACCCTTTCAAAGCTTCAATGGGTTAGTGGTATACTACATCGTTGCCAGATGGCCCCGCGCCTGTGAGGCGTCGATGTGACAGGGGTTCGATTCCCCTTTGAAGCATCTTTTTTGCAAGCTCATTTGAAGCATGGGTCTTCCAGAGGCCTTCCAGCAGCTGCAAAAGCTAAACTCCCTGTGGTTTCTTTTATTGCAACTCCAAATGGGATCACACCGCTGTGTGCCACCAGAGAGGACAGTGAATGTGGAAACCTCATTTTTCATTGGGCTGGAAATGCATACCTTCAATGTATAGTTGTTGCTTGATGAAAAGCGACGTGTTTGGTACGTGTGGGTAAGACATCCAGTGTCCTTCGATATTATATTGACCTTTTGCATACCATCGTTCCATGCTTTTGTAGAGACTGCGCTCTTCTTTCCACCAACACGCCACCACAGAGCTTGACGAGAAAGCAATTTGAAGTCAAACGCAATATAGTGGACTTCCGTTTGGACTAGTACGGGGGAAATACATACCACGACACGTCGGATTGGCTGTAGTATTACCATAAACTCACGTAACAAAACACTTTCTTCTTACTATTGTCCTGTATCAGACCCAGAAAATGGATGCAACATCGACATGCGTTATCGTCAACATGTTTAACGTGAGGTGCCATCAACAATATTCAACAAGAAATGCGGGCGTGCGAAACCACACTGTCAAAAAGCGAGAGGCGGGGATAACAGAGCAGGGACAAGAGACCGACAGCCACAGACCCACTCACACGAGCACACTGTGTTGACGGGGCCTCGTAGTACATATACAAATCATATCAACGGGAATAAAGCCACAAGAGTGATGGCCCACACATGATAAAATGACAGCGACATGTGTGAGGCCCACAGTGTCATCGGTACGGCGACCAAAGCGGGTGGCGAACGATACAAAGAGAAGGAACAGAGAGTGGGCGAAGGGGGGAAGGTAAGAAGCGTTGATGCAACCACAGTCCGCGTATAGAGAGAGATACGAGCGCGGAAGTAGATGAGGTACGTCTAAGTCTCGTGGTGCTGTGCCCGCTTGTGCTCGTGACGGATTTCCTCCTCCAACCGTTTCCCCTTCGCGGTCCAGATTGTTGAGGTGCTCCTCTTGGCGGTCCAGATTGTAGAACAACTGCAGAGCAGAAAGTAATTCACAGGTTAGCTTTGCTCGCATCCCCCCCTCCTCTCTTCGAAAAGAGAGAGTGCACTGTGCGTACAAAGATGAATACAATCCCCGCTCCGCTCGAAAGGCCAGCAACAATGATATAGTTCTCCACCAGCTTGGGGTCATTACTGATGGGGGTAAATGCCTCTCCGATGGCCGAGCTGATAGCTGAGGTGAACAGTTGGATGCCCATCACAAACGACTTCATCTTTTTGGGGGCCTTGGAGTAGGCATACTCAAGCGAAGGCACATTGACAAAGAGTTCCGATGTGGCAATCAGAATGTACGCCCCCGATTGTTGCCACACGGTAATCGGCACCTTTGTGTCGCACGTGGCGGCGTAGTAGCCACAGGGTGTTTCTTGTAAATGAAGTGCTGGGTCACGGCTGCGTACACCATGGCCAGAGCCGCAACTTGGTACCCGACCGCCATGCGCTGAAGTGCAGACACCCTCCATCCGCGTCGACGCAGCATGGGGTAGACGACAAAGTCCAGAATTGGGACAAGGATGATAATGGCTATTTATTAGAGGGGGCGGGTGGGTTCAAAAGGTTAGCATACTCTGTCATCCGTTGCGATAATTACAACAAGCAAGAAGGAGAGTCAAGAAGGAGGCATACCAATGGGGTCCAGGTTCTGAATGATACTGTTGGGCACCATTAAGTCGCATGGTAGCAGCCTGCGAGAGAAGGTTGGACGTCATTTGATTGTACGCCAGCTGGAAATGGGCAAGAGACAAAACACTTGGCATGCCTTGAACGTCCGGCGCACCTCCATCACCCATATATCTTCAAATGTCATCCACTTGGGACGCGTTTCCGGGAGAAGCGGCTGGGAAGCGCATAATCCCAAAAGTCATCGGCCCTCATCTTCTTGAACATCTTGACTGGGTTCCAGCTGAAGCAGGGTTTCGTGCAGAACCACAGAATGCGAAAAGCTGACGGCATGAGCGATCCAGATGGGGGTGTCTTGATGTAGTAATTGCGCCAGAAGTATAACACGGGCCCACAGATCAGCAGCAAGATGGTTGGAAGGTGTACTCCAGCCAAAATCCTACATATTCTATTGGGCAGAAAAGCACCGTCAATAACAGCGTTTAGTAAAGAAGGTAGAATGGTAGAAAAGGGGGACGTACTTTCAGAGTAGGCCATACCAACTTGGCCGCCCAGGGCACCAATGTTGATGAACAAATAGCTGAACATAGACGGTAGATCAATAAGTGCGCATATATATATATGCTATTCTCTTCCGTGAGAAAAAAGGGACGTACAAGACCATGAACAGGCGCGTCAGAGTCAGACTGGGGTCAATAATCACCCTCTCGTTGCTCTTCTCGAGGGTGGTGGTGTACATCTTGGTTGCCGCTACCTGTTCGGCAATGAGAGGGCTCACCTGAGAACAGAAGATGCTCAAAAGTCAGTACATACCTTTCAATGAAATATTATATCGGTGAACGAGAGGCCAGAAACGTACCGAAGACTTGAACCAACCTGTACCCACACCAAAGATAATGATAGCAATGATGAGGCAGGCATACGATCCGTTGACGTTGTCCATAACGGAAGGGATGGCACTGACTGCGAGTCAAAGTCAATGTCACGTTCCCGCCGGATTGTCTCAGCGCTGTGATGAAAAGGAGGGGGAATGCACGTACTAATGAGAATATGTGGCCAATGGTTGCGATGACCAGTGCAATAGCAATCGTTTTAAAACGACCCCAGTATGAGTCGGCCAGGTAAGCACCGAGCAGAGGCATGCAGTAAACCCAGAAGGAGTTGAAGGTTGTAATGCCAAATGCGGCCCGCTGACCTTTGTGGAGCGCACCCGTCACCCCATTCGAGGCTCGATTGGCACCTTGCGGCCACCTGACTGTAGGGAGGACGGGGTTGTTGAATAAAGTTGGTGAAGGCGTTGATGACACCATAGTACGAGAAGCGTTCTGCCAATTCACATATGGCCACGCCAAACGCACGCCAGGGAACTGGGGCAGGAAGGCGACGAAGAGTTTTCAGCTCGTCGATAGTGGGTAGAGGATGGGTGAAGGAAGGATCAAAGCGGCGGGCGTCACTTCCACTAAGCTTTTCGAGCACATTACTGTCGATCCCATCCAACTTCTTTTCGTCAATAGGACTGGTGCTATTAACCTCCGCCCGGAGGATATTATCATCTTTGGAACCGACCGGAACCACGCTTTCATCGAAACCCACGGTTTGGGATGCTGAATCAGAGTATGAGCAAGAAGGGGTTAGCTCATAGGGATGCGATGTAGTAACAATTCGCACACCTCTAGGTAGACGAGGAAGGAAAGGGGTCAGAGCGTACGGGCAACCATGGTTACGACGGTGAGCTGGGGCTGACTGGGCCAAAGGCGCTTTGTCGGAGAGTGTGCTGGGCTGGAGCTGTAAGGCTGTTGGGACAGTGGTGAAGTTGTGATAGAAGTGGTTGTCCAGCGATGAACGAAAGGGGCAGGGTGGGGCGGGACGGAGAGCCTGTTGTGGCGGTTGGTTTATACATACACCACCACAGCCATTTTCGGTACTGTGACTATATCCGTGTGGTTACTAACAATATGTGAAAGAGGACCGAGCTGGGGCATCAACGAATGGTGCTAGCAAGTAAAGGCTCTTTCGTGTGCACAAAAAGGACAAGGCGCGAGCCACAACAGAATCAAAGCTCAAGGGTGCAGGGTCTCATAGAGAGCTCCAGAGAGAGAACCCTCACAGGCCTCTCGCCTCATGGCATCATCAGACCTCAATGCACCCAAACACCCTAATGCCCCAACCCCTCCCCCATCCGGCATTTGTCAAATAGGAGGGTGGGCAGAGAAAAGGCGTAGAACTCGGCAAGCACATGTCGAGGTCAGTCGACGGGGCGAAGGCGCACAGCTTATCGACACACTGATAACGTCTCAGTTACTAGTGACGACGAATATATAAGAGCCAATAGGCGCTCCCTGGCACTGGCGCTCTGCTTTATGGAGGGGCTCAAGCACCCAGGCACTGGGGGTCTGTATGAGCTTCAGACCCCAGAAGCCCTCTCTCCCGCTCGAGCAGGCATGTGTCCGCCTTGTCCGCCCCCCGCATTTCGATGCTATCTCAGATCTCATGCATCATGTACTGATGCAATGCAACGCGCAAAGCTTGGCAGCGCAGGCACTTACGCCGTGGCGCGCTTCATTGACATTTGCCTTTGGAAAGCGGCAGCTGACTACTAGTGACTGCGCCCATGTGGGGGCTGAGGCTTCACCAGGGCTCACCAGGGCCCAAGAGGCCTCAGGTAGGCGTTCAGGCGCTCTGGCCTCTTCAGCGCTGGCAGGCCTGACAGCAGTGACTAGTGACTATATAGCCTCTGTCTATCGACCGACTAATAATATTTGATGCTGAGCGTGATGGTCAATGGGGGCATGACGTGCATGACGCGATGCTTGTAGCTAGAAGCTTGAATCTTGAACGTTGAACCTTGACTAACGAGCCTTGAAGCTTGAAGCGCCTTGAAGCTTTTGAAGAGGTTGGATAGCTTAAAGAGACGCGCTCCGCATGAGCGAGAGGGCGGAGCAAGGGAAAGGGGGAGGATGAGCCAATAGCTTGTCGTATACAAACGATCTACTCGATCTACGAAGTCTTTAGGGCCTATAAAGCGCGAAGACCTACTAGCAAGGCGTAAAAGGCGTAAAAAGAGGACGCAACGTACGCCACGCCACAGTCCAGGCACACCAGGCACACGGCACGAGAGATCATCGATCATCGATCACATGTCTCACAGTATATATCTCGTCTCAATGTCACGTGTCGCGGCATGTCACCTGTCAGATGTTAGATCTTAGATCTGTCAGATCCAGAAAAGTCACCGTGTCGGGCTTCACAAGCTTCAAGCTTCAAGTTGGGGAAGGGCTGCGTTGGGGCATATGTGGGGAGACGCACTGGATAAGCGCTGGAGCCCAGTGACGCGTGACGGAGCGGCGAGTGGCGAGTGACGCACATACACTTTTCCCCTTTGGCGGGTTTCCCCCTCTAAACGTCTGAACGGTGACAGGCGCCGTACGTAGAACGCACAGGGGCAGCAAGCTTATAGCAAGTCTGATATTGATAGCCGATAGCCGATAGTTAGTCTATTAAATATTAATCGATAATCATGCATCATGGATCGAGACCATTGCCATCATCCATCATTGCATCATCTCGTTCCTGATCGCATCATCATCATCATCGACATCATCGATCAACACCGCTGGGCTACTATTGGCACAGTGATATGTATCTCCACACGCGGTTGTGCGACTGGCGGTGTTCAACCGTTCAACGTACGTACGTTCAAAACGTGTTCATCCGAACGTTTCCTCATCAGTCACTCGGTCGCTGAGCTACTCTCAGGCCGAGATCTGAGTCTGAGACCTGAGCAGCTGAGGTACCATGCGATTGCCAAGCCCAATACCCCATTTTTTCTCATTCGCAGCAAAGCCGCAAGGCAGAGGTTGAGGCAAGACCAGCACAGCTATCGAAAGGAAAAGACAGGGACGAAACGCTGAGCCACTGGCACATTCATCCGCGGCGTGTGCAGCTCGGGGCTCGGCCAACAGTTCAACCAAAAGGAGGTCCATGGGTGATGTTGCACCGTGGCTGCTGTGAGTATGGCACTAGGATATGCCCTATTAGTTAGAGGTTTGTGGCCTGGATTTGGCCTGCGTCCTGCTCCCAAATGGCGCCTCACCACCTTGAGTTGCACATCTAGTTGAGACAATACCGCACATTCCCTGTTCTTCCTTATCACTCCACTCCCACCTCTTCGCTCACTCTTCATGGCTAATCGAAATTCTGGTGCACAATCTTGTGGCCTTGCCCCCTTGAATTTTTTACGTAGTCCTCACATATCTTCCGGAACCTTGTTACCGCCATTTTCGATTAGCTGTGTTCGTTACCTCTCGTTCTTGCTCATCTCTACTGCTAAGTATCTGTTGACTGTGATCCTCCGGCTCCCATTCGGTAGACCAGGTTCACCTCGTTTCCATCGGCTTACACTCTGCGGGTGTCCCAGCGTGTCACGGTCCCTGCGCCCTGCGCACTCTCTCCTGTGTGAGACTCGCTGGCCCTGTACCTAGTCCGGCCTCCTATACAGATGCCTCTGTACCCAGACCCAACTCTGGCTCTAATCCATCACCTTCTCCTCATCTTCTGCCCGTCCAACTCCCTAGGCCAAAAACAATATCAGTGCTCAGAACACGTCGCTACAGAAACAGTTGAGGCTCAACGATCTTCCACCACTCGTTTCAAACAGGATGTATAACAACGCGAGTGGATGCGAAGGAGCATGGTAATAGACATGTAATAACAATGAAGATTCTCCAATGAGAGAAGAATCTTCATCAGTAAGTTCCCTTTCTAGTGCACAACTACTACTCGTATATCGTGATATGACCAACACCAAGGGGAAAATAGGGCTCTTGTTGCTGGTGGAGTGTAGCCTTGTGGTACTTGGATGACATTCTTGTCACCACAGTGTAGATCATCGCTTGCTCCACAAAACAGTCGATGCAGGTCCTTATCATCGCCTTTTCCACCGGCGCTGCCGTCGTTTTGTGCACTATATACCTTCCGCGGCGGTGCGCAACCTTGACCTTTGCTCCTGTTATTGTACCCGAGTCCGTAGGGCTGTGTGCTCTACCTTTATTCCTGATCCTCCAAACGCTTCTCAGGCTGCATTTCTGGTGACCAGGATACGCATGTGTTGCATTTCACACCTGGGGCCTTCCCTCTTCTTCCTCATCCACAGCTGGTGCATCGAAAGAACATATACCGCCAGATGTCCCGGATGGAAGGTACAAGCTTGAGGAATGGATCCGGCACGACCTCTTAATTATTGTGGAATACCCCACACTCGCGTTGGATGCGGGAGCGGGCTATGAGGCGATTAAAACACTGAGTAGTCAACACTTGCACTTGCTCCATGAGGAACGGCGCAAAATCCGGACCTGCATTTGTCAGTGAGCGTGAGGTGCTGTGCCGGCATCAGGGAAAGTCAAACGTCGCTGAAAGCACAGCAATGTCTACCCGTGAGTTTTGGGGCCAACTACCGCTTTCTTTGACGCTGTTGAACAGCACCTGTCAACGCTCCTCCCCACAGTGCTAGAGGGGAGGCGTTGCTTCTTAACCGTCTCTCCTGTCGTGTGCGCATACAGGTTCAACAATGGTGATAAGGGAGTCGTTAACCTCTATGGCGCTGCAGCACGCTCCGGGAGTGAAGCCTATGTACGGTTAGAAGAAAGTGAGTAACCGGTAACTGATAACCCCCGACCCCCCTAGGAAAAAGGCAACATGGTCTTGAGGATGTCACGATGGTTGCCCTTCTTACCTCGGAAGAGAGGTCCCCAACAACCACTGGGTTCCAAATTAACCCCATACATAGGAACTCCACGCCAACACCTCGTTTCGCTCCCCCCCAACTGCATGGAGTGGAGCAGAGGCTACGAAAAGCCTCGTCTTATCAGTATGTGAGTACAGTTTAAGCCATTGTGAAGGGTGCGTCATCAACCTTGGGCATGTCTTCCCAGAGCTCGAGTCCCTGGCCATGCAGGCATCTGGCAATGCTACCCGCTTCTCAGATGGATGCAGTATCAAAGGCACACCCTCAGTATCTCTCCAATTCTCCTCGAATCCAATCTCGCTCCAGTAATAAGCACGTACATGATGCCTGTGAGGCCTGACATGTGACCCTGCTGACGCTGATGTATTAATCGCCGTTTTTTGGCATATAACTAACAAACGAGAGGGGTGCCGGCCTTCTTTTCAAGAATGGAAATGTCGTCAGTCCCCGTACGCCTTCAGGCACTTTCACACCATAATGCCCTAAAGTAAGTATATATCTCCGACTTCCCTCTGCAGTCAAACGTTTATATATCGTCACAGAGGGGAGCCAAGGCGAGGAAGACCAGAGTAGAGACAAGATCAGAGAACGTAGTAATCGTTGGGAGGGAAGAAGTAAAAAGAACGAGGGCTGCATGTGATGAAAAAAGCAAACAACTAGGAAAGAATGTGGTCGACTAACAAAACGTTCCTCTCGGCCGGTCTCAATATAGGATTGTACATCATGAAAAGATGTCTTAACTACCACTGCATTACTGAACTTCGTTATTATGACACCGCTGGGGAACCATCAGGATCATTATTCAGTGTTAGTTGGTATAGGAGAGAGAGACCTATAGAAAGAACTATTAAGCAGGTCCAGTGTACTGAAACATTTACAAAGGTTGGCGATGTCATTCAGCCTCGCTATTTCAATCGGTAGAATTTGAGACTCTTACTTAGGAGGTCCATCTCACGGTTGTGGGTTCGAGTCCCACGTGGGGCGTTTTTTTTCAATTTTCACGAACAGGATGCCACCATCGTTTGATCGACAGATCGGTCCGGGGTAAGTAACCGGTCACCGGGCCTGCGGCCTTGAGGAGCCTGAGCACTCACAGCCAAGAGTAGGGCGATGGCGGGCTGACCGCCGGTAGCATCCTCAGGCCTCAGGCTGGGGCCTGCTGTCGGAGGCCGCGGTTTTTTTGGTCGACCACAGCAAGTCACTAGCCACTAGTACTGTCACTAGTCACTAGTCACTAGTCATTGGAAT
This sequence comes from Moniliella sp. 'wahieum', assembly GCA_003971905.1. NCBI lineage: Eukaryota > Fungi > Basidiomycota > Moniliellomycetes > Moniliellales > Moniliellaceae > Moniliella > Moniliella sp. 'wahieum'. Next base: position 345,784 of record RSEE01000062.1, on the reverse strand, counting down.
CACTAGCCTCTTCCGACGCGTTGTTCAATGAAGCATGTTCCGAAGCAGTACAGCAGTGCCCAGCGTAGTACAGCCTCGTACAGCTCGTGTAGCGCAGCGCGGTCTGTGTGACTTTCCGCATCACATGTGACATGCTTTCGGCGCTGCGCGCGAGCGTTGCCGACGAGGCGTCCCCACAACGTGGTCTTCCCCCCTGTGCACCCGGCGTGCGGGCTGGCCAGCTGTTTCGTCAGACGGCCATAAGGCAAAATCGGTATTCGATAACCGACAATCGAATGATCGAAATCGTCGATAGTTGTTTGTGAGATCTGAGAGTTCCTAGTTGCGACTTCCTAGTTGCTACTCAGTAGCACTATTTGCTACTCAGTAGCACGCACCGGGGCCACCCAATCCCGATTAATCAATTAATGCCAACCAAACTGCGAGGCACAGCTGTGCGCACTGCGAGCCGGCCGGCACACTCACCATACCAACGTGGTTATCTTTTCAGCCTCCTAGCACCCGCTCCTTCCAGCCATCACCCACACAGCAGCCGCGTCATCCTCTCCCTGTATATTGCCTCCGCCATCCGCCGTCGCCATCGCCATCGCCATCGCCATCGCCATCTCCATCTCCATCCCCATCTCCATCTCCATCTCCATCTCCATCCCCATCCCCATCCCCACCCCCATCGCCTCCTCTCCCGTCTGCCTGCTCCCTAACCTACGTCCAGGCTATGAGGAACGTGTACATCGACGGCGTCTGCGTCGATGCCAGCCGCTGGGGACCGGCATCCACCTGCCGCAGCTTTGACTTTACGCCTGCCTTTGAGAACATTGTCCTCACCATCCTCCCGCACGCCGTTCTCATTGTCCTCCTTCTCGCCTTCCGCCTGCCCCGCATCTCCCACAAAGCCAGCCTGCCCACTCGTTTCGCCCCCTGTGATGTTCTTGGCTACTCCCAGGCCGTTAGTGGCTGTGCGCTTGCGGTCCTGGCCACAGCCGCTCTTGCCTGCGCCTGTGCAGGGTTAGACTCGGTCCAGCAGCTGGCGCTTGGGGGGCGCAGTCTACTCCTCGCAGCTCAGGCCCTTGAGTTTATCGGTTCAATCGGCGTGTTTATGGCCGTGCTGGCGGAACGCAAGCGTACAAGCGGTGGCTCCTTTGTTTGCCCTTATTCCTCCTTTCGACAATCCTGTTTGATGGTGCACGCTTGCGGACCTATTGCCAACTTCCAGCCCATCCGGTGGCCATCCGCAGCACGGCCTATTTCGGTGTCTTTGCCGCCATGCTGGGTATCCGCACCTTTCTCTTTTTCCTTCTCAGCACCAACTTGGCCAGCGTTGAGCAGGATGCGTCGTTTGTCAACCGTCTTGGCTTTTTCTGGCTCATGCCCCTCATTTTTGGTGGGATGCGCCGCACGTTAACGATCGAGCAGCTCCCATCGCTGGGTGCGCGGTACGGAACACGCCGCTTGGGGGAGCGCTTCCGCGCGGCTTACCCCTACAGCAGTATGGCTCAGGGTCGCATTCCTAAAACCGGGCTTTTCGGTGGGCTGTTCCGTGCCTTTTCCTCAACTTGGTCACGCCAATCATCCCCAAGATTGTTTCGACCGCTGTGACGCTATCCCAGCCGTATTTGATCCAGGATACCATTGTCTACATTGGAAGTTATGCTGGCATTCCAGACTATCCGCCTCAGCCGGCTAGCAAAGGGTGGTCCCTCGCTGGCGCCTATGCGCTGGTGTATACCGTCCAGGCCCTGGCCTCGTCGCAGTATTGTTTGCTACCAAGCAGAACCAAGTGGTGATCAGTGGGGCCCTACTGGAGTCCTTGTACGACAAAGCAGTCCGGATTGAGCTCAGCACCGCCACCGAACTCGGCTCGGCCAAGGCAATGAACATCATGTCCCAAGATGTGCAGAGAATCATGAAGCTCATTGACCCGGTTCATGAAATTTGGTCGGCGATTGCAACTATCGCCGTGGCGATCTACATTACATGGGATGCGCACACCGTGTTTGTGGTGGTGCTCTTTATGGCCTTCTTGATCCTGGTCTTGGGACCGGCATGTGCGATTCCCATGGGACCTTCGCAGGCCGCCTGGTCTGGTGCGACAGATCGTCGTGTTCGTCTAACAACATCTGTCTTTGGTTCGATCAAGGCGATCAAGATGTCAGCCTTAGAGCCGTTCTTTGTTCGCAAGATCCTTGCGTTGCGCAGGACAGAATTGAACAACTTCCGCAAGTTTAGCACACAACTTACTGCCGTACGTTGCCTTTTCCCCTTTCTCATTTTGTAGGTAACGCTGGCAAGACGATGATACTGACACCTTGCCATTACAGGTCGTTTGCTCCACTCACATTCTCGGCGGTTCTATCCCCGTGTTTACATTTGTCGCACTGGCGGCTGTGTCGCACAAATATCCCGACTCGGTGCACTACTCGTTTACTGCGCCCCGCGTGTTCACCGCCCTGAACGCTATCAACATTATGGTCCAACCACTTGCTGAGATCGGGCAACAGATCGGGTCCCTAGTGGAGGCCTTGGCTAGCATCAAGCGGCTGGAGGAGTACCTCTTGTCGGATGAAAAGGTTGATGACGGCAATGATCTCCAATCCTCGAGTCTGGACAAGGATGGCAAGTTGGGGACTGAAAGGAATGACTCGAGCTTGTGGGACCAATCGGGATCGGAAGCCATCCCCTTGGAGGAGCTACCCAAAACCCCTAATATGGCTCCGAGTCTGACCTTGCCACCAACAGATGTGAAGGCCTCCCTATCACCTCTGGCCTCGCTCCATGTGTCGGATTCCCCTAACGAGCCGCGCTTGGTGAACGCAAGCATTGGTTGGAAGGAGGAGACGGTCCTGTCTGATGTTTCCCTCGCCCTCGCCCCAGGGTTGACGATGGTCGTCGGTCGCCTCTCAGCGGGCAAGTCGACGCTCCTCAACGCCTTCTTGGGCGAGACGCGCATCTTGAGTGGCCATACCGAGCATCTACCTCGACCAATCTCAGGGACCGAGCTGGTGGGGTATGCGCCACAAGACTACTGGACGCAAGAGACCATGACCATCCGTGCTAACATCGTATTCTACAACCCACTCGGGTACGATCCAGTGTGGTATGACCAAGTTGTCGAGGCATGTGCCCTCAAACCCGACCTGGCCAATTTGAACTTGGAGACCAGCGTTTGGCCAAGAGTCTGAGTGGAGGGCAGAAGCAACGCATCAACCTGGCCCGCGCGGTGTATGCCCGGCAGGCATCCATGTTTATCCTTGACGATCCGCTCAGTGCCGTCGATGCAAAGACTGAGGCGCACATTTGGACACATTTGTTTGGCCCGAGCGGGCTGCTCCAGGGCCGTCGTGTACTCCTCGCCTCCAACGCTGTCTTCCGTCTCAAAGATGCTGACCGTGTCGTTCACATTCTGCCGGGGGGAAGGCCCTGCTACGCACCCCCAAAGAAGCAGCTTCTGCTGCTCTCGCTCACGACCTGGCCCAGCAAGACGCAGCGGACACAGATACTCCTGCCGCCTTGACCGCTAGCGCCGCTCCCGGAATTGTCCAGACTGTGGCAGAGGGGCGCCGCAGGCAGCTGCTCGAGGACGACATGCAAATTGGTCTTGGAGGGGAAGCGCAAGGTAAGGTCCATATGGACCGTCTTGATATTCTCGAGGACATTGAAATGGACCAAGAGGTGGTGGATGACGACGAAGACCAAAACAAGATGGATGAAGTATTTGAGAACCGGGTCGGCTTCTCGTCTTATTGGTTCTGGGTCACGGCAGCTGGGCCTTGGCGAGTAGCTGTTATGGTGATCCTTCTCATTTTCGCTTCCATGTCGAACCTTGCCTACCAAATCTACATCCAGCACTGGACGGATCGGCGGGACGCGCTTGCACCTGGCACCTATGGACCTATGATGGGTGGTTACTTGGCACTATGGGCAAGCCTTTTCATCTTGTCGGCGATGTGCATCCAGTTTACTTTTGTCCATACGACGATCCCGGCCGGCTGGACCATCCATGAGCGCATCCTCCGCGCCGTTCTGGCTGCGCCCATGTCTTTCTTTAACGCCCGCTCTTCAGGGCAAGTGGTTGCTCGACACTCGGGTGATCTCTTTATGGTTGACATGGAGTGGATTATGGCCCTGTTTGCATTCCTTCTTCTTGCCATCAGCCTGTTGGGAAGCTGCATCCTCATGATTGTCACAGCACCCTATACGGCCATCACCTTTGTTGCAGCAGTGGCGATTGCGACCTTGATTCGTTGGATGTATCTTCCGAATTCGCGGCAAATGCGGCGTTTGGAGATGGCTTCTCGCTCCCCTCTTTACACCCTCTTTGGCGACTGCACCTCGGGATTGGCGGTGATTCGAGCTTTTGGGGCGGTGGAACCATTGCGAGGGATGAACACCAAGTACGCTACCAACCTACAAAAGGCGACCTACTCCCTGTTCTCCGCCCAACAGTGGCTCCAAACCTGGCTTCAAATCGCAGCGATGCTCATGAATGTCACCCTCGTCCTCGTCGTCATTGGGCGGCGGCACTCTCACAGCGTCAACATGCTTGGTGTGGCCCTTACCCAGACTGTTTCACTTTCCGGAGAAATCGCTTTGCAGTGGCCAGTCTGATGGAGGTGGAGATTGTTGCCATCGTTTTTGAACGGCTCCAAGAGTTTGCCCAAACCGCATCCGAGTTCACCGTCGCTGCCGCTGCTGCGCGTCAGGCCGGGGTCAAACCCGTGGAGGAGGACCCTGCCAGCAATGGCGCCTCGTCCAAGGCTGATGTGGTTGAGAGCTCCGTGCACCGCGCGGGCGCCGAAATCGCTTTTTCGCACGTTGGTCTTGCGTATGATGACGGCCGTGAGGTGTTGCATGACGTTACCTTCACGGTACCCGCCGGGGTGCGTCTGGGCATCTGTGGCCGCAGTGGGTCGGGCAAGAGCACGCTGCTGGCTGGTCTTTTGCGGATGCAGGAGATTTCGGCGGGCAGCATCTCCATTGACGGCGTTGATGTTCGTTCCATGTCCCTCGAGGGGCTGCGGCACATGATGACGGTGGTGGTGCAGGAGCCCTTCTTGGTGGACGGCCTGACGGTGCGGGACAACTTGTTGCTGGGTGGTGCCGATCTCAATCCCGACCATGACAATGACGCGAAAGAGGCGAGCGGAGACGAGGCCATGTGGGCTCTGAAGGAGACGGGACTGGAGGAGAAGGTGTCCAAGCTGGAAAATAAGTTGGCGACGCCTATGGAGGAGGCTGGCTTTAGCCGGGGCCAGTCCCAGATCCTGGCTGTCACGCGCGCTCTTCTGGGGGACAAGCCGATTGTCGTACTCGACGAGGTGACGTCGAGTTTGGACCGCGAGAGTGACATGCAAATCCAGCGTTTGCTTCACGCGCATGCCAACAGTGGCAAAACGGTGTTTACCATTGCTCACCGCATCGAGGACATTGTCGACTACGACGTGGTGCTCGTCCTCGACGAAGGGAAGGTGATGGAGTTTGGCCCACCTGCGCAACTTCTTGCCCGTCGGGATGGCATGTTCCGCACCTTGGCATCGCTGCAGGGTATCAATGCGGGCCGTCTGGATTCCCCATGATTTCCACTCTCCTAAATCCCCAAACCATCGGGTTTTTGGTTGATGGGGTTATGTCGGTTACGGGTTACAACAATACGGTTATTCAGTTTTTTCTCACTTTTGTCACTGCTCATCAGCGCATCAGCGCGCGCTTAATATAATTTTTCTACCATCATGTCCTGGAGCCTTTTGCTATGCTATGTCTTATTCACCGACGCTCAATTTTCTCTGTTGTAGGCTATTGCTCTCGACCACGAAAGAAAGGAGAAGAAATAAGAGTAGGATCATGACCAAAACATGGAGAGCCCTTGCCGACTGACACGTTCGAAGACATGTTGTCACAGAGCTCACAAAGAGGTGGTACGTTGCGCACATGGAGATTACCCAGCCAGTCTCATTCATAGAAGGTTATACACGTTCACAGCTAAGCTCGAGTGTGTGATGCATCAATGATTAATGAAGATATATATGCACGCCATCGAAGATCGACTACCGCAGATTTCCGTAATGTGTGGCAGCTACTCCGAACCCGTCGGAGAGGATGAATTGATGAATCCACGGAAAGACAGAGAAGACATATATAGGGAAGGGGAGAGAAAGATGAGCCCAACCAGTGGGTCTGTCATCAAAAAAGGGGGCACGCAACAACAGACGACCTTGACCAACGGGTGCACAGGGGGGAGGGGGGATTGAGCCCGCTTTTAGATCCACATCCCATTGCGAGCATGCATGGACTTCCGAGACCGGTGGTGGTGCATACGCTTTCCGAATGGGAAATCGAGGTGGCCTTGGGTGCGGGCTTGGACCGCTGCATCACGTTCGGCACGAGTAGAGCGCCGGCGCTGTGACCCGAACCCGAACCCGAACCCGAACCCGACTCCGATCCTGAGTCCGATTCTGAGCCCGATCCTGAACCCGAGCTGGACTCTGAGCCAGAGTCTGCTGAGCAAGATCCCGAGTCAGAACCGGTGTCAGAACCAGCACTTTCCGATGATCCCGTGTCCGAGCCAGAAGAGTCGTCCGAGCATCCCGATCCTGAATTGGGGCCCAAACCCGAACCAGAAGAGGGACCCTGTCCATCCTGGGATGAAGGCTTGGGGGCGGCGGATGAAGCCGATGCACTGGCAACGCCGTACTGGCTGTGGTGGCCGCCGAGGAAGCATGGGAAGCATGAGAGGACGCAGAGGAAGGCGCATGGAAGAGGCCGATCCAGATGAAGTGCCATTGAGCTAGTGGAACTCGATCCCGAGCCAGCAAACAAGGCGACGTTTTTGTAGTAGGTCTGCACCGCATTGGGGGTGGCCCATTCCGAACCCGACCCACCAAAGAAGGTGGTGAACATAATCTTGTCAACCCAGTTGCCAGACGAAGAGCCGCGACGGCCCAGACCGTTGGACCTCCGAAGGGAACGGCGCGAGTTAGACGATCCACTTCCCGAGCTGGATCCTGAGCTCGAACCACTGGAGCCACCACTGGAGCCACGGAAGGCAATGTTGTTCAAATGGATGTTTGGGGTGGAGGCGCCATTCCAAAACAGTTGGACCATGCCGTCGGCCTTTCCATCGGAGTTGAGCTTGACATGCAAAGCCAAATCGTTCCACTTGCCCTTTTGGAAGGTAAAGGCCCCACGACCAATGGAGGTGCCATAATCGGAGTCGCAGATTAGCTTGGATCCCTGCGATGTGGTTGAGTCCGCTGGGCAGAGCTTGTAGTTGGTACCTTGGAGGGAGGTGGGAATGTAGGCGTAAATCTCAGCTTCGCCATTGGTGCGCCACATGATACGAGTAGACCAGCAGGAAGTTCCGACACCACCTTCTGATCCCCCCTCACAACCAGACGTATCAGCACTGAGGGTGCCTCCGCTTCCGCTAGCGACCGAAGAGTAAAGACCCGGGAGCTTTCCACCCTTTACGAAGTCGAAATCGTTTGGGAAGAAGACTGAATAGGCTAGTACCAGTTCCTGGCGCGAAGCGGAGTTGCCATCCGAAGAGGAATGGGTGGCAGAGACGAACGGGTTGGAGACCGAGCGAGAGTTTCCCGAACCCAAAAGGGCTGAGAATAAAACGAAGTGCCGCCGGAGGGGGTGGTATGCAAGCCGTACGATTTGCCCCATACTTGACCGACAGCACTTGACCCGAGCCAGCCGGGTCGTTGGTTAGGATCACATTGTCCGGGTTGGAGAGATTTGTTGTTGTACAGGTTGATGTGGCTGGCCAGCCAGCTTTCCGCAGGTTGATCGCCGCGCTTGGACGAATTGCCCCCGCCCCCACCGGAACTGTTGATGCCCCAAGACCAGCCTTGGGCATTCACACCGTTCCCAATGGCTCCGGCGGGGCCTCCGCCCACGGCAGAGGAGAGCGAGACAGACGTAGCAGTGAATCCAGTGCCGCTTTTTCCGGCGAGGACATTCACGGCGCCAGCCAGGGCGGCGGTAGATGCAGTGAGAATCGTGCGCATAGTGAAAGGGACGTGAAGGTGTGGGTGGGAAGAGAGAAGTGAGGGGAACAGGGGAGAGTGAAGGGGACCAAGGAGACCGACCAGCGGCAGGTGGGGTGGGATGAGAGAGAGAAGAGGTGGGGGCGAGAGAGCTAGAAGGGGAGAAGTGTTTGGGGCGAACGATAGAGTCTTATATACTTACGGGGTTCTCCCCTGGACTTGAAAAGGGAAGGTCGCTCTGCCGCTTATGGACAACAAACACTTTCTCGCGCTAGTCCCCGGATGGGCCGGGAGACTGGCGAGCTGCGCCAGGCGAGAGTAGCGCTCCCGACCTCTCCACCGTGGTTGTGCTCCCGCGCGGGGGCAGTGTGTGGCGCCAGGACCAGGGTCCTCACGTTTTGGGGAACAGGCGCACTGGCGACGAGGTGGGGGGCCTAGGCACGGGGCCTCTCACAGCGAGCATCCGAGCCACTGGGATCGCCGGAACTGCCCTAGTGCCCTTCCACTGGCAGCCATCAGCGCATCTCCAAGCCTCGCCACCCTGTATTGGCGCTATTTGCCTCCGATGACAATGGATGACTATAGTATGTGCAGCCACCCTGGTTGTGGAATCTGGTATCGTTGCCCCACGAAGACGAATATACACAAGATGGGCAATCGATGGAGTCACTCAATCCAAACCCGCATAGTCTGCCTGCTCCCCACAGCGCTCCTGGCGCCAGCGGGCAAGACAAAAACAGAGAATGGGCATTCATTAACATGCTGGAGCAGCCAAGGGTCCCAGCATGGCCAAACTTATTGCGAGTGCATTGCCCATTCGGCTCCGATGCCAGGATCCTGCCGCCACATGACACAGGCTCAAGCCTCAGGAAGAGGGTGCTGCTGCAAAGTCATGCTTCCTAGTTGGTGCGCCAGCGCCGCCTCGTCCGCATCAACTTGGCCTCTGTATCCCCAGGCAAGGATGAAGGAGACACAGTAGTCTTGGCCTTGGAGCGATCTCGCAGCACCCGGGTGGAAGGTGCAATCACAGTGCGAGAGTGGGAAGAACCAACTGTGCCGGGCTCTGCAACGGGGACTTGCCCAGGCAGAGAGATGGTCCAAGAGCGGAAGGTGGACAGAACCGAATCTAGCCAAATTTGCTCCTTCTCCGCAGGCTCGGTAATTAGACGTGGGATGGGTTTCTTGTTCCGTGATGATTGTTTCATCCGGTCGACAACAACCATACCCTTCTTGATTGTGCGCTCAAGACTGGTAAGGTGATGCACGTCCCACCATGATTGGAGTTCCTGGTTCAAGAGGGATGCGGGGGAAGGGGCAGCGAGGCCGGCTGTATGGGCAAACGCTCCACTTGTGATAGCCCGATCAGCATACCCCCCCTCCATAAAGCTTACCAACTTGCCCTCGGCCACCTCATCCGCGAGCGCGGCAGCGTCCGACGCAAATTGATGATAGAATCCTGTCGGGACTGACTTTCCGTGCCGCTGCATCCCCGGATACTCGTGCTCGCATGCATCAAACCCGCAAGAGATGAGGACCAATGAATGTTTCGGATCTGCGCCCTCAGCTTGGAAGAAGTGACGGGCCTTGGTAAAGAGCTGACTGTAGCGTGTTTGGTAGTGCTCGTAAAACTCCTCTGGAGAGCCATATGGCGCGAGATGCACTGTTTCCTTCAAACGTCAGTCTTCTACCCCTACTCCTCTTCTCGCCCACCCATTGACCAAACAAAAGGTGACATACCGTTCCAGATCCACTGTCCGTGGGCACCTTCAAGGCACGTGCTGGCCGCCATGACCATCTCAGCATCCCCCTGTTCGCATGGGTAGCTCTCAATGTCGTGTACGCTGCCATAGGAGATTTTGAGCCCGCGCGGGGGGATTGCGGCCGGTGGGGCAGGGGCGGGAGGAACAGTTCCCTTGCGGTGACGAGAGGCTTGCTTACGGGCCTGCTCGGCCTGTTGAATCAGAGACTCCCTTTTCAAGTCCTGCTGGACCGTGTCGGAGTTGATGCGCCAGGCCAGAGCCTGGGTACCATCTGGTGGAGGGATGAGCGATGCTCCTAACAACAAGAGATAGAAGACGTACTGCCATGGTGAAGGTCAATATCAAGGATCGCCACGCGATCAATTCCATGCTCGAGATAAGCGTGAGTGGCAGCCACAACGGCATTGTTCACCCAACAAAACCCTGAGGTGCGTTCCCTGCACAGTGGTGTCCGGGAGGCCGGACGAGGACGAGAGCACGCGGTGCCGGTGGTGGAACAGGATCCGCCGTACCTACTGAGACCAACGACGAAGTTACTTGCGCGTTGGCTCGGTGGGCTACGACTCGATCCACCCCGGACATGCATGCCCCCAAAGACGAGCGGATGGCTTCTCCGGATCCTCCCACATCCTTACGGATTGCGTCACTTAATCCTTCAGGGTCATCGATACTGGGACCGCACAAATACAGATCGCCTTGGTGCATCGAGTCAGGGATTTCGCTCGGGTGGATAAATTCTTCGTCCGAATCTGAATCAGAATCAGATGTTAAAAGGGTAGTGGATACATCGGAACGGGTAAAAGAGGTGGAACCCTCAGTAGTATCACCCTGCGAAGGGGCTTCACTCTTAGGTCCCAGGCGGGCGACCTAGCAATGGGGATCGGTGGGCAGGCGCTGCACGACAAAGCTTCTGGAGGTAAGAAGCGTATTCTCCTTCTCCCTTGGAGGGAAGAAGAATACGGGCACCAGGGCCTCGGGAATAGGGTGTGTCGAGGTAAGAAATTAACTCGTTCTCATTTGCGTGAACGAGTGCCACGGCAGGATCCGCGGGGTCGAGGGAAACTTGGCGCGTACTTTGAAGTAAAGGAATACGTCGAGCTGGGGCACTGAGGCGGCTCCCTGCCTGTTCATTTTCTGTGTCGTGCAACCACTTTTCATCCGGCTCTTCTTGGTGGTAGCCAGAGGCACACCCGTTTCTTCGACCGTGTGGGGGTCAGACGCGCAGTAGCTGCACAAACGCCTAGCAGGGCCGCACGGATGCGTTCGGGCCGCTCGACGATGGTGCTTAGGTCATGGCCGCGGACGAAGCGATGTGTATGGAGGCAGGGGCTACAACCACTTCTACGCCCACAGGGGGGGCGTGGAGGGGGACACGGCAGCCTGGCTGAGATGGGCAGGTTGACTGACGGAATCGACAGAGACCTCGGGGGTGGCGAAAGCGGCGATGAACCTAGCTGGGGTGAACCCGACTGAAGCTCGTTCTCAGGCGTCGCATGTGGACGCTGTATCTTGATCTTGAACACCATGCCAACTCCAAGAGCGTGGAGGTTGGGGGCAGTGGGCGGGTTAAAGGGGAAAACAGACAGATGGGTGGTGGTGGTATCTGTATTTGTGTCTGACTTACCCCGTCCCCAACACGACCTCATCCATTCTCATCGACCTCATCGACCTGATCGGTGATTATCGCGAAACACAAACACGAAGCCAACGCAACCGAGGGCACGTGACGTGCCGGGTGCGTAATTGTCGCCCCCATACTCTCGCCTTATTGAAGCTGCAGTGACTATACCAGCCTGCTTTCACCTCCAGTTCTTGGCCAACCCTTGTGCTTTCAGCGCTTTCAGCCCACCCAGCGGTTTTGGCTACTTTGGCCTCTTTGGCCAATTGGGTAAACCTAGTCAAGTTAGCGCCACCATGCCGACCCAGTGCTTCTGTCCAGCCAAAAAAGCGCGTTGGAACCGTCATGCATCCACAGCCGATTGATGTTAGTGGAGACGCACCGATCACTCATTTCCGCGCATTTTGTGCCCAGTCCAATGCTGTGATGGTGCGCTTGTATTATAGCCCCCCTTGCCTTTGGACTCCCCAAATGATGAGAGCAAATCGGTTAGTGCCCTTTTACTCCCCCTGTATCATACTCTACTCCCGTCTATGTCCCTGCTACACACATTGAGGAATGTTACCCTCCATGCCAAAGGAGCTCAGCGCAATGCGAGAGAAAAAAGGAGGGTAGAAACTCAACCCGAAGTTGAGAAACAGGACTGGGCTCAGGAGAGCAATGCGGAAATGACGTATCGGGTCCGGGTCTGAGAGGGGGGAAGAGACCAGTCGCGTCCGAAGGCTCTGTTTAAGGGGGGGGTGATACGGGTAGCAACTTACGATCCTTCACTCTGCTTTTTTGCCCGTCCCTGCAACGAATTCTTTGACATAGTCCGCTAAGGTGACCATGCAAATCTGAGACAAAAGAAAAGATTAGATCTTGTTTGTCGTCTCGAAAGTAGAATCACACGTACGGTTTGCCAAATGCCCAGGCAGATACGAGGGGTTACACCCCTGTACAAACCTAGGAGACCATTGTTGCTATAAATGTACTTGGCCGTGCTGGCGATGGTCATCTTAACGGGCGGTTGGCATCCTTCGCCATGGACTGCATCTCGACGCGAATGACTTCGATGGGTTGGTTCCACGTCGCCAGGGCGCCACCGAGGGATGAGCAGACGATCCGCTCCGCCGCGGACAACTTCTCCGACTCAGACTTGCCGCTGATGCTACGCACGGGGGCCTCGGCGAGGCGCGCAAAGCCCATGCGGCTTCCCCAGTTAGTCATCTGACGAAAAGCAACCGCATTTACCCCTTTGTTGATGCCCCTGATACCTTCACGGCGATAAATGTCACCAAAGAGAGCCCAGGTGGAGGCAGAAGGTGCCCCTGCGGCCGCTTTCTTGTGCCTCGTAATCTCAGCTGTCTTCATGGTGGTGCAGAATCCCATAGTGGCATACGCCTGCGCCACTCCGCCGCCCATACCGCCCAGGAGCCCGGCCCAAGCAGGGGCCAAGCCGGCCGATCGGGCGGCCGAATCAATGCCGGACGAGGTCCAAATGAGCACCGCACCTTTTGTCGATGCCTCGATCCAGGCCCAAGGTATGAGGCCCTGATAGAATCCAAACACGCCACCACGCGACCAAACCGTTTTGAGTGCTTGCGCCATTGACTGGGACCGGTTCGAGGCCATCTGGGTCTTGATGACCTCGAACGGCTGGCCCAAAGTGGTAACCTCAAACATGTTCATGGCCGCGCCAACGGCGACATTGGAAGAGAAGCCTTTTTGCGGGGGAGGCGCCATGATGCGGAAGCGGGGAGAGTGTGGTGGAAGTGATGGTGGTGGGTAGAAGGTGAGAGTAGAATGCCCCCCACAAGAAGAGGCGACGTCCGGATCTGCCCGGCCCGCCCGGCCCCCTTGCAGTGGCCGCCGACGCATGCTCTGCTGTGATGCCTGCCATGCATCCTGGTGGGCCCGTGCAGCTCGAGTGGAGCAAAGACTGGCGCTGTGGCTGCGCTCTGCTCCACACATCCATCGCTCTGTGAATAAGAATATGACGCGACGAGGCCACCCAGGGGCTTCGCACGCTTCGCTTACTAAGGCATTGAGCATACGGATACTAGCACTAATAGTACAAAAGTACTAATAATCCCCCTGGTCACTCGGAGCATCCCTGGCCTGCTCCGTGCGCGAGGATTTCCATGCGTGCTCGGGGCCTAGCGTGGCTGATCTGAGACGCAGTCAACGTTCAACATGTGTCCCTCTCGCATTACCTTCCTGCTCGAGAAGACTTGCCACGGCCATTACGAGGTCACCCCGGTTACTAGTCACGCTGACTGTCTTGCGGTTGAAAGCGTTCTCCTAAGAGAGCTGCTAGCCGCATGACCATGTGCCTACAACGGCTAGGTGCCTCCCTCAAATGAAGAAGTAAATCGGGTCGGGCCAGGGCGGATCTAACCCCAAAGGGTGGGCTGGTTGGCGCAGTGTAGTGAAATTGGAAAGGGCAAAAGTCTGATGAAGTCAAGAGCCTTTGGCGTGCAAATTCCGCTTAATCCAATTCCGCTAGGAAATGCGTGCAGATCCACCCGAGGACATGTTCTCTCCACGTTCTCGCCGACCATCTCCACACGTGGCCCAGCACAATGAGCGCGCGTCTCGCCCTTCCGGCTACCCGCCCACTCTCACTCAGCGTGGCACGCGTGGGCCTTGCGCGCCAAGCGCCTTGCATCGCCGCGGGTCTTGCCCGTTCCGTGGCCGTGCCTACGTTGGTGCCCGGCCGAATGCGCAGGCTCACCACCTCGTCTCTTGTCCTGTCTAAGGAAGAGGCCAAGACAGCCACTGAGAAGCCGGAAAAGCCCGATCCAGCATATGAAAAGGTACTGGAGGGGTACGGGCCTCCCGTCGCGGTGTACCATGGCGCTATGGCCGGTGTGCTCAAGAGGCTCAAGTTCTTCTCTCTTTCTTCACTCGCCCTGGCGTCAACCATGAGCCCCATTCTGATTTTTGGTGTGACGGACGTGAGCGTGAGTGCGTTTGGACGAAGCAGCATGGTGTTTGTGACCCTCATGGAGCATCGCCTCGACCGCAATGATTACTACGTTCGCCAAGCCGTACGTATCGGAGATGCGGCTGTACAAGCCGACGCCAGCCGCGGCAGCGGCCGGGAAGGAGCCGATCCTCCAGATGGACACGAACGACTACCTCCTTCGCCAGCTAACCACAACGGTGTATGACCCGTCGTGGCTAGGCCCTGGTGCCGCCAAGCCGTGGGCGAGTTGGGCCTTGGCCAAGCGGGCAGACCACGCGCCTCCATTGACAGACCACGAGCTCCTGCCCATCAAGGGAAAGCCCGCCAAGGCTGATGAGAATGAGCGTTTGGTCGCTGAGACGATCATGACCAAATCAGGCAAGCCTGTCGGTCGTGTTTGGGGTGCCTTGCAACCCGCCCACAACCTGTGGAAGCTCCGCAAGGAGGGCAACCCCGTGTGGCAATACCAAGTTCACGACCACCAGCTGGGCGAAGAGTGGCAGATTCTGTAATGGAATTGAACTGTTACCCTTCGAAGCAACCTGTATAATGCATGGTCCCGTATGCTGTTACTTCTCACATGCCTGACGGGGAGGCGTCGGGTGTTCGGGTCATCCCGGTCATCATCTCCGGCATCGCCCATGCGTGGGCGAACAGGCTGATGGCTTTTGAAATCTTAACATGTTGAAAAGGCGCAGCTATTAGTGGCGCAGCGGAATGAGAGCCCCGACGGAAGACTTGCTTGGATTCCGCCTTTCAGTAGGCAAATGTGGTGAAAATAAAAAAATTCAGACTGGCAAGGCTAAGCCGTTTTCCCCTCGTCCCTCCTTTTCCAACCCACCTTCTATCGACCCTTTTCCCTCCAGCGCAACATGTCCTTCCGTGGTGGTCGTGGTGGTTTTGGTGATCGCGGTGGTCGCGGTGGATTCCGTGGTGGTCGCGGTGGCGCTCGCCCCTTTAATGCCGGCCCGAGACGGTCAAAGATGGCAGCTTTGTCCATGCCGGGGAAGGTGAGATGCGTTCGCCTCCACGGACCCAAGCATGTCCCATACTTCAATGCGCCGATCGATTACGTTTTTATCCTAATCACTTTTTCCAGGTCATCTGGAATCTGACCCTTCTGCCCCCACAGCTTGCAAAACAAGTCCCATTGGCAAGGTGGACGAGATCTAGGTCCGATCAACGAGGTGTTCTTCACTGTCAAGATGGACGCTGGTATGGTGCCTCCTCCTTCAAGGCCGATGACAAGGTCTACATTGGCGGAGACCGACTGCTGCCTATTGAGCGGTCCTTCCGAAGCCCAAGGCACCCAAGGCACCCAAGAAGAAGTCGGCGCCCAAGTGGCGGGTTTGGAGGTGGTCGTGGCTCTCCCGGGGCCGTGGTGGCTTTGGCCGGCCGTGGTGGTGGCCGTGGTGGCTTTGCTAGCCGCGGCGGCGGTCGGGTGGGTTTGGTGCGCCTCGCGGTGGACGTGGGGGGGATTTGGTGGCCGGGGTGGTGGTCGCGGTGGCTTCCGTGGTGGTCGTGGGGCTTAATTGCGCCTGTGTGTTCTGCTACGTACTCCCTGACCATCTTCTTGCATCCTGGTCTCTCCCGCTGCATCGGAACCATCTCTTTGCATTCCCACCACGCATGTGTCGACCACTTCAACGGACTGTGCGCTCCCCTGCGAGTGCATGGGCCGCAGGGTCATTTGCCTACCACCCAAAGTGATTCCTGTAGGCAAAGAAAAAAGCCTGTGGCACTCTACTTGGGTCATTACGGGCAGTGTGTATTCTGCTCTCGTTGTAATCATATCCATCCTGATTCTCATCCACGTGCAGCGGCTGCCGCAAAAAGAGGATGGGGTTTCTTGGCTGCTACGTAAGAAGTGTATCCCATTCAATCTACACAAACGCATTGTGAACGATAAGGATGATGTGTCGCGAGATGTCAGTGCGTGCCTCTCCTACCTACCCAACCATACCAACCTCATGCAGGTCCTTGTAATTCAACTGAACAGCTGGTACCCCCGGCGTTGCCTATCCGGATGAATACTATGTTGATGTGCAAGCTGGGCGGTCTAGCCAGGCGAAATGGCTCTCACGGGGGTGTGGAGAGTTCCTACTTCAATTTCTGTTCCTCTCTTCATAACATGTTGCTTCAACTCCGGTGCTAACTACTATGTATTGCCAGCTATAGCCATCGTCCAAATCACACGGAGCAGACTGGCAATGCCAGAATGGGCAGGTGGGACCCTGTTTTAGTACAGCTCTCCAAGCTTCAGGTTGACAGAATGCATGAGATGCATTACCGTCGGTTACCGGTTTACCCATGCATGCCGCGCGCCTGCATGGGTACGCCTGAGTGCGCCCAAAGACAAGCTCAGACTGTCCAGACAGCCGGGCAACCTGCCAGTAACCGGTGCTGTCCAAAGGCCCACGGCCATCCATGTCCATATGGAACACCCACATGGCTTGGCTAAAACGGAGGAGACGGGGCGAAGCGTTTGACGCGCGACGCAGCTAACCAGTAACCCCTATACCAACACCCGCCCTCGCCCAGGCCCAGTGTGGCATGATGCATGATGTTCCTGATCGCCGTTCCCCGGCGAAAGGCCACAACGGGGGCAGTGCTCGGGACTGGCCAGCTGGGACACCGCCCAGGGGCCTGGCCGCTTGTCAGCACACGCGGCGGCCCACCACTCGACCGCCCTACTCCGTAAGCGCTAATAAGCGGGCTTTCCTTCTGCTGCACGCATGCCCCCAACACCCCACACTTCCCCCTGCCCCTCCGACCCAATCGGCTCACAGTGGCTCACCTCGTACCCTTCTGGCCACGGCCATCACCTGGGACTAGCCGCCTCCCCTCCGATCCGTCGCCGCGAGACGAGCGGGAAATACCTGCTACCATCTCCCTCCACACACCTCTCCACTTCCGTTTCCACCACCACCTCCTGCCCCCTCCCCTCCTTTCTCAGCCCCCTCTTATTCCCCTGCTCACCCACCAACAATCCTTTTCTGGACACATGCACTCTTTACTACTGCTCTTCTCTACGTTGCCGCGATCAGTGGACTTGCTCTGCCGGCTATCGCCGCCCAAGGCGAACATGCTCCACGCTTTGCTTTCCACCGTCGTGGCGCTATGACGCTCACCGCTCCCGGACCTGGTGATGTGTTCAACGAAGGCAGCACTTGCACCGTACGTTATTTGCTTGTTGTTGTGCCCCGTCGTCCACTACGCGGTGGCCATGCTGACCCGTCCATTCCACAGGTATCTTGGGACCCCGACACGTCAGGTTCCAAAAAGTGCAGTCAGTCTTTACCCTTGACCTCTACACTGGTTCCAACTTGGCGATGCAGAAGCTCACCAACGTCGCTACCGGATTGGATGGCACCTCCTCTGGGCCGGGCAAGTACTCGTGGACCTGTCCTGAGGTCAAGCCCAACTCGGCCATCTACTTTTACCAGGCTTCCATCGATGGGACCAAGAGTCCGCAGTGGACCACTAGATTTGCCATTGCTGATACCAGCGGTGCGACCACCCCCCCAGAACACGACAATCAGCCCACACCGGTCACCCCGGCCGTGCCTTGGGGTTCCGGACAGATCGTATCGACCGGTGCTGCGGGCAGCGCTGCTGGATCAAGCTCATCGAATTCAACCGCGTCCTCGACCACTTTGCAAAGCGCTTCTTCCGTGGCGGTATCATCGTCGTCTCATCGACCTCGTCGTCCTCGTACACCTCCTCGTCCACCTCCTTGCTCCCACCCTCTTCCTCGGCCTCTTCGGCTTCGGAGACTCCTTTTCCTCGACTTCCTCCTCCTCTACCGGGTCCAGGCACGGCGCCGCCACGTCGACGGCACTACAGCAAAGCGGCTCGGCTGCTACCTTCTCATCGAGCGTTGTGGCAGGGGAAACCACTTCCTCTGTCGCGTCGGGTACTACTACCGTTACGTCTTCGTCCTCGTCTCCTGCTGGCCACACGGGTCCAAGCTCGATGGTTGTTGTGGCTGGGGCTATTTGGGTCGCGGGAGCGATCCTGTGTTGAGCACAGGACAAAAAAATGTACTGTACCCCCCAATCGTAGGCAATGTGTTTGGGTGGACGGAAACCCAAGACGTGCTCCGCACCTGCTCTCTTCTTTTGCTTTCCCATCTGCCGCCTCTGTTCGTTCACGCCTCTCAGGCCTTACCCCAGGTCTGGCTTATCCAAGAGTATAACCCATAACACCTTGAAGAAGCAAATGGATGCTTCCTGCACCCTCCTCCCTCCCTCCCACATTCTTTCTATTTCTGGCTCCTCACGATCCATCCGCTTTTGTTATCCTACTCTAACATGCGTTTTTGCGTATCACCCCAGAAGGGCCGTGACGGCCACTGGTCCTATTAAGTATCGATATCTGCGGTAGTAATATCCGGGGGGCTTACCTTGTTTCTTTTGGTTTCGCCCCCAAACCACACAATGGATGAGTAAGAGATGAACTGGTGTGTTGGGCGAGGAAGTAGTGACCCGTTTTCTCCCCAATTTAAGAACTACGACTGCATCTCTGTGCCCTTTGGTCGTTTCCCCAATGCCGCTGGAGAGCGCGAGATGACCGAGAGACGATGCGGACGGGGACAACCGGCTCGGCGCGCATCAAGTGTTTATCTCGAACTAAAGCGGTGAACCCGTGATTGGGTGTGGTTGGTTCAAAGTCAGCCCGACCAAAATCCATATCTCCCAATGTATCGTATAAAAGAGGAACAGCAGTAGTGACTGGAGTGACCCGGAAAGACACATTGAACATCCCGACACTATAGAGAGCGCCTCACAGCTAATCCTATAGATATGCTCAGCATTGGATTGTTCTTTGAACGCCCCGCATAGACCCCATTCTTTAGTTTTCCCTATCGAACCTGTAAAAGGCGGTTTTGCTTGTGGGCCTATGCCTTCGTTTCCTTCTATCATGCCCTCGGACTCCAAGCGGGGGTTCGCCCGTTGACCCGTTCACCACGTTCACCACGTTGAGTTAGACGCCATATGAACCGTCGTTCTATGCCCGGCCTTTCAGTTTCGTTACCTGTATTTTCCAAACCTTATTCACAACCTCCGCGTAAGGCCAGAGGGGGTGTCGAAGCGTGAGTTGGATGCACTACTGTACTTACTATAGTTGTACTAGTACCAAGGAAACTGGTGGGGCCCATCTGCCTGCATGAGGTGTCAATTGATTAATGACCGAGAAATGTGGCTGTAGACAGAAGAAAGTGGGCCCGATAGTAGTGATACGAGCGTGAGGCCTCATAGATATGAGATGGAACATGTATATTTCCATTCGTTTTCCTTACCGGGACTTGGGCCCAGGCACCACGGCTAGAAGAGGTGACCGGTGACAGGTGACCACGTAACATACGGTGGACGGGAGCCACGACCGGCGTCTACCATGGAATCTACAGTGTCGCTCTCATGCTCACCGTGCGGCAGTGGAAAGAAAAAGGAACAAGCGCCAAAAGATCACCAGCACGGCTCCAGCTCGCCGGTCCAAGTCCCCTGTGCATACACCGATCAGGGCGCGTAGGTGGGAGGACAGAGTAGATGAGAATGCAGCCACTTCGCTCGACAGGGTAGGGAATGGAGGTGGTAGATGAGGAAGGGTCGGGAGGGGGAGGGGGGGGGGGAGAGAAGAACAGAACAGAAGAACATGGTGATAGAGGAAGAGAGGAACAGAAGAACAGAGGACGAGAGGAACAGGAAATGGAAACCAAGAGCAACTAGTTACTTGAGTGTGCTGCCCGATGCGGCGGAGATGAGCCGCGGTAGAGCGGAAGGAGAGGTGCTAGGAACCAGAACTTTTGCCCATGGGTTGGGCTAGGTTGTAGTCCGATTCGCGCTGTTGCGGCGTCGTCTTGCCCGGGGTAAGACCGGTGCTGGAACGGCGGAAACGCATTTGCCTGGCGGGCCAACCAGCATAGACGCAGCCCGCCTCGGCAATCTCGCCCGACGCAACGAGCGTGTGTTCGTAGAGCATCGAGTGCGGTTCCATGCTCGCGCCCGATAGGAGCCGGGAGCCTGTTCGCAACGCACAGCCGTCCCCAATGGTGAGACGGTTGAGGCTAAACCTCCCGCGCGAGTTGATGTGGGCCACCACTGAAGCATCGTCCAAGCTGACCTTGTTGCCCATCGTAACCAACTCGGGTTCGGTCAGTTGCAAACTCGGTTTCCCCCCCGCCCAGATCGCACAATCTTTCCCGATTGTCGCACCGAGCAGACGGAGGTAGAGAACGGCATACCAACTGCCCGAAATGCAGCCCACGATCCGCCCGCCAAATCCGCGCCCGAGTAACCGTTGCAGCGAGAGGTGCAGTTGCCAGCGCTGGCAGTACGACGACATGTCCCAGTCGTACCGCCCCTCGCGCCGACGACCAATGACGATCCATTTGGTCACGATGACCCAAGCAAAGGCCAACAACGCTAGCGTCGTCATGATGACAATGAATGCAAGCGCAATGTACACATACACCAATGCCGGACGGTACCAGTGGTCGCCAAACAGGCCGGGAGCCTTGTGCTCATAGTTCAGCCGCGCGCGGTTGAGAATCACGACGGCAATCGGGGCGGGTGCAGCCCAGTAGACTGAACTGGCAGCGGCCATAAACACATTGACCAAAACGATGAGGGGGTAAGGAAAACAAAGTAGGGCGCCTTGCGTTGGTAAAACGCCCGACCAAACGGCGTCACTGTGCTCTCGGTCGGGGCGGATTTGCCAAAGCTGACTGGCTCACCGTGCTTGGCCCCCATCCAGACCGATAACGGCTCATAGTACCCGTTCCGGCGCGACAGCGCACCAGAGCCCATGACCGCTTGACGATCCACTGTTGTGCCAGGCAAGAGCGTCACGCGGTCTGCAATCATCGCCCCCGATGCGATGGAGATACGGTTGAAGCCAATCGAGTCGGACGTAAACAGCTCGGAGCGCGAGCCAAACACCACATCGTCCCCTACACGAAGCAACTCTGGGTCAGGGCAGTACACGCCCGAGCCAGGCCAGTAGACCCTGCGGCCCACTTGGGCCCCCATCGCACGGTAGATGACC
Organism: Moniliella sp. 'wahieum'; assembly: GCA_003971905.1. Lineage (NCBI taxonomy): Eukaryota > Fungi > Basidiomycota > Moniliellomycetes > Moniliellales > Moniliellaceae > Moniliella > Moniliella sp. 'wahieum'. The sequence goes on along the minus strand of RSEE01000062.1, from coordinate 324,421 downwards.
GAGGTCATTTCATAGTGGGTGCCAATGATGGCGAATCCGCGCCGGAGCTGGGGTTGGGAAAGAAGTTCGGAGCACATCCATCTGCGGAACAGAGCCCATTGACTCGCATTGCGCATAGACCCTTCCTTGTTTCGCCCGAGGAAGAGACGCTTGACAAGGATACCAAGGATCATGTTGGAGAGAGGAGGCATACAGTTCCGCACGATGCGCGCGACAAAGTGCCAACCAATACGTTGTGGGTACGCAAACCATGCAACGACACCTTTGACGGAATCGGTCCGGTTGAACAAGAACGGCTGCGACAGCAGCATAAAGAGCGCAGCAAACCAAGGGATGTAGCATAAGAACATGATCCCATATTTGATCGGAAGACCCAGAAACACGATGAGGAAGATGTTGGGCTGGGGCACTTCACCCTTATTGTACGCGGCAAACCCATCTGCCGAAGGCTCCTCGTGCGAGGATGCCTGAGGACCCCAGACCGTGCCATCGGGCAAGTAGGCACCCGGGGCAATTTGGGTAAACGTATTGACAATGGTGTGCCGTCCAATCACCACCGGTTCAAGACGGAAGTAACCATCCCGCTCCACAGCAAATCCGCGGACCACACTACGATCGATTCGCGCGCCATCGTGGATTGTGAGCAAGTCGTACTCCGCCAACTTGGCAAACTTGTCAATCTTGACGTTGGTTCCAATGCGTGCACCAAGGAGGCGGTAGTATGCAATGCGGAGCGAGGGTGTAAGATTGAATAACCCTTGCCCGACATGGCTAGTGACTGGTTCACGATCCACCAACGCAGGTGGTAATTGCACCACATGGGGTACTTGCCCGGACGATAGCGACCGATCACAACCCATTTGAACAGGATAGCCGCAATGGGGCAGATGATCCGCGAAGTGAGACGCAGCAACAAGGAAGGCAAGCAAGACGCCCACCCGTTCCCAAAAGTTGTCCGAAATGTAGTAGGCGGAAAAGGCAAGGCCTTGCAAGATCACCGTCCATGTCCAGGCAGCCTTAAGAGGGTACATAAAGATAAGAGGAAGGATCTGGACAAAAAGCACCCAGGGATGGGTTTGACTACGGGGCTGGTACCCGTGCGAATGCAGGTAATCTGGAATGTCCCCATCCTGCTCGTAACCCGGGGCGGGGGAGCGAATGAAGCCATTTTTCTCGTCGGAATACCCGCTTGCCATGTATTCATCGTCATCGTCTGATCCCAGTTGTTCGTCAACCAGGCCAGCGATGCCGACAATGGTTGAATTGGTAAATACGGACGCCATCCAAGCTCGCTCCCGTCTCTTTCTTGATAGCATGGATCAGACGACCCAGGAGGAGCGAGTTTCCGCCCAAAAGGAAGAAGTCCGAGTCGGCGGTAATCGCACCTGAATCCATGTTGAGAAGCTTGGCAACACAGTCCCTCACGACCTGCGTAGAGTAGGACATGTCCCTGCGTTTTGCGCCCGCACCTCTTCGTTCATCGTGGCAAAGTCGAAACGGCCATCGCGAGTTCGGGCAAGGCGTTGACGGAAGACGTGCAATGGGTTGGGGACAATGTATCCATCCAGTACCCCAGCCAAGGCGCCATCAATATCAGCAGCATCGTACTCGGCATCTTCGTCAATGTGGAGGAAGGCTTCCGGTGCTCCGTCCGGCCGCATCTGCACGGCCACCTCTTGTACCCCAGGGATGCGAGCGCAGGCCCGCTCGATCGAGCTCAGGTCTATCCGCACCTTGCGGCACGGGATGGGAGTGCTGAGCGGGGCATTTTTGTCAGGCGCCTGGCTTCAAAGTGGCGATCCAGCAGAGGAGTGTCGTCAGCGAGAGGCTGGATACCAAGGCGTTGGCCGAGCTTGATGCGAAGTGGTTTTCCGGCCTGGTTCTTGGGCAGTTCGTCCATGTAGACAATAGCGAACGGCCACTTCGAGGGGTGCAGTACATTGCGCAGCGTATTCTGTAGCTCCATCAACCCAATCCTTGGTTGGTTGGGCTGGGGCACTACCACCACACCAATTGTCTCTTGCAGAACTTGATGATCGATCGAAAAAGCAAGAGTTGCCTTGACACGTTCGCGTACATTGGCCGTGATGGCCTCCTCGATCTCAAAGGGGGAGATGACCTCACCACCCTTGTTGATGATTTCTTTTGACCTCGACGTCACGTAAAGGAAACCGTCGGCGTCCATGTGGCCTACATCGCCCGAGTCGAACCAACCAGCACGGGTAAAGCAAGATGTGTCCAGCTTCCCGGGCGCCACTTCGTATCCGTCAACGTTGGCAGACCTCGGACACAAATCGCGCCATCAACACCAACGGGTACTGGTTCTCCAATGTGCGAGGGTCCCGAATGGACAAGTCCGGACCGCAGGCTATACCGGAGCACCCAGGACGCTCCAGGGTAGGTAACGGGCGGGGAAGCGATGGGCATACACTCGGTCATCCCATACGAGGGAAGGATGGCGCCAACGAAACGTGTCACGCATCTGCATCGCGAGCGTAGGGAGAAGACCACCAGCAGCGTTGCAAATCATCTTGATCTTAATGTCACGCGCGACATTGATCTCATCCGGCTTGGAAGCAAGGATGGCTTGGTGCATTGTTGGCGGCATAGTACCAAGTCGCGCCGAGGTTGCGTACCAACGTCCACCATGTGGTGGCATCAAAGCCGGCACACATGATGGCACTGCCGCACGAAAAGAGGGGGGCCCACAGATTGCGGATAATGCCACCCAGTGGAATAGGGGCATCATGTTCACTGGAGCAAAGGAAGGTCAGCGGACAATGTACACCAAAAGGAACGTCACCATGATGATGAACATACTATGACCGATTCGGGTTTGAGCTGCCACGAGTCCACAACACAGCAAGTGCCAACGATCAGGTGGCGCAGGTGTAGGGGACGACCTTTTTGGTGCCCGACGTTCCTGACGTGTGAAGGACAAGGGCCGTGTCTTGGAGCTCATTGGGACGTGGTCGAGGCTGATTGCGCGTCGAAGGTGGGCACAGATGTCGTCGCCGTCGAGCACGGCCAGGTCAAAGAGACCGGCCGGCCGGTGAGCGCATGTCGACAAAAATGATCTCGAGCCCATCGCGGGCATAGCAGGACCAAGGTCGAGGCGCTCAATGGCGTCGCGGGTGGTGACGATGGCGCGGGCGCGGAGACGACGAGCATCTTCCCGCAGCTCCTCGGACGTGCAGGCGGCATTGACGGGAGCGGCGGTATAGTAGGCGGAGATGGCCATGAGGGCCACTGCATTTTCGGGGCCCGTGGGCAGGGCAACCATGACGCGGTCGTTGCGTTGCAGGGGACGGGCGCGAGAGGAGACGGGAAGACGGAAGGCGGAGATGAGAGAACGGAGCATGTTGTGGTCGAGAGGGGGCGGTGGAGGTCGGGGGACCAGAGGGGGCGTGGGCTGGTGCAGAGACAGTCGAGGAGGGTGGGTGATGCGGCGCTGTCGGTAACGTGTGCTGCGACATGGGCGCCGAGGGAGGTGGTGGCGGGGCGGGGGGGCAGGCGCCCCAGGATGGAGAGCGGGTATGCGCCCGAGGACGCCATCTTCGGGGGCGGGGGTGCGATGGGCGCTGTGATGGTGGTGGCAGTGGAGGCGACGGCGGCCAAGACGCAATGCAAGGCTGCGGCGGCTGCCTGCGCCCCGCCGGGCAAACGTGCGGGCGAGCAAAGTGCAGGCAGGCTGGGGGGGCTAACGTTGAGCCGCTGCGTGCTGCTGCGTACTGAGTACCCGTGCTGAGTCCCACTGGCCGAGTGCGGCGGCTGCGCCTCCCTGCAGCGGGGGGTGCATGCATGCATGCCTGTCGACTATCCAGCTCATGGGAAGCATTGAGCGCATCATGCATCTGCATCATCGGCCATGCTTCTCTCTCCTCCCTGCAGCGCCCCCGCAGGCATGCCCCGTGTGACGCCCAGCCTCAGCGCACTGACCGGTGACGCCGCTGCGACCCACCACCGCTTGGGGCCAGTGCCAGCCGCAGCTTGGGCCACCAGGCAGGTACCCACTAGTCACCCAGCGCCCGTCCGCGCCTCAGCCTCAGCGCCGAGGCTCAGCGCACCCGCCCCGCCGCCCCAGCTTGCAGCATGTGGCCGTGTGTGGAAGGCTGCCCCTCTGCCTGCGAGGAACCCCGCAGACAGCGCTGCCAGGGGCGGTGCCCGCTGCCCCCTCTGGCCACCGGCCTCGTGGGGCTCCAAAGGGCAGCGCGCCCACACCGCCGCCCTGCCTCCGCCAGCGTGTCAGATCGGCGGGCGCCCGCCACCGGCACGGCTTGCTCTTGGCAGAGTGAGGGCAGTGCAGCCGTCGCTCCATCTCCGCGATTTGCAGCAGGGATGCAGCATCGCCCAGCGCTGAGGCTCAGCTGCGCTCAGCGCATCAGGTGGAACTACCAGTTGGCCCGCACTGGGGCGGTGCGGGCGAGTGCTCTGGTGAGCCGCTGGGCTGAATCACGGAGTAGCGCAGCGCCTGAGAAACCCCCCGATCGCTGCTGCGCACACTGCCCATCGTCAAGCGTTAAACTTCCAGCTGCTAAACGAGCTACTCGCAGGGGAGAGGGGCACCGTCTACCGGCTACTGGCCCTTCCACCGAACAAGCGATCACCGGCACCAGATCACTGGCACTGGCCATCGATCGAACGACGCATGTCACACATCTCACATCCTACTAGTCCGTCTGGAGGGCAGTGCGGCAGTTGCGTTCAGCATTCGTGGCTACTGGCGTGCTTGCTGCCAGTACTGAGGTATTTCATGCGTTGGCTCGACATTTGCCACTGCCATCGATGCATTTTTGAAGCTGGAAGCTTGAAGCTAGCGAAGCTTCAATGTCGTCAACGCGCCAACGTTCAACTTGAAGCTTGACCAAGCTAGTACGACCCACGGTGACTAGGACTTGTAACCGGTGACCCGGCGACGGATTATCGTATACCCCACCGTGTCTTTGGCCCATCTCTCCTGGATCCTACAGACAGAAACGCCATATATCCCAAGCACGCGCATCTAATATCCTCAGCCGACCCGTTCATCCTGTTGGCCACCGCTGCATGACGAGATGCCATGATCCTCTCCGCATCAAGGCTGCGAAAAGAAGATGTTTGAGCACACTGGAAACAACGTTTTTACACGAAACAAGACGGGCTGATGATTGATGATCGATGAGCCCGGATGAGCGGATACGCACTCTCTTCTGCCTCCTAGCTGGTATACAACAAGTTCTGCTCCCAAATGCGCCAAAGAGGGCTTCGGCCCATCCAAACGCCGTGAGTAGGTCCCTTGTTTTGATGTGGGCCAGCCCACCCAATGAGGATGCCATCTTCTCCCCGATGAAGCGATGAGCAAGCCAACAGCAATGTGTGAGGACACGCCTTGTGAAGCGGAGCGTGTTGTCCCTTCATACGCGTTTTTGTTGGTTTAGACCACCATCACCAGGTCTCAGATCTCACCAGTCCGACTGCCGAATCGCCGCACTTTCCGAGCAGAAGGCGGCGAAAAATGGTAGCGTCGCTCGGCTCGTGTATACACCACACCAACGTTACATGCGACACGTTACAGCCGGGCTCATCCTGCAGAGTAACAACACAGTTGTCCAGGTGCGGGCATTATCGGGTGTGAGAACATTGTTGCGCGAACGCGAACTTCATCTGGTTTGTAACAAAGAACACGTACAATTGCTTGATGGGGCCGTCCAGGGGCTTGCATGTTCCGATCGCAACCAACACAAAGTTCCTCGCGCGCGATTGCGCATTCGAGGTCGCTGTGAAAAGAGCAGGCTCTGGTGATCCCGAAAGCTGTAAGCACCCAAGACCGCTTCTTACTATGCACGTGCCGTTCCAGTTTTCCTACTTCGATCTCTAGCCCACGATCCTCGTTGATGCGCTGATGAACGTCAAAGAACCTGGCGACTGGCACTTGTCATGATCTCCATCTCATTCCAGAGGGCGCGCTCTGTTGTGTGGTGCAACTTCTTTCGATGATGGATCGGGGCAGGCGAGCAGAGCGGAACGGAAGGGCATCCAAGGAGAGAATTGACATTTCAAGCCTTGCTGGCAATTCAATATTGAACGAATAGTACTCACGTAATCGAGAATCAGCGATTCCAACAAAGATAGACAGTGCTCTTGGCCAGGCTTAGGTGCGCCTGTCTCCCCTCTGCCCTCCGGCTTCCCTCGATGCGATCGTTGATCAGCGACTATTAATGGCGGTGGCGTTGGTTGGGCGGGGAGGGGGCGGGGAAGAACAGATGCTTGGCTGGGTATGTCCTACGCAGCTGGGTCCAGCGTCCAACATCCGACTTGCACTAATTCAGCGTCCCATAGCGGCCAGTCGCCGCTGTGCGCCTCTCACTCAGATCATGCTCATGCATCATGCATGTCACCCACTAGAGTCACTGTTTGACCAACTTCACGCTTCAAGTCCCCGCGTAGCCAAATCAGAGTCCGCTCTGCTGTTTGTTATCAGCACTGAGAGTACTGTGCGAGGCGGCCTGCTCGCCTCCCACAAGTGTTTAGTAGGCCAGTTTGCCAACCACCACCACCACTACCCACCGCCACGGCCGTTGCCCTCTTCCCCATCTCGTTGACCATGGCGGCACACCTGAAGTATGAAACGACGCTGTCGTTGTCCGGAAACCAAGTGGTGGATGTTGCGCCGCGGTGGGGCCCGCCTCAGATCGTGTCCACGCCCACCGGTCCTCGAGTGAGCTATGTGCTGGAGCACCAGCCACCACGCTCGTGCTCCACACTCGCATGCCCGCTGCAGTTCATGCGATGCACATTCCCGGCTTCACCCGAGCCACTTTACCGACTCCTCCTCCCCCCTCGTCGCACGCCCAGTGGTGCTTGGCTCGCTCAATTCCCTGCCCACCTGGGCCCAGGCCGAGTCGAAGATCCGCGCGGCCTGGTCGTTTGGCCCCGAATATTCCTGACGTTGTTCTATGCGTCGCAGGAGATGCACCAGCTGGTATCGAATGAGCTGGAATGGCAACTCTTCCTCCAGCAGGGCCTCCCGCCCGTCACGCTTGTCGTGTCACCCCGGACCGAACCGACGCTGAAGCCCAAGGCGGAGCCCGAGTCGGACGAGTGGCGGATTCTGCTTATCTAGCCCGCCTTTGTGACTTGAAGGAGGATGATCCTATCTTTGCTTGTGTCAATCCCACATCTTCCGCCTCCACACTCTTGCAGTCGTTGCAGCGACCCCTCCATTCGGTCTGGCGCGACCCCAGAGCGCGCACTCGTTTCTCCCCCCTGGCTCAGACGCAGGGCCCAGCGTTGGCCCCGTGCTGCGCAGCTGCCGCAATGTCCCCTGTGGTGTTGGGGGACCATGAAAGCCCAGAGTCCAACGATTCGTCCCTTTCCCCTGTGCCGATCGAGCCGGTGAACCAGAACCGCGTGAACTCACCGAGAACAATCAAGGCGATGTGGTGAAGGACGATACGGCTGAAGACAAGAGGGATGTCAACGCATTGCTGCTCCAAACGGCGAGGTGCACCTCACCTCACATGGCGCGGACGCCACGATGCCCCCACCGATCGGATCCGTGTCCACCCCTGCCCCCGGAGGTGCAGCTACAATCTCCCCGGTCCACTCTCGAGCGCGCAGCCAGCCTCCTCCCCGACCCGGCTTTGGCAACGGCAGTCCTGCTCCGCACAGGCCTCTGAAACTGCGACGAGCAAACCAGCCCCTTTAGCGTTGGGCTGCTGGGCCGACCCTCAACATGTTTGGTGCGCCTACCAGGGTAGGTTATGTGGAACCCGTAGGTACTCAACCGTCTTACTTCGGGTTCAGCCATCCGGGCAAACCTGCCACAGCACAGCCTTCGGAACCTGTCACAGCACAACCCTCGCAACCCGCGGACAGTAAGCCGTCTTCCTTGGGGTCCGGCCAGTTCGGTAGGCCTGTCCCGACCCAGCCCTCGGGACCCGCGGCGGCAACTCGTCTCTCGTCGGGCTCGGCCAGTCCGGTCAACCTGCTTGCAACCAGCCCTCGCAACCCGCGGACAGCAAGTCGTCTTCCTTCAGTTCGCCAGTTTGGTAGCCTGTCCTGGCCCAGCCCTCAGGATCCACGGGGCAACTATCATTTCTCGGGCTTTGGTGGGACGGCTACCCCGAGTCTGTGAATGCTACACGTCGCCCGGGCCATCTACAGTAGTGGGTGGATCGTTCCCTACTTCCGCAAGTATCCCCCACGCCCTTGACTGTACGGCCCCTGGCCTATTTGGGAAGCCGGCCTTGTTGGGTCTCCGGTCGTGGTGGGGTCCCCGGCGGCCCCTGCGGCTCCGTCTCATCTTGCGGTCAAACCGGAGCAGCAGGGCCCAGCCGCACTGGGTAGTCCTGCGACTAATCGGTTACTACGACGTCTGGAGTGTTTGGCAATGCAACTGGAGCCACAACGGCACCTGCTACCGCAACTGGTTCAACGTTTTATCTGCTTGGGACGCCTGTTGGCAGTGGCCCCCCATCGGCCCAAGCGGGTAGTTCGACCAGTGGCCCCCGTTTTTCTTTTGGAAGCCTTAGGTGACTGGGGTCGCGACGGCGCCTACAACTAGCACGGCATTTGGTCATTCAAATCGGGCTGGTCGATTCTGCAGGCACCCAACAACTCCCTCGTAGTTTTCTTTCCCTGGTCCCCACGTCACCAACGTTGCGGGGACGTCAACTTTTTTTACCGCTGTGTACTCATGAACCCCCTCCAAGCTCCATGTCCATATTCATCCGATCCCTTTCTAGAGCTCGCTGAAGCTGATGGGGAGCCGACCTTTTTGACTTATGATTTGCATTTACTCCCTGAGATCATTCCAAGTACCCAACGTAGGCAGGAAATCACAGCACTATCACCGTGCTCGGCGTTTTGTTGTCTTAGTATTCACTGTTGGGGTGTTAACTTGCTTTTCGATTTTTAGACCGTCTGTCCCAGCAGGCCTTGGCTTAAGCCCGTATGGGATAGTGCAAGTAGCAGGCCCTGAAGGGAGCACGCCCATACCATAATCGATAGATCCAGGGAGATGGGCTGTGGCTCCCAGATGCAGGCTGCGCTCCACCATCGTCTCATTGACACTACAGCGAGAGGATAGGGGATGCTGATTTCTCCTAGGGCCCCTGTTCATTTGGCAGCGCTTTCGAGGTTCTGGCGGGTGCGGCTGGCCTGCAGTTGTTGAAATTTCCCCCTGTGTTATTAGCGCGGCCGATGGGCGGAAAAAAATTCCGCGATGCCTCAGAAGTTTGGGTTCCGCCTGGAGCCTTCAGAAGCTAGATCACTGCCTCGCCTCGTCTTCTTAACGCCCCGACATAGCGATCCGATGCGGTTTGTGCGTGCCTTCTCCTCGTCCGCGAGGGCGAGCACGGCGGTGCGGAGTGCACTGGTCCTGTCGCGTGCGCCCACCCTGATCCGTGAGCCCACCGAGCTGGAGCAAGCCGTGTACACGTACAACCAGAAACTCAATCGTCACCTTGCTGTGCCACTCAACAAGGAGTTTTACTTCAAGCCGGGTTCTTCCGCCGAGCTCGCCTACCTCAAGGCCGAGGCCGAGCGGACCAAAGTGGACTTTGCCACTATTCTCAGCCGCGGTGACTTGGATGCTACCGCGGCCGCCGACGGCGCCGCTGCCCAGACGGGTTCGGCCGGCAGCCCTACGGCGGCGAACCCTGTCGAGTCGGTGATGGACACCAGCCCCGAGGGATCCGAGGAGGGCACAGATGGAGCATCGGTGGACTCGTATGCTCTGATGCCACGCCGTACCGAGGCCGACGAGAAAAACGACCAGACGTCGTTGGACCGTGCGGGCGACCGGACGCTGTACCTGCTGGTCAACTCGGAAGCCACAGGCAATTCATGGAGGTTTCCCTCGGACACTGTGGACTTGACCACCAAGACCGAGTCGGTTCCCGACAAGAGCGAGGATGCTGCTGAGGATGCCATGGTGGATGTGACGCTGGCCACTGATACCCTTCATGCTGCCGCTCCTCGCGCTGTGACCAAGGCTTTGGGCGAAGCTATTGACGTGTGGCTCTTGAACCACTTGCCTGTGGGCCACACTAGCACCGCCGAGGAAAAGGTACGTTGTTTGCATCTTGGACGAAATGGGGAATTCTAATGTGTCTCTTTTGCTCTAGGTCTACTTTTTGGCCGGCCACGTGATTGCTGGTAATGCGGACAAGGAGGCTGTGCGCAAGTCGGGGACCAAGTATGCCTGGCTCAAGTGCGAAGAGATTGAGCAGCTCTTGACAAGGGACGAAGCGAGCGCCGAAGACAAGGGCTACTACGGTGACATTGCCCACCTGCTCAACGAATAAAACTACTCCATTGCCTCATATGCATCATCGTCGATCATCGTACAGCTTTCTTCCTACATCGACCCACGTCCTGTATGGTACGCAACCAAAAAATGCCACGCGCGTGCATTTGTCCATGGGAGAGAGATTCCGTGCACCAGAAGGACGAGGATGTCAGGCTGCCTGAGGAGATGAGAGAAAGAAGTGCGTTTTTAGTTGTCAACCACTTACTATTCTCTACAACACACCCCGCTCGCCCGAGGTTTGTCTGGCTTTCGTAGCAATCAAGGCAGATCTGAATGTGTCTTCACGCTTCTTAAACGGGTAAGTTCTCACACAGCACTGCGATAAACACTTGCAATGACCTAGAGAAGTAAGAGCTGGTACTGCTGTACTTGCCGAGGTGAACGTTGTCGCGACGTTGACCGTCCTGCGTCGCAATTTCCCCTTGACACTTGACGCGTTCCCACTTGGCATTATGCCACCGGGGCGCGCGACCCCGCTGGGCTGCCTTCTGCACATGTGATTCTCGATCGAAGCTGGGGTCAATGCATACGTGCCCTCGCCGTCATGCGCGCACTAACTTCGTATCGACATTCGCGCATGCTTTACATCTGGGCCCAACAGGACGTATGCGAGCCCCCTCCTCACCTCCCGCAGAAATTCGCCCCCTTCACCATAGACTGCCATGCAACTAAAATATCATACACGCGGCAGGTCCTGAAATGCTGCAACCCCACAGACGAACTAGAGTTGTCCCCCACAGGGGTAGACATGCAATTTTCTTTTGTGCGTAGGGACTGGTGCCGAACCATGTCCCGAGCCTAGAGCGGCCCGCGGGCCAAAGTCCGTCGGGCCAGCAAGGACCAACAGTAGGTGGTACCTTGCCGGGAGTCGGGGCCTTACGGCCCCAATGGCATGGAGGAAAGGGAAACGCCAACTCTCAAACGCCCCCAAAGGGACGTGAGAAAAGAAGAGCGTAGCGAGAGGATGCAATGGGCCGATTAACGGTTGCTCTTGGCCACACGCTCGAGCTCATCCTTCTTCTTAATAGCGTACGAGTTGGACGAACCCTTGGCGCGTTGATCAGCTCGTCGGCAAGGCACTCCGAAATCGACTTGACGTTGCGGAACGCAGACTCGCGCGTGCCAATCGTCAAGAGCGAGATGGCCTGGTTAACGCGGCGCAGGGGCGACACGTCAACCGCCTGCCGACGCACGGTACCACCCGACCCAATGCGGTCGAGTCCTCACGCGGACCAGTGTTGATGATGGCGTCAACCAGCACCTGGATCGGGTTCTGGTCGGTCAGGAGAGAGATGATCTCAAAGCGTGCGCAACAATGCGAACAGCCATGAGCTTCTTGCCGTTGTTGCGGCCGTTCATCATCAGGGCGTCAACCAGGCGCTCGACGATCGGCATCGAGGCCTTCTTGAACGCCTTGGACGCGTACCGACCGGCGTGGGGGACGTAGACAGCGTTGCGGAGCGAGATGTAGTCCTGCAGCGACAAGTCCTTCACCTCACGTCTTGCACATCGTACTTGCCAAAGAGCAGCACGGCGCCCTTAGGCGCGGCAACGGCCGCGGCCTCCTTGGGGATAGTTTGCACGGTCGCCATCTTGAGATGCTACTAAGCCATGAAAAAAGTACCAAGTCAGTTTTTGCCGCTCACAGCACAGGAGGCAGAGGCAGGACAACAGCATGTTGCGCACCACCTAGGCTCGCCGGCGCGCTCGTCAGATGACTTACCTTGCTTGGCAGGACCGTCAAAGGTAGTTGTATCGCGCTTGCGTAGCTCCTTGCGAAGCTAGGCCACGAAGGTGGGAACGGCTACAGGAGAACGAAATTCCGCCAAGCCGCAGCGACTGGATCGTAACACTGAAAGTGCGGCATACCCCTATTAATTAGTTAGGGTACAACCCTTTCATCATGGCCTCCGGCGAGGTGTGTTTGCCCTGCCGAGCCGGCAAGCCACCATACACCCACACCTCCCAAGCCCTCTCAAGATGGAAGCTGTCTCGAAGCAACCCGTCAAGCTGGCCAAGGTCACCAAGGTTCTCGGCCGCACTGGCTCGCGTGGTGGCGTGATCCAAGTGCGTGTTGAGTTCATGGACGACTCGACCCGCTCTATCATCCGCAACGTCAAGGGCCCTGTTAAGGTTGACGACATCCTTGCTCTCCTCGAGTCGGAGCGTGAGGCTCGGTGCGTACCCCGTCCGAACTTTGTTAGATGCGATGTACCTAACTCATTTTTTTTTTGTAGCCGTCTGCGCTAAGCGTCATGTTGGCACTCTAGTTTCCCCTAACCCCATAGTGGGTATGTTGGATGGACCCTCTCCCCGTCTGGGGCTGTCCGTCCAACCATGAAACAGGGGGTACACCTCTACAGGTCCCACCGACTCGTTCCAGACCGCACTTGTATAGTGTGTGCCATCTGCTGTGCTGGCATGCTCAAGCTTGTACCTCTTATGTCCCTCAACCCCGGGCTCTGCGACGGTTGGACTCCTAACTCCCAAAATTGACATGTAATGGCTCTGCCAACAACGCAATTGCTTGCCCTCCTGCTTACATCTGGTTATTGCCACAAACCAAGGTACATAGCATACAAGGCGTGTGCGTTCCTTGTCAATCATTAACCCGCAGTCAGAGCAACCCTTGGACGATAGTCAGTTGCTCTTCCGACATGCAAAACAGTGCGCGACATGGCTTGGCCTGAGAGCCACCTTGAGTTGGGAGCAAACTCAACCACATCCAGTAATTGGCCTGCATCTTCATGGCCCAGCGACATCACCCGGCTTTCACCCACACAACCAGGCTGCCCATCCGTGGTGGGCGGAGCGGTGTACATGAACAATGTTCCCGCTTTCCGTGTACCGCCTAATGGTGAGGGTGGAGGAGACACGAAGGCCAAGGCGACCGCTCGGGCCTCGCCTTCGGTAGCACTGGCTGCCTCGCCCGCTGGCGGCCGGGAAGTAAGGGTAGTGTAGAACAATTGGGCATCCGTCTTGCTAGCTAGCACGTAGGCCAGGCCAGGAAGATGGCCCACATGCTTTGGGTTGTCCGGACCCATAGCAAACACTGCACCATCCAGCCCTTGGCTGATAGTCAAACATCTGGGCACGGTATATGCGTTCTCTCCACCTTGCAAGGGAAAGGAAGTACGGCCAGGAATTGTCAGAGCCAGCATCGTTTCTTCAGGGCTGCCAGAGAGAGGGGGGGATAGCAGGGGCAAAGTGGGTCACCTTCGTAACTTGCAAAGAGCGCCCCACCGTCGCATCTTCCTCCTCGAGCGGGTCGTGAAGTAAAGTCGTCTGAGTCGGAATCATACCGGGTGCAAGCATGGGTCCCTCGTCCACCTGGTCCGATGTGTACTTCTCCAGTCCCTCGAGTGCGCGCACTAAATCGGACGGGCTGAGGGTTTCAAGAACATCATCAGACAACCTGCCTTGTCGCGTCGGCTGATCGGCAAAGACCTGTGTCCAACGGTACCTTCTTCTTCTTGGCGATAAAGAGTTTCAAGACACCAAATTCGCCTGGCTCCTTCTTTCGATGAAACGATTTCCATTCCCACTTACATTTCGCCGCATCGATGGGAGCCCAGAGCTTTTGGTTGATATATCGGCCTTGCTGGAGTTCGGTGGCCAGTACGTTCTCCCAAGGAAGCGCGGGGCTTCCCCCCGGTGAAAATTGTACCACTTGTGGACCCACGTCGGCTGACGTACTGATCGACAACGACAAGCCTGAGGGTTCGGTAAAATGGATGGAAATGTCCTCCGACTTCAAGCTGAGCGGGAGGGAAAAGGCGACAGTCACCATCTCGGAAGTTTGAGCCCATGTATAGGCAGGCTGCGATTGGGTTTGCAGAGCGCACTGTCGTGGGGCCGGCTCCCAGACCCATGTGGGATACTGGACTAATGGGAGGAAGAGTCGAGGTTGGGACCCTTGTACAGCTGATATTTGCCAGCCGAGAGGAGGTACCAGGAAATCGGGTCATCGAGCGGACCAGGGATTTCGATCGCTTGGTAAATTGGGTCGGTGCCGCGAAGAATCCACAGGACCTCGAAATCTTCACCATAGCGGGCGTTGAGGTAGCGCTCGTCGGGAGAGGGCAGGCGCAAACGAACCAGAGCAACGTTGAATGCGGTAGCGCGGTCTGCCTGGGCCGATCCTGCAGATTCCTTGCTTGCGGAAAAGTGGACTGGAACAGGATCAGAGCTTGAGTCCGACGCGAGTCCGCAAAACGGGCAGAGAGGAGAGATCCGACCTTGCCAAACCGGGAGAAGGACGATGGAGTTGGGTATTCTGCTACGGGCGAGCTGAGCCAGCGCTCATACGTGACCAGGGCATTCGTCTCCGCCTCATGAGCCTTGAGAAGCTTGAGGGTACTGTCTTCAGCACCGTCGTGGACCAGCCAGAGGTGGCCGCCTAGGCTAGCGGCACTAGGGAGCTGGGGGGGAGTAGAGAGAGATGCGATGGATGGGGTGGGTAAGGGGGTGAGCAGCCCCGTGTCCGGAGCAACCGAGATGACCATAAGAACAACAAAGCCCTTGGCATCAATGTAGAGCAGGTGGTCGGCCTCATCGCGGCTGGGGATGAGGAGAGCGGTGAAAGAAGCGAGCTTGGAGCTGCTTGGGGGGCATGGATGCGGCAGCCTGTTCTCGGGGTCCAAGCGCGGGAGGGGGGAGGGAAGGGGCCAGCTGGACTGGGTAATGGTGCCGTTGCGCAGGACAGCGAGCGGTCGGGGTGCGCGGCCAGCAGCGCCATCCCAGTTACGCCGGAGGTGTGCTCGTCGTCACCAACGAGGCGGTATATGTCAAAGGCGGGCTGGTAGAGGGCAGGGTTGCGCTCGAAGGAAAGGTCTGGGGGTGGGGGGACGGGGGGGTCGAGGGGGGGGGAGAGGCAACGGCAGACATGGCGGCCGACACAGGGGTGCGGCAGAGGCACGGTATCTAGCCAGGGGGAAGGAGGGGTGGGGCAAGCCCAGCGGACGGGTGGGTGGCAGTGGGCAGCAAGGGTGGATGTGTGGTGGACGAGGGCTGCTCGAGGGCGTGCTGAGCAAGGGAGAGAGGGGGCGACCGGGGGGCGATGCGGGGCGACGCAACGCATCCACCCGTCGAGAGCACAGCCAAGACCGGCTTGCTGCAGGCGAGGCTTGGGGCGAGGCAGGGGGCAGGCAGCGCAGGCAGCGCAGGCAGCAGGCAGGCCAGGAGCTGGGCTCTTTTATTAGCCCGCCCCTCGTCTCCCATGTGGCCAGTGTGGGTCGCAGCGCTGCCGCTTAACTAAGCAGCACTCCTCCCGTGCCCAGTTGCCTCCGCGCAGCCAGCAGCCAGCAGTAACCCACACCGCTACGTCAGCCATTTCAAACCACCTCCTCCCACCGCCGCAATACTACTCCTCCTGCGTCCTTTCCGCCCATGGCCGCCAACATTGGGCACACGCACATCAGCACCACCAGCATGGCATAACACATAACACGAACTTGTAACGACACTGATATGTAGTAGCATTGGCTTTTGGCCCCTCTCACTCTCTTGATCCGGCCGTTCTCATTCCTTGCTCCTCCTCTTGGAAGATTGGCTAGCGTCTTAGCCTCAGTGACCATGCCCCACTTCTCTAGCAACTACCAGTAAAAACGAATCACGCTCCATGTGGCACACATAGACATTGCGCAACCACTTGCACAGGAGCCAATCACTCGCAGCGCTGTACCCTTAGCCGTTGAGGTACTTGGGCTTACCACGGTGGCCGCCCTTGCGTGGCCTCTGGCGAAGGACCATAATGTTACCGCCCCGGTCGGTAGGGCGACGAGTACGGCCACCACGGGCCAGGTTGCCCCACCGATCCTTGGACTGGTGGTTACCCTTGGATTTACCGCGGCCACCACCGTTCGGGTGGTCACAGTGGTTCATAGCCACACCACGAACCTTAGGACGACGGCCGAGCCAACGGGCACGACCAGCCTTACCCAGCTTGCGGTGCTGCCAGTTGGTGTTGCTCACACGGCCAATCGTTGCCGCACCATTGACCGGCACCATACGCACTTCACCACTCTGCATCTTAATGACTGCGTGGGTGGCCGTAGGCTTGTCTGCCATAGCAAGGGCAGCTTCCTTACCACCCAAGAGCTTCTCCAGTTGCTTCTCGCGGGGCAAGAGAGCGTTCTCCTCCGCATTACCAGGCAGCAGCTCGGGACGCGGGATAGGCGTACCTTTCTCCGTCAACTCACCCATGAGCGGGCCAGGGCGGGCACCAGTTTTACGGTGCATAAAGCCCACCAGCTGACCGCAGGAACCAGCAGAACGAATGAGCTTACCCTTGCCCTTGGCCGCAATGGTCACATTGTGGATCTCGGTACCGATAGGGATGAGCGAGAGAGGCAAACAGTTACCCGGGCGCAACGCCTGCATACGGAACATACCCAGGTCGAGCGGGGCCTTGGCAATTCCTCTTCAGTGAAACGCGTGTTGTCCATCTCGGGGTTGCGGAAGGTCGAAACACCGTCGCGACGGTAAGAGCGAACCGTGTCGCCAGCACGAAGACCATCGGCCGCAACGATGTACGAACGAACCTTGGTCTCCCGGTTCTCAATCAGTGCAACGTGGGACGAACGACCAGGATCATACTCGATGGTAAGCACGTCCTGAACACCGGGCTCCCAACGGGAAAAGTCCACGAGACGAATACGTTGCTTGTGGCCACCACCAATACCACGCGTGGCGATCCGCCCATTTTCTGAACGACCACCCGACTTGCGCAGCGCAACCGTCAGGCCATATTCGGGCTCACCACGGAAGAGGTAAGGGTTGTACAGCAGACGGGTATGGCGAATACCGGGCGTGATGGGCTTGAAAGTCTTGAAAGCACCATCGACACGAACGTAGGGTGTTTGGATCCGGGTCTTGAGCCCCAGACGAGAGGCCAGTTGGGCCTCTTTCTTGGCTTCCTTAACAGCACGCATCATCCTCTTGCGCTCCAGACGACGCACGCGAGGCACCAGAGCTCGACCCGGGAGCGGGAATTTGTGACCAAAGTTGTATGTGCCAGACTCGCGGCTCGAGGGCCAAATTTTGTTGTCGGCAAGACCGACAAGAGTCTTGTTAGGCTTTCCAACACGGTGGGAACCGTCGGCCAGAACACGAGAACGCAACGGAATGAAACACTTGAAGCGCGCCTCAACCAGAGCATGGTTGCGCATGACGGGCGGATCGGGAAGCTGGCCCCAGGGCTGGTAGGCCTCATGGATCTCAAGCCGCCCGCCGTCGTCGGTGCGATCACTGACGGGAACTGGCGCGAGTGAGGCAAGCCCGCGACGAGCATGGGCCACACTGGCGCTCAGGGTCGACACACGGCCGACAACCGGGCGCACCAGACAACGCATGGTGGGCGGCGTGCGAACAGGAAGACCAGCCGGTGGGTCGAGAAGGTTGCGCACACCCCGGCGGAATGAGGGAGGAGCGGAATTGATCGAGCGGAATGGGGCGCTCTGATTGGGCGTCTAGGAAAGTGGGTGCTGCCTTTTTTTTGCTGTGGCGGTTCCAATTTGGAAGACGGCAGAGACAGCGCCAGATCCACCTGCCTACCCACTGCCTGCCCACCTTTTACCTACCCAGCCGCCACCCCGCCCAGCCCTGACCATGGCCGCGTCTTGCTCGCTGTCCCGCCGCTGGCGCGCTGCACCCTCGCCTCAGCCCTGGATCGAGGATGCTGGCCGCGGCACGCACAATCCATGTCTCTGCCCACGCGGCTGCGCCTGGGTCTTCGCGTGCGCCCCGCTCGGTCGGCACTCAGTATGCTTCGTCCTCTCCTGTCCCTCAGACGCTCGACGAGCTGCCCTGGTTCATCGAATCTTCTCCCACCGGCCAGGAGCTGGTGGTGGAACCTAGCGCCGAGCAGTCTCTGCCTGGTTTCGACACCACTCCGATGCGATGGCTGTATCCGACGAGCTGCCTTGGTTTACCCAGGATGCCATGGAGGGCACCCCCGTTCCCAACGAAGATATCCTGCCCGTTGCTGCTTCTGAGTTTCGCGATGGCAGCGTGTACGATAAGGTACCCCGCCCTTCCATCTTGAGCGGTATGGACATACCCGGTACCGAAGCGTTGCAATACGTACTCCCAAGCCAGCTGGTGGACTTGTACGACATCCTACTTTCTGGCCCGGCCTCTCATCTCGTGCGCCCCTGTCCCTCCCACCTCCAAATGGCTCATCTTTGGCGTCTTCTCCCGCTTCCTCCTCTGCCGCCCGCCCTTCCATTCGCTTTATTCATACGCCCTCTCTCTCGTCTGGCAAGCCCACAAAGACAGACTGGGTGGTCATTGTCGAAACTCGTTCCTCCTCCGACAACAATGACCTTCACACCTTGGCTCAACAGGTTGGCCATATGTGCGTATTTCAATTCTGCATCTTTGTTCTTGACCTTCTAGATACTCACTCACACGCGTTTGCGCACAGCTTGCCATACTACACCCCTCAAACCGCCCAGGCTTTCTCGGAGGAGTTTAACCAATCTCTCACGCCCGTCTCTACGGACCGAGGAGACATGATCAATGCTCTGGACAACATGTTTAAAAATCCAGTGGGACACTATTTCAAGGGCGATGGCAAGATGTACGACGGAGAGAAGGATGCCAAAGAGGTAGCAGGCAAAGCTTGGCGTCCAACGAGAATGCTCAGTCGGCCAACGCAAGATGGGATGCGTATGCTTAACAAAGCTGATCCCGAAATGTTTGATGTGGAGCATTTGTCACAAGCGTTTCACGTGTCGCAGATGGCTGTTCGCAAAATCTTGAGATCCAAGTGGACCCCGACGAGTGAAGAAGCCCAGAATCAAGAGAGGCGACGGCTTGTCCGGAAGGGCTTGGACCAGGCCTCGGGTCCTCGCGCCCGCAAGCTCATGCTTCAGCGTCTGGAGGCAGCGTTGACGAAGCATCGCAACATGCCTCTAAGCGGTGATCATTCAGTCCTAGGAGACGTCCTGACTCAGGGCTACGATCCACAAACCAAACAGCTCGTTGATTCTGTTAGACGCTCTGCCCATCGCGATGCCGTGGAGATGACGACTGGTCACAAAAAGGAGGCCCTAAAGTCAAAGGAGCCCAAACCGCTTCAGAAAGTCAAATATCAAGGGTTGCTTCCTCCGAAGGAAGATCTCGAATCCGGTACGACCAGTGGTCCCAACGCATATGTGGAGAATCGCAATGGACCTCGCCCAGGTGGGCCCTGGGCCATGGTGGATGCATCCTGGTGCCAGGTTCACATTGTCACCCCGGAGCTACGCCAGCGGTTTGAAGAGGAGAAGAAATGGAAAAGCGAGCGGCTAAGGTCGTTCACTATACCCTGGACGGTCTCCCGGAATCTGTCTTCCCTGAACCTCCCAGCGTCTGAGGCCAAGCCTGCGCGGACTGCGACTTCCAAAAAGGGCGCTACCCCTCGGCGAGGAAGTAAAAAGTCTTCGCCGCCCCACCCCGGCGGAAGGGAAAGATGGAGGGGGCCCATGCTCCTCAAGCTTAACCAAGAGAAAACGTTGCTTCATGACCTATGCGTCCGTCTCTCTGTCGATTGCCAACATTCTCTCATCCCCCGGACACCACTCATATTTCACCGTATCTTTGTAGTTACAACATGATCAAAAGATGTGCCCCTGAAGCCTGAACGTCTGAACGTAGCTGACTAGTGACTGGTTTTTCGCTCAGGTTGTTCGCTCTGGGATGAAGGCAGCGGCAGCATATGATGGAGAAGACACAGCAGAGGTGTGGCAGTGGCAGGCGAGCAACAGGGATGAGTGGTGGCGGATGCAATCAGGCGGAAGGCAGCTCAGAGGCGCAACAGGAAGGAGCGGAACAGAGGCGGAACGGGACCGCCTAGCGCAAGCATATGATGGAGAAGGACCATTAGGCCTTAGGGCATTAGTGCATTCGCAGGATTGGCCCCCAGCCAGGGCCCTGGCATTCATAAGTCCGCAGTGTGTCCCCGTGCGCAACACATACGAATCCTTCCTGCCCCCGGTCAGCGATGGATGCATGTGACCGGTGACCTATGATCGATGGACATCGATCATCGATCAGATAGATCATGCAGCCCAGCGGCTCAGCCCTGAGCACTGAGCGCTGAGCGCGTCACACGTCACCTAGTGCAGCGGCTCATTTTGAAAAGAGGCGGGTTAAGCTCCAAGTTTGAAGTATGCCGCAACCCAGGAACACCCGCCCTCGGCTTAATAGTGGCTTTATTCTGCCGACTGAGATGCAGCAAGGATTAATAATGAGTCAAAATACTCCGCTGGAGGGCCATTTGTCCGCTAGAGCTAATTCTTACGACGAAATGACCCGAATAAACCCGCGTGGCGCCCCTGTTAGTAAGTGCCTGAATAGCCCGCTAGGCACATCTGTATAACTTGCGACGATGGTTGAACGTTGAACGTTGAACGTTGATGCGATGAGGTCGATAAATGGAATGGGCCGAAGAGACCGATGGACTCGAAGACAACACAGGGTATAGCGGTGATGAGGGGATAACATCAAAAGAGTCGCACAGCAGAGCATCCTCTTCCCTAATAGGTAGGTCGATCCAATCTATCGAACCCGGGGAGGCAGGCATCTTGTGACATGTGACTACTGCATCCTCATTATCTCTGTGCTGATGTGGTACCTGTGTTCCACCATTGTCGGCAATAGCGACGTGTTTGGGGTAACCGGTAACAGGGATATCATCGATCACTCGTGGAGTGCGGCCGCGGGAGTGTTACAGGAGAGGCGCATGCACAAGCACAATCTTGAAGACGCCAACGTATGAGAAGATGCCGTCACTAACCGTGTCTGAGAGTGGGGTGGCTGTTGCGGTCGGAAACACCAGGAGAGCACATCCATGGGAGGCATACGTGCGTTATGCGTTTTGAGCTCGCCCCCGCATATTGAAGGCGTTGTTTTCCCCAACCGATCGACCTATGAATAATACGTGTAGCAATCGGAGTTACAAGGCAGGCCAAAGCCTAAAGCGTCAGCGCATCAGCGCCAAGAGCTTGTGCCTGCTTTTGTGCTGATCGCTGCCTCTTGTGGGTAAAGAATCGAAAACATGTAGATGACCTCAGAAGAGCTCTGTCCGGTCGCTTGCTATACAGAGAGAGGAAGCTTTGATGCATGAGCGGTTGTTGAGCCCCTGTCAACGGCTTCGTCGTTCACCGTTTCTGGTGTGCTGGCTGTCCCCGGGTTTGCCCGTACAATCGGTTAGTCGCTGGCACAGCCAGTAAACACACTAACCTCTTATCATGTATCAAGCCTCAAGCATCAGGTGCATCGGGCCTCTGGCTTTGCATCAAATTACAAGGCACATCTCAAAGCACATCTATCTAATCTTCACGGTTTGGGCTGGCGATTATCGTGCGGACATTATATGCCGCTTGAGGTGCTTGAAGCCCTTGGAAGGCTTATCGGAATTGTTGCATCAACCAGCTGTACCGGCCTCTCCCCCGTTTCCCGCATCGATTTGGATGGCGGATGTGGTCCTGTGTATCGTTGTTAATCTTAATCACCGGGCTACTGAGCCCCTCTCGCTGAGACTTTGGGCGGGTGATGGGTGACTGTTGCCCCGTGCCGTGCAGATGATCGATGCCGAAGACCGAAGATTATGATGGCTGAGCGCTGAGTGCGAGCAGTCGGATGGCTGATAGGCTGCGTGCGGCTTGGCGTTGCTGGCTATGCATCACGCATTGAGAACCCCGCTTCACTTCACTAGCTATGGATGATCGATGATTGGGGAGGATGCCCCAAACTCTTGTGCCGCGCTTGGGCCTTGCCTGTGCCTTGCCAGTGCCTGCCAGTGCCTTGCCTGCCTTGCCCCCACAGGAGCAGCTGCGCGATATAGGACCTGGACGCGGGCGAGGCACTGGGTTTGTGCCGTGCGGCATACTGCATGCCCGCCCCAGTGGCTGGAGGCGCAGGGCCAGTCCCTCGTCACGCGTCACTCGCCCCTACTCTGTGACATGTGATATGTGACGCGTGACGAGTCATGCATCATGCATCATGCATCGTGCTCGCGTGGTAGTAGAGCCGCCTTGGCCCGCCCAGAACACCCACAGAATTCTTGCAGTTCTGTGACGCGTGACGTGTCTTGCAATCTAGCCAGCCATCAAGTCCGGATTCTGCATAAAACCTAAGGCCTTCCCGCTCGTTCATTCCGTTCAGCACCACCACCACCACCACTCCGCCCTCCCCTCCTAGCGCATTCCATCTTCTACACCATGCATTCGGAGTCGGTCATCTCTGCGTCACCACCGAGCGCCTCGGGCGATGACTACTCCCAATCGGAGAAGAAGGGGCAAGCTCCTTCCACGCATCACGACCCCAGCACCAAGGGCGACCTCGAGGTCACAAGCTATGCCTTGCCCTTGGAAGACGTCAAAGAGGCCTCTGACGAGGAAGAGAAGGACGTGTTCGAAGGCGGAAATGTGAACTTCCGTACCATGTCCTGGTAAGTGTGCCCCCCGCCCCCTCTTGTCACAGTGCAAAACTTCATCCGTGAAATTGGGGGCGGTTGAGCCCCCATAGGCCTGAGGCTAACCCAGCGCACTGCTTTTCCGATTTTCCAGGCCTTCAGCTGCTGTCTTGATTGCCAAGTTCCAGTTTGGTATGGTGTTCTGTCAATCCCCTCGACCTTCTCCTCGCTGGGTTTCGTTCCCGGCCTCATCTCCCTCGCAATTCTCTCATTCATCACCACATACGGAGGCATTCTTATTGGCCGCCTGCGTGAGCGCCATCCCCATATCCACACTGTCTCGGACTTGGGCCAGATCCTGGGCGGCAAGGTGTGCCGTGACCTGTTTGGTGTGGCATATTGGATCCTTGTCGTTCTCACGGCTGGATCTGGAATCCTTACTGCATCTATCGCCCTGCAGAACATCTCCGCCGGCCATGGTATCTGCTCTCTGGGATACTCGGGTGTCGTTGCTGCCGCTGCGTTGGTCCTCGGTGCATGGGCCCGGGAGATGAACAAAATCGCATATGCTGGTTGGGCTGGCATGACGTGCGTGTTCACCTCCATCATGGTACTCACCATTGCCGTATTGGTGCGTGATCGCCCCGCGAGCGCTCCCCCTGGCCCAGTGCACAAGGAAGTCTACGTTGTCAACCACGTTCCATTCTACGTGGCTGTTTCGGCAGTGTCAAACCAAGTCTTTTCTCTCTTGGCCAACGTCACCTTCTACTCTATTGGTGCTGAGATGAAAAACCCGCGGGATTTCCCCAAGGCTGTTATCGCTGGGCAGGGGTTCGTGATTATCTGCTACGTCTTGTCGGCTGCGCCGTTTACGCTAAGCTCGGACAGTACATTGCCAGCCCTGCGCTGGGATCGGCTGGGCTCGTGTTCCGTAAGCTCTGCTACTCGATGGCTCTTCCTGGCTTGATTGTTTCCGTGATCATCTACACCCACATTGGTGCCAAGTGGATCTTTGTCCGTGCGCTTCGCGGTACCCCCCACCTGACCAACACGGGAGTTGTCCACTGGACTGCCTGGATCGGTTCCTACACTGGCTGTCTTGTCCTTGCCTGGGTCCTCGCCTGTGCGATTCCTATCTTTGATGACCTCCTCGGATTGATCGGAGCGACCGTCGGCTCGCTGTTCAGTATTGTCATTACTGGCGTGACGGCCTTCTATCTCCTCTCCTCGAAGGAAGACGAGCGCCACGGACGGGTAGCCTGGATCCGTTCTTCTTGGAAGAATGGATTCTCTTCGCCTCGGAAGATGGTCACTCTCACCGTCGCCTTACTGATCATGGCCGGTGGTGTCTTCCTTATCGGCGCGGGTGTGTACGGAGAGGCCGAGTCCATCGTGCAAGTGTACCGTAACCACGAGGCTGGCCGGCCTTTCGCTTGCGACAAGCCCAAAAAGTAAACACTGGCCCGCCTGCGCTCTGTCTTTCATTTCCTCTCTTACATTGCGTGTGCACATTTTCATCGCGCCCCTTACGCCCTATATGCGCCCCTTACGCCCTATTCTGTATTATACAATACCAACTGCACGTTTCTGTTTCACCATCACGCCCTCCTTTCCATAACAGATGCAAATGGTTTTGGCTTCAATTGATATCAGGGCCTTGCAGTCGACATGACGAGAAGAGCTACTCCGGTTCGTGACAGAGAAAGGCCATCAGTGGCAGAGACGAAGGGGTCGAGAGCAATAAGAAGCTGAATAGGATCGTGGTGGCAATAGTATGGAACTAACCAACAGTGAGAGGGAAGAGGGAAGACAACAGCAGCGACGGACATCCGTGAAGCTTGAAGCACCATCCGGTTCACTCTAAGTCCCAACGCATCAAACGGCGGGTTCGCTTTTCATCTGCCTCTCATTTCCCCGACATGATATATACAACCCCTCTCTCAACGCACCCGGGCGTTGGGAAAAAGGGGGCTATAGGCAAAACATAGAAGGGTGAAAGAAGGGAATCGAAATCGAGATTAAACAGTCTGCTCGCTCCATCTCATGCGCACGTCGAACGTAACAACAGGCTAATATCTCCACATACATTTCACCTACACCCGATGCTATCTGTCCCGGGGCAGTCTCATGGGGCAGGACATTATAAGCGCTTCATGGAAACTGTTCCGACAAAACGTTCCTGTGGTAAAATGTATTTCATACGATATCGATACACACACCGATGAGAAAAGGGCTGTTTCCTTTCGGCGATGGTGTGCTGTGTCAATCACTATCGATCCCGGGGATTCGCACTGATGGAAGAGCACACTCGGGGGATATAAATGAGACAATATCCATTCCAATACTCAACAAGTGCATCCTGATTTCATAGGGAACAGCAAAAACTCCGTTTTCTCATCGAGCTGCAGGCGGTCATAGTGATCGCCACGGGCTGAAATCGCAGATATCACGTCTCGGACGCTGGCCCATAGTTAGCGTAAGTGGCTGAGAAGTGAGGGATCCCCTTTACCATCCTTCTGAACAAGAACGTCCGCTTCGGCTGCTCTTCCGTCTAGTCAAAGGTTTTTGTCTGGGGGGACTGTGTGGTCAACACCACGGACCCCGTGTACATTTCATCAATATCCATCATGGCCTTGATGTCGCTGTTGATATAGGAAACCTTGTTAATTCTGGCATCCAGGGTGTCATGGTCATTCCGGCTATCCCCTGCTATCCCTGGGGTAAGTGTCAACAAGTACGCCAGTGAGATCAAACCTGTTCTTGACGATCACAAGGACATCCGTGCGATCGGTCTTTTCGAAGTTCAAGCAGGGCAATGTCGCTGGACCTGCTCATGCAACCTCGATGGTGGCCGGTCAGAGGGGCAGACAACCTCGCATCGTATCTTTGTGCGAGGCGATGGCCCCGTGTTCCGCCGGTGTTCCGCCTCCTTGGATGTGTTTGCCGCGTCTTCGCTATACTTGGCCACAGTTGACCAACGATGGGCCAGACATTTGTGCTCCATGCATCACACCACTAATTTTCTTTGCGTCTCGTCCAACTAACCGATCTGGGGCGACCGCTATGCGCCTCACTAGGAGACCACCGGGCTCACGGCCCGGTCTGCTGAGGCTTCGCCGCAGCCTGTTGAGCTGGGTCGCCGGTGCCACCGTAGCCACCGATCCACACCGTTCCACGCTGGATGTCACGGGTGGGGCCCGCTAGGAGGTTCACCCAGGTAGTTGGGGTACAATCCCTTAATGGACGGAAGGTCGACTTGCCGCTCTGAGGGAAGCACCAGAGGGCAGGCTACATGCCACCAGGGCAGGCTATACATGCCAGCACCAGAGGGCAGGCCAGCTCGGCAATACACTGACTAACCACGCGTGAGCACAAGCGTACAGGTGTCTCTCTGAGGGAGGCACCATAGGGTGGGACGTCTCGGATAGATGCGCGCCCCAGAGCGCAGACCAACTCCGTGCCGCATGTGCAAAAAGTGCGGTGTCATGTCCTCGCCGGAGCACATCATGCCTTGCACCCGCACCCCGGTCCATTTTGGTGCGTTGCATGAGGCAGTGGGGGAAGCCCATTCTCCAGCTCGTGTGCTCCATCCCCGACACCCACATCCACAACGAACCTACTGTGGAGGAAGAGGATGGGAGGGGGCGGACGGAGGGCACAGCGCACTGGCAGGATTTGACTACTGAATCTCAATGGAAATGGTTCCTCGCTCAATGTCTACCACGTTCATCCGTGTCCACACGCGCTACCTCGGGTACGGGGCCGGATGGCGAGCATCAGAGTGTCCTGATATCCTGGCGATTCAACAGGGGTGGCGCTACCAAGTAACACACGCAAGATGGACGGGTTGGTTTATGAGGCGTCGCGTTTCCCTGTCCCAGCCTTTAAGCTCTGTCACCGGGTCACCAAGGGTGACCAGTGACTAGGGTGACTCGAGGAGGGTTTGCATCCCTCACCTGAACAGTTCAGTTCCACTTGGATCCTTTCCTTTTCATCGCCGCCATTGCTGTTGGCCACCACCGACCAAACCGATCCTGGTGCCGAGCATGGCCAGTCTCCCCGCCCGCTCCCGTGCGCGCCAACTCTGGGACTCGGCCGATGCGGATGGCGTGGGTCTGGGTGTGGGTTCGCTCAGCCTCGACGAGCACTTTGACTCTCTTGGCGAGCACGATGCCCGGCCGCTGGTGCCTCCTCCCTCGCAACCGGGCGCTGCTCCTGCGCCGGCCCCGGCTCGCACATATGGTGCGCCCACCAGCGCGTTGCAGGCCTCGGCAGCCTCGCGCCTGGCCGACGAGCGTCACCGTGCGCGAACTCGAGTTGCAGCGGCGCAAGAATCATGTGGGCCGGCGCAAAGAGCGGCGCGGCCTGAATGTGGCCTTGCTGGGCCATGGGCTGGGTGCGTTGCTGGAGGATGGACGAGGGGAGGAGGAGGAGGAGGACCGGCGTGGCGCTGGGTTGGCAGGGATGAATTCATGGAAATCCACGTTCCCTCTCCCGCTGCCGCCGGCGGTGATGCGCTTGTTGCACGATCATCCCGGGTCAGGGTTACCCTCGACGCCTCGGGCGGCGGGGAAGCGAGACAGGCCCCAGCATCCCATGGCGATGGCTATGAGCAAGGCCACCTCCGTCCTGCATAGTATTGGACTGCAATTGTCCGACTTGCCACCAACAAGGGAAATCTGGCGCCGCTATCCGCAAGCCGCACGTGCCTGGACCCCGCCCCAACCAGGACGGCAACCCCACCCAACACCCACCGCGCTCGTGGGTCAGGAGGAGGAAGGGAGTTGCATGCGATGCCCAAGGTGGAGGCGAACGACTATGGTCCGCTCCAAATGGGTGTGATCCAAATGGCCTTGGGCATATCTCGCTGGGCCGATTTGCTCGATGCACGCGGACGCGCTCGACCAGCCGAACTGCCCCTTCCCAGTTCGGACGACGACCCTGATGCGACAATTCACCCGGCCCCACCTGCATCCCAGGCAGGGGAACTGTCGAGGGACCTGGGTGGACTATGTGTAGAGCGAGACGAGGCTTCGAGGTACACCCAATTGGCCCAGACCCCTTCGTATTTGGTCTGGCATGTGCCTGACCGATTTGGACGTCTGCTGGTCCATGCCGTGGCGGGGTGTACGACTGTGGCTCTTTTTCTGTCGAGTTGCCCGTCCTCCCTACTGCTACCGTTCCTTCCACCCATCGGGATCGGCCTGGAACTGAGGAGGCCCACCCATCCACTTCCACTTCCACTTCTCCCCATCCCCCTCCAACCCAGATAAAGTTCGGTACACGTTCCTCACCCATCCCTACCGTCGCTTGCCGTGCAAACGACACGAACTCCTCTCCACCTGCACCACAGATCCCACCATTCTTTCTCCCCTACACGACGGGGCGGAGCTCGTCGTCGTCGTGCTCCAAGCACCACCTCCGCCGCTCCTCCGATCACTTCACCACTGCCTCCCTTGCCCATGCCTCCTCTCGCTCCCGCAGCCCAGGCACCAGCATCACGTCCGCTGCTTCGGTCTTGTCGGTGTCGGAGGAAGAGTGGTGGGAGGATGCTGAGGTAGAGCAAGAGCAAGAGCAAGACTCAGAGCAAGATGCTGAGGCAGAAGCAGAAGTGCCCATGGTACGCGTACATGCGCCGTTGCCAGGTGCGTTGGGACGGAACCGAGGTCGGAATGCTGGCTCGTGGACTGAGAGCGACGTTTCGGGGGCCGAATCCTTTCGGCCTCCGAGGTGGAGGAGACATGAACATGTGGAAACGAGTACGAGCGGGCGCACAATGAGCTACGGGTACACTGCCAAAGTGGTGTTGTGTGTACACGTTTATGCTCTGAGCCTGCTGTACTGTATGTACTTTCCTATGCCATCGGAGTCCCCATTTCCCTTTGTCGAATCGTAGCAGAGCAAAAACGGTCGAGTTCATTGTTTGGGGTAAACGTAAGAGTGGAATCACGAGTTTGTCCGCACAGCGGACGGGGTATGAGGGTTCTCCACCTCTGGTGCAGGCGATCCTTTTGGCAAGCCAGGGGAAAGGAGTAGGGCAAGAGAAGGAGCAACGAGCAGAGCAACGAGCAGAGCAACGAGCGGAGCAAGGAGAGGAGCAAAGAGAGGTTAGAGCATGGTGTGAATTCTCACACAAGAGACGAAACAATGCAGAGCAGAGATTTGGGGGCATGGGGGGCGGGAATCATTAATCACCCCCGGGAAGAACGAATGGACAAGCGAGGCCGGCTGCGGTCGAGTCACGGGGACTTCAAGCGCCCGATGGTCAGAACTGATACGTGCCAGACCCAGTAGAGGGAATACGATCTGCACGCGAAGGGAGGCGAGAGGGAAGTCCCAACGGGTAACCAAGCAGCTAGGTGGTTTGGCCATTTGCACCGCCGCCATTCTCCTCTTTGAACCTGGTTCAGGGTCCTGCTTCACCGCCCCGCATCGTCCGTAGATCCAACGACAGACCGACGTGCTGTCCCGTCCCCGCCGCTTCCCCCCGTTCAGCCAAACTCGAGGGGCGGACAGGTCGAGCAGCCGAGCGGGGGGGCAGGGTGGGTTGGGTAACGAAGTAGGGAGGTGGAGCAAGCGAAGGCGCTCCGTGTGGGAGCGCGTGTTGGTCTTCCTCGGCCACAGGTGGAGCGGTAGACGACTTGGCTCGGTCAGCGGCGTGCGTCAAGCCCAAAGAACTTAGGTTGGCACCGAGAGAACGGACGGTACTGCCTCCCCTAGCCCGCGGGGGCGACGGCAACCCGCTCGTGCGTCCTGTCGAGGTAGCTCGGGCAGGTGCGGACGTGGACCCACCCCCACCGTCATGCGGCACGGTGGTAGTGGCTCGTCGCCACATCGACCCCAGTTTGAACGACCAAGACTCGGTGGGTTGGGGCGGGCGTTTGGGCAGAGACCTAACCGGGGGATCTGGCGGAACGGCTTCGTCCCCCGGCTCGAGCGAGGCAGTGGAATCGACAGGTAAGGGAGGCAGGTGCAAGCGCGTCGCATGGGTGTACTTCCTGCTCTGGCGGGGAGGTAGTAGGGCGCAACCCGCTGGACGCTGGATCGGGAGGCAACAGAGCAATGTACTCCTTAAGTGCTTTCAGACACACTTCAGAGGCCCACCGCGCTTCCTTGACTTGGTCCAGCGTCCCGCGTCTGGTTCAACTCGCTCCGCAGCCGGTCGAGCTGGGTACGTTGAGCGGCGAGTTGGGCCTGCAGTCGTTCCGGGGACATGGGGGGTACACTGGTAGGCAGCCCGTTCACCCCGACCTTTTCGCCCCTTTCGCCTGTGCCAAGCATACGGGCCGGACGCTGAGCCGCCTCTCCTTCGTGCGCGTCGACAGGACCAGGGCGCGGAATAGGAAATGTGCCTACGCCCAGACTAGGGGGACGGGAAGGGGTGCTACCAAGTGTAGCAGACCGAGGACGGAAGAGAGGAGGCAATAGTGCTGAGTCCACGCACGCTGCTGGCAGTGCTGGGGTGGTTCGCGGTGTCAGAGCCGGCGCCCAGACCGACAGGAGACGACGTAGACGTATCGTCCAACGAGGACTGGATGGGGGATGTACGGCTGCCAGGGGTGGCAACGGGCGAGGTGGAGGTGGAGATGGCACTGGCACTGACCCGCGTGGTGGGTTGGGAAGCAGATGTGGTCGTTGTGCCCTGTTGGTCTGGGGGTTGCAACTTTCTACTGAGCCGGAGCGAGTCAGCCAAGCGCAGACGCAAGTCGCGCACTGTGCCCGCCTCGCGTTCCGCCCGGACCACCGCCTCGTCCCGCTCGTCGCACACACGCGCCAACTGAGCACGCAACAGGTCCAGTACCTCGGCCTGTTCCGCCCGTCGTGCTGGGCAGCAAGAGCGAGCGCCTCATCGTCCGCCTCGGCCGCTGCGCGGTTGGCAAGATGGTCGTGCGCGAGCGTGGTGGCACTCAGTGCGCGCGCTTGCCACGCAGCATGCACGCGCAGAGCAGCAATGATGTGCCGCAGCTCGGACGGACTGTCACTGCTATCGGCGTCGGGGGTCGGGAAGGGTGGCGCGTCCGACAACGACATGATGGTGGAGCAGAGCAGAGCAGAACAGGAGCGGAGCAGGAGCAGAGCCTTGGGCGCGCCATGGCGCGGCGGCAGCTTAGTACTTAGTTACTACGTCCTAGTAGTGAGGCGGGGGGGCAGTGACAAGGACGGTGAATGGGACTGTCACGCATGCCAAGAGTGATCTGCTGGGTGGGAGGACTCGGCACTAGGGCGCATTGCGCCTGCTCCGCCTTGCCATCCCAGACACGGTGGAGCAGGCATGGGCCCAATGTGCATCCGCCTCCAGCTGCAGCGCAGCAGCCACCGGCTTTGCGTGGAAAGCTTGCAGATAGATATACCCTGGCTTTAGCGATCTTAATCTTAGCAGTCCAGCCGATCCAACGCCTAACTACCATCCGCCCTCCTCCCGCATCCACACCAGGACCGCCCAACCTCAACCTCAACCTTCATTGTGGGTCCTGGGGCTCGTTTATAACATCCCAGACTATGTCGCGTCCTCCGCGCTCCTGCTTGGATTTCCAACGAGTTGGGACTGCTGGATGCTGATCCTGGAGGTACAAGTAAGGACGGTGGGCGGTGGGAGGGGGGGAAAGGAAGGGGAGGGAAATGAGGTGCATGCCCCAAAAATTGAGGTGAGGGGGACCAGGGTTTCAACAGGAAACGTGAACGGAAACGTGATCCAAGTGGTCCAAGTGATACAAATCATCCGTCCGGAAGATGTACCAGGTCGTTTGGGGGAGAGGAAGAGAGAAGCGTCTACACGGCCACGTCCAGGGGGCGGATAAGGGGGGGGGTAGGGGGGCAAGCAGGGCCAAGCTAAAGAGGGAGGGTGGCTGCTGGCCACCCATCATCCATCACACATACACTGACATCCCGTCCCCCCCCCCGACCCCTGTGCCAACCCCACTAGACCCAGCAAGCACGTGCACGGGAAGGGGGGTTAGGTTGCCAATTACCAATCGTCGTCCGACTCCTCCTCGTCCGAATCGCCCATTTGGCCTTTACGTTGGTTGAGGGCTTGGGACAAGGCATCTGCCAAGCCGGCGGGGGACTCGTCGCCTGCTGCTCCAGCCGCTGAGCCCGCCCCCAGCCCCACAGCCCCGCCAGCCGCAGCTCCCCCTACCCCACCCAAATTCGTCGAATTCGAATTCGAATTCGGTCCGGGCGTCTTCTTGAGATCGCGAATCGACTTGCCCTGGATACTGGCCAACAACGCGCTGCGTCCATTGCGGCGCTGGGAGACCAGATAACGCGTTGCCCCCACCGGCAGCAGGGGGGGGGCGGAGGCGGAGGCGCTCCACCAGAAGGAGGTGGGGGGGAGGAGGAGGCGCCCCACCAGAGGGAGGCGGCGGAGGCCGTGGAGCAGCCCCCATTGGTGCAGGAGGCGGTGGCGGTGGCGGTGGCGGCGGTGCAGGTGGTGCACTGCTGGTTGGGACGGAGGGGGCGCGGCGGTGCAGGAGGACGCGCTCCACCAGCCGTTCGACCCGGTGGGGGAGGCGCAGGCGCAGCCGGCGCACTGCGCGGCGCTTTCTTGCTCCCTCCCAAGGGGGGAAGACGACGAGGGGCAGAAGGCGCTGCTGGCGCTGCGGCCGGGGGAGCGGGTGGGTGGTGGCGGGTGCAGGGGCAGCAGGCGCGGAGGTGGGGGCGGCGCTCTGGGAGCAGCAGCGGGAGCAGCAGGGGGCATAGTCTTCGGGGTGCGTGGCGCCGAGACGGTTGGCGCAGCCGGCGGCGCAGGCGAGGCAAGCGGAGAAGACGGGGTATGGTACTGCACCGCCGGTACTCGCGGCGCGGGCGGAGAAGCCGGAGCAGAGACAGAGCCATGGGTGCCAGAGTGGTAGGTGCGGCTGGTATGGGGAAACAAAGGGTTGCCAAGTCGCGCCTTCGCGTTGCCTCCCCCACTTTCGTGGTTGGTCGAGTTGGTACGACTGTGTCCGCCCGTCAGGTTGGTGAGCAACGAGGGCGCAGAATCGCTGTTACCGCCGCCCGAGGAGCCGCCGCTCTGGACCACGAACGCTTCGAGCATGGCGGTGGAAATGCTAGGATGGCCCGCTGTGCCATGGGCGTGCGGGACCGAAACGCCGCGGCCGAAAAATTTCTTGAACGTACTCCCACCGGATGCTTTCGGCTTGGCTGAAGGAGGGGAGGAGGAATCAGCAGGGCAGTCGCTACGCGAAGGAGAAAGAGAGAAACAAACGTACCATACTTTTGCTTGTTGCCAATCCTTTTGGCTAGGACGGCAGCCTCAGCCTCGTCGGCAAAGGCGATGCCGACAAAACACTCGTCGCCCTCAAACGTATGGAAAAAGGTGCGGTCGACATTGTACACAAAGCCCTCATACATCTCCTGCTCCCACAGCACGCCGCGGGAGCCGAGGTCAACGAGCTTGAGGTAGAAGGTGGAGCGGTCATAGTCGCGCACAAACGCCAGCACGCCTTCCAAGCCTGTGAACGCCCAGGAAGAAGAGGCGCGGGGCACAGCAGCGTACACGCGCGCCACGGTAGCCATGACGATCTTGGCGCTCTCGGCGGGCACGGCTGCCTTGACCCGGTTCTTCTCGGCCGTGGTGAGGGTGGGCATTGCTGGATGGAAGAGGGCGGCAGAAGACGAGACGGCGTGCGGTGGCTGCGCTTGCGGGGGGCAGCTGCGCGTGGCGGACGTCACTAGTCGTAGTTACGAATCACTCGCACTCGCCGCCGCAGCCACTAGCCACTTGTCACGAGTGGTCGACTCGTCGCTGGCCAAGACCTGCATGCCCCTGCAGGCTGCCTCCCATGACGTAACAGAGTGCCCCCCTGCATCCACGGGGGGGCGGACCACGGGGCGCCCATGTCAGCTGCCACCTGTCAGCTGTCAGCGCTGTCAGCGCTCAGCTTCGGGGGTGGCCCGGTGGCATTGGTTCAAGTGCCTGTGGCGTCACGTGCACCCAGCTAGCCCCGCGCACCCCCCGCCTCCTGCATGGGCGCGTGTCTTCTGTCCAACACCCCCCAGCCACCCTGGCCGGCTCACATCCAGTGGCTCGTGATGGGCATGCCCCGTACGGACGGGCTCCAAGAGGACACCCGAGTTGCTGCTGTCTGGATCCGTTCCCAGTGCGTGGGGTTGGGCTGCGCCAAAAATGAGATTGGGCACTTCGGTTTGGTATTGTCTGTCATGTCATGCTCATGCGCGCTTGGATGAGGTTCTCAGTAGTAACAGAGGGTCTTCCCCGGCGCAGGTACCGTCCCACTTCCGGCGCTTTGGTTACCGCCCTTCCCAGCGCACTCCGTTCCCCTCTACATTCCTCGTGCCCTGCCTTCGATGCAATGGTCCGATCGAGGCCATGGTGGACAGAACGCAGAACAGATTCATCTCGGTGGGCGAAGGAAGCAATTTACGACAGGGGGATAGGGACGTTGGCGCACAATAACACCAAAGAAAGGAAGGAGAGGAGAGAATTGATAGCAGGGGACCTAGGTTTCACAACCTGAATCGGTCGCTGGTCCCGTCCGAACTAGACAGGGGAGAATCACACGAGCATGCCTCCCGTCAACAGAAAGGGGTAGCCCACAGAAAGCGGAGACACACAAGGGAAGAAGGTAAGAGGGGGGGGGGGCGATTAGAAAGGAGAGGGTGTGGGAGCAAGTCCCAGAGAAGGCAGGGGAATCAAAAGGTGACGAGGGAAGGGTATGGGCCAGGACAAGGCCTGAGGCAGTCTAGAGAGTGCAGAGAGCAAAAGGAAGGCACTTTGAAGCTTGAAGCTTGAAGCTTGAACGCTGGTTGTGTGGGGCAAGGAGCCGCGACTCAAAAAAGGAAACATTTGGTCTTGGTGTCCGATTTGAATGGGTTCTTCTTGCCCTTTTTGGACTGCTTGACAATCTCGCCCCGTTGCTCGCGGATCAGGCGCACGACATTCAAGTACGCCTTCTCCACATTCACACATGTCTTGGCGGACGTTTCGACAAACTGGCATCCCAACCGACTGGCCAACGCCTGCCCTTCCTCCATCGCAACTTCCCGTTCCTCGGCCTTGTCGCACTTGTTGCCCACCAACATTGTCGGCGCATTCGAATCATCCTTGACGCGCGTAATCTGGTTCTTGAACCGCTCAATCCGCTCAAACGTCGGCCGACTCACAATCGAGTACACTAACAAAATCCTTCCCCCTCCCGTACCCATTGGTCCCGCACCGCGTGTACTCTTCCTGCCCGGCCGTGTCCAGCACCTCAAGCATACACTGATCGTCAATCACAGTTTGCTTGCGGTACGAGTCTTCGATGGTTGGGTCGTACGTCTCGACAAGTGGTTCAGACAAAGCTATGCAAGGGAGAAAAAGAGAAGAGGACGTGTGAGCGCAAGCGAAAGCGGGGAAGGGGGTACCACAAAAGGACCCAGCGAGCTGGTGAATAGGGTCAAGTACCAAGTACCAAGTACCAATCACCAATCACCAAGTGCCAAGCACGGCCCCACCGAGTCTCTAGCGCACAACAGAACACTATACGCACCTGGATCGTCAGGGCGGTCTTGCCCACGCCGCCGTCACCGAGGACGACAAGCTTGTAAATCATCATCTTGCCAGACATGGTGGGAGACGGGGCGGGAGGTGGTGGGCAAGAGGCACGCTCCCGCGACGCGATCCGCATTGGCTTACATCTCTCAACAGATGGCAATTCTCACCGTAGTCTCACCGTCTCAACGTGTCAACGATCTTGCTTCGCCCGCAAATTGTCCGCTGATGGAATGCACGCGAGGAAGGAGGGGTACGTGTGCGGGGCACTGGGCACTGGGCGCTGGGCGCTGGAGCCTCGCCTTGCCTTGCTGGTCCAGCGCCCAGCGCCCAGTGCTTCTGCTTGGCCCGCTCGACGCCACAGGCAGCCGCAGGCAATGGAGATTGAATGGCCCAGGGCCACACCAGCGCGCGCGCCCGCCCCCCGCACACAGACGCCCTGCCGCTGCTACTGCGCTCCCACGGCGCCGCCCAGCTGCTACCCGCTGGCTATACACGCTGCGCACCGCTGAGCCTGAGCGCCTGAGCCCGCTGACGCGCCACCCGGCCACCCGAGCCGAGCCGCAGATCATCGATTCCATCATGCATCATCGACCAGGCTAGATCCCAGTAGTCGGTACGACCAATCCACCCGCTGCGTTCGCCGTCCATGAGCCGCCCGGAGGTCCAAGTCTTGGCCTGTCTTCGCCCTGCGCGGGCTCTGCACTGGCTTGCTCTGCTCCTCAGCCTACCCGACAGCCTCACAGCCGAGTCAAGTGCAACTCCCAGGCGGTTGGGTAGCCATAGATCGGGCGTTGTTGTGTCGTATGCACCAACCAGGCCAGACTCTACACTCGCGCATAGCTCCTGCTCCTTTCCGGGGGCTATAGCGACTAAGCTTACCAGACAAGACGAAAGGTCATGGAAATACAACGCCCGCGCTGCATGGAGACGACGTGCAAGCCGGCCCTACTGAGGGCTGCGGCCGCGAGAGGTCACAGGGGGGGCGAACGCCACGCCCCCGTAGCATAGTGGGAGAGAAAAGATAAAGAGAAAGAGAAAAAGAAAGACAAAAAACCACACGCCCCATCACTCTGAACCTCCTCATTCTTCCTCCTCTTCTTCCTCTTCTTCCTCTTCTTCTTCCTTCTGTGCTTGAGCTTCTCGCCAATCGATCATCTCGTGCTCAGCACGCTCCTTGTCCTTCTCGGCCAGCTCCTTGAACGGCTGCTTCGCCTCGTCGTCCATCTCCTTCCACATCTGCCCGAGGATCCGACCAATGTCGCCTACCCACCCACAGAGCGTGCCAAAGAACCACAGGTAACAGACAGTCAGCCGCTGAATCCCTCCGGGCAAGCAGGAAAGAGAAGAGAAAAAACAAAATACACACCAAAGCCTGCCTCGGGGTTGTCCTCTTTTACTTGGTTGCGCCTCTCTTGGCAAAAGAGCACGTACGGAGTCAACGCACGCTTGGGCTTGGTTCGGTCCTTCTTGGCTCGCTTTTTCTTGGGCTGCGCCGGCTTGCGCGTGGAAGAAGATGCGCCCTTCGACGCGTTCTTCTCCGTTTTTTTGGTAGCACGCGCCATGGGGAAACTGACCAGGCCCCAAGCGACGCGTCACATAGGTCAGGTCACGTCCGGGCGGTCAGGTCAGTACGGCAAGGTAGGATAGCGCACCTATCCCCCGCAACGCGCCGGGACGTACGGGCACCGGGAACCGGGACCCGGGCAGGGGGCAGGCAGGGGGCGGAGACAAGTAGATGGACGACGTACCAGACGGAATGGGAGGTGGGAGCTGTGCGGACGAGGGGGGGCGGGAGAGGCGACGCTGGAAGGAAGAGAGGGAGAAAGAAGGCGAGACGAGCCAACGGGCTTTATACGGGTCGGGAGCGCGAGCGCAGCGGCGTGGTGGTGTGGGTGTATGCGCTGGGCTGACGCGGAGGCACGCGTGCGCTGGCGCTCCCAGCCCGACAAGCGACGCCGCGCCTCCGCCTAGTGCCTGCCCTGCACCTTGCCAGCCTGCCTGGCCTTACGTGGTTGAACGTTCAAGTTCGTTGCCAAACTACCGGCCGAAGGGGGCCGGCCCAGCCCAGCGGCCACGCCAACCTTAGGGTTAGCCCAGTTCAGAGAAGTTACTAAGCCAGAGCCAACCCAGAGGAGGTGCCATCCACCACTCTGCTGTCCCCAGCGCTGGGGTTGTGCGATCTACGATGCCAGATCTGTTTGTACAGTCCTACAGTCCTGCGCCCCGGTAGCATATGGTTCGTCGCTCTGCGGTAAGCCAGCTCAGGCTAAGCGAACTCTAAGCGCTAAGCCCGGACGTCCCCACTTGTTCGACTGGCTAGCGCTGGGTACCACGTGCGGAATTGAACATTGCATGTATCTACACCTGTTTCACATTGCAAACTACCCCTTGCACGCCGTCCATTCGAGTGGTAGTGAACCAGGCGCATTGCACCGAGTCGACCCCAACCCCCTCCTCAGACCCACCACCACCACCTCCTCCTCCCCCTCCGTTCCCGGCCCACCAGCCTACCATGTCGTCGCCCCTGCGCCTGCGTCCTGTTGTAGGCATTGGAAGCGCCAGCTGCTGCACCGTCCTCAGCTCATTTGGCGTCGTCTTCCTCGCCGTCATTGGTTGGGGGTATGACCACGACTGGGAAGGTAAGTCCCCCCCCCTCATGTTTACCTCTTACCTCTTACCTCTTACCTCTCTACCTCGTACCTCGTTCGCGTTTGCACTGGATCCACAGCTGACCTGCGCCTGCTGCCTCCTGACCCAGCCTTCATGGGATCCACGTCCGACCCAAAAGATGGCCATGCGGTCGCGCGCACATGCTACACTGTGGCACTTATCTATGCCTGCTTCCTCGGCTTCTGCGCATGCCAAATCGGTGTCCACAAGCGCTACAGCCGCGTACAAATTTGAGCTTTGAGATTTGCACCACTTGGAGCTTGGCCAAGTGGCTACGTTACTTCTCTCCCTTTGAAATGGGAGATGGGAGATGGGATTTTGCCATTCCATAGTCCAGGATCTTGTCTTGCCACCCCATCCGAACCACCCACCCTGTTCTGTCACGGACCTGCGACGGCCTCCGCGCCTTCGCACTTTGCATGCATCTTCCTTGCCCCTCTGCTGCATTGGACCTTGGACCTGTCCCGATTCTTGATCTGGGAACCTCGGCGCACCATACGATTCATCGATTCGTTGATTCGT
The DNA here is from genome assembly GCA_003971905.1 of Moniliella sp. 'wahieum'. Classification (NCBI taxonomy): domain Eukaryota; kingdom Fungi; phylum Basidiomycota; class Moniliellomycetes; order Moniliellales; family Moniliellaceae; genus Moniliella; species Moniliella sp. 'wahieum'. Next base: position 286,036 of record RSEE01000062.1, on the reverse strand, counting down.
CCATTCGTCGACTCGGATGAAGCGCTGAGCGTTTCTGAGCCCATTCCCCTCAATCCCCCGGGGCCGACTGCCTGGCCTGCGCACTGCATTCTTGCTTTTCCTCCGTAGGGCCTCCCATGCATTTTCTTCCTTGCGCGGCGCATAGCTCGAGCAAGAAAAGGAAACAATACAGACCCAAGATACAGCCATGAAACTCATGCATCATGCATTTTGCGACAGGACGAATAAGACCTACTGTCCCCTTTGCAAGTGAGGACGAGATTGACGGGGAGACGAAGCCAAACTGGTTTGCCAAAACTTAAGATGCCTGCTTGTCCATAGCACAGACGTACCATGACATGGCACCTTTTTCTCAAAAGGACAGAATGCACATCCGTTTCACCAAACCCATTCGGCTAGCATCCTATACCCTACATCGTAGCCCATACCGCATTGCCACTGCAGAGCACACACCCGTACCAGGATGTCGTATCGTCCCCGCCCCGCCCCCGAATGCCCGTCCCGCATCACGTTCCTCCCCCCCGGCACGGCACCAAAGAGGGGAGTAAGACGAGGTCCCAAAACTGATGAGACCCGGAGTCCTGATGGTCCTCGAGGGTGATGCAATCGCACTGGTGGTGTGGCAACCAGCAATGCCTACAGAGGAACATCAAGCGGCGAGTCGCCGTCAGGGGCTAAGCTGCGGGACAAAGAGGAAAACAGGGAGGGGAAACAGCGGAACTCCCAGGTCTGACGAGGGGCTGAAGGGACTTTGGCCAAAAGCACGACCCACTAGCTCAGCAAAAACCAGTGCTACCAGTACGACCGATGCTGCTATTCCCGCTCGATGCTGCTATTCCGCTTGCCCCTCAACATGGCCAAAGCCGTCAACGTTCGTTTCCCCATGAGCTTCCTTGGTAGTAGTGTCTAGTGGTCCATCGACCTTCAGGCTATATGCAGCACGCTAGCGTTTCTTTGCAGGGGGTGCCTGCCCCCATTCCTCCGTCGGAAGTTAACTGAGGCTCGTGGTGGCCCAGCTGGACAGAAATAGATGGACAGAAATATGGACAGAAATAGATGGCCAGATGGAGATGCGGAAATGCACCTCTCGAACCAGGAGTTTCGTCCGGAGATGACCGGAGCGCCCCGTAACACTAGTCAACATTCAACTTGAACGTTAAAGCATCCAAACAAACTGGGGCGGTGGTGATGCATGGGAAGCTCAATCGAGCTGAGTCGTCCGACGGGGTTCTTATAGGTTGCGTGGGCATGTCACCGGCACCGGCGATCCTGCCTCCACTTGTGGCGCAGTAACAATTCCGCCCGCGGATTCTATTAAATCCACCCGGGGCCACACTGCATTATGTAAGTCCTTGGCGTAAATGGCACCACAAAGCTAGATGGCGCGTGAACTAACCTCGCCCTGGGTTGCTAGCTAACCACCATCTCGACCTGCCAACTCGTCGTCACGCCCACGCCCGCTACAGTATGTGAGCATTATGCCGCAGAATTCCGGTGCCCTCGCCCAGCGTGGTGCCATGCCTTGCCCATGCAGGTCATGTAAGGGACGTTCGCGCTATGTCTGGAGTACCATCCGGCGTCACATCCTCGAGTACTACGGAATCGATCACGAGAGCGATGTGCATGACCCAAGCATGCACGCGCGGCTCTACACTGACACACACTTACAAAGGGCTCTGTCATTGCGAGGTATCCCGTTGTTCCGTCGGATGCTCGAGGCTTCTTGGCGACCACCCCTGGCAGATTGATGCAACCTACCAATAGGCAGCGTACGTTCCACATTCCAGCGTCTGCCAGACCTACAGGAAACTACTCTATTCCCCCTATGTGCAGCACGGGGACGTTCGGGACGCAATCTTCACATTTTGGAATCGAATGGGGAGCCCGAACCAACGTTCACACCAAATGTACCTGTCGAGCTGCTCGCCGAGACACTCCAGTTCTCATCGCCCTCAGGACCATGCACCTCTTCCTCACGTCGAGAATGAGCATCCTGGAGAGGAGCAAGGTATGAATACCGAGCCTTCTCGAGGGGATGAAACGCGTATTCACCTCTCATCCGCCATGAATTGGTTGATGATCACGTTACTCCGGTTGAGCTTCCCCCACCGACCCTCGATGCCCAAAACGAATCTGCGGAGCAACTTCAAGACACAGGATTTGTCGAGGCGGAAGATGAACAGTTTACCGAGATGGAAGATGAACAGTTTACCGAGACGGAAGATGAACCGTTTACCGACACGGATGTTGAACGTCAAATTCAAGATAACTTCGCGGATGCCATTGCCACCCTATATGGGCACGAGGATGGGTTTGACGATGTTTCAGACGATGTGCTTGAGGAGCCTGATAACCTTGTGGGCAATAATACCCCAATGTCTATACCGCCATTGACACTGTATGGAGTGGAAACTGCGCATGGCGATCAGGCGGATCCCACGTTGTTCTGGGCCCCGATGCTTATTGCGCGTCAAGAGGCTGAAGAATTGCAAGGAGGTGCTTCTCTTCGGTTCGCGGAAATGCAAGACGCCACTAAGAATTCATTCAAGAATCTTGTCCAACCGGGACTTGCCCTGATGGTCAAGACAGCGGCTGGTTTGGTCTGGAAAAAGGTGGAGACTGAAGTTAACCATACAAGACGGCTCGCTCGGCTCCAGCTTCCAACGTGGAAAGACAGGGGCATCATCCATGCGTGGATGTGCATGATAGGCAGCCAAACTGACACAACGTTTTGGGAGCCCTTTCGGCAGCTTTTACAAAGGGTGGCCCTGGTTCGAACGAGACGGGCAGCATCATAGCCGCGGAGCGGAAGGCGGTGCGACAATCTGGATATCGAGCGGCCGAAATCAGGTCTTGTCCCAAAATGTGTGGGTTGCTTCTCGGGCCTGCGAACGAGCCGGTTGAGTGCGATTGCGGGCAGGTCGTTCCCCCCTCGCGAGACGCTGATCTTCGGATCAATCCTTCAGCTGTTTACGTCTCCATTCCAAGCATCATGAGAGCTTTTTTCATGAGCAAAAAGAACGCAGAGATGATGCCACCATGATCGGGTTTTCCGTGAATGGGAACAGACCCCGCCTGCTGAACGACGGATTGCAGATTATTGGTGTGGATCCTTATCGAAAGTTGCGTGCCACGATCCCCGAACTTGTTCAAGATCCTCGCTATGGACTCATTGGGCTATCTATTCATGCCTCTCATTTCAACACCAGGCCATTTCATCCAGGCCATTTCAACCCAGGCCGCAAGCAACCATACTGGATGATCAGGCAACCCTCTACAACCTGCCTCCAGAGTTTAGGGCCCAGGAGGGATATTGTTGGACAGTGGGGATTATCCCAGGTCCCTTCAACCACTGTACCCCCAAAACATTGACTCTTATCTGATGCCCGTGTTCAAGGATCTGGAGCGACTACAGCGAGAGGGAATCAAGCTGTTCGACGCGCGGCGCGAGAAGAGTTCTTTACCTGGAAGGCCAGCTTGATCTTTCTCACTGGCGATCAGGAGACCTCAGCCCTGATCAATCCCCTCAGCCTTTTCCGAGGCCGAGCTGGATGTCTGAACTGTGTCCTCACTGCGGCGAGTCCTGAGCGACCAGTCTATTCCACGAAAGAGGCGAGCTTCTCACACGACGCGACGGGGATATGGCCGCTCTTCTGCATTATTTGCAGTCCCGCCCGATTAGTCAACGCACGGCCAGCGCCCAAGACATACAAGAGAGTACTGGCTTCCGTTTTAACATGAGAGACGGCGACTATGTCCCTCCCTTGAGCTGCTTCGCCAACGCCTATGATGAGTTTGGAACGAGCCCTGTGGAGGCTATGCATCTGATCTGTCAAGACGTGTTTCGAGACATGGTCAGATTACTTGCGTCCGCATTTCGGAGGAACAGCCCGGAAAGGGACTATGTTGGTGTTTTGCGACTCCCGAATCGGCCAAGAAACGGATGTATATGGTGCTCGAATCCAGCAACAAGCTCTGTCCGCCAGACATTGGTCAGGCTGCCCCCCGCAGCCTGGCAGCAAATTTCGACGACACGACAATGTGGGAACGCGCGTAGCTGTTCAAGGGATTCTAGTACCCTTCTTGGTTGGCGAGCAAGTGCTGGTTCGATCTGGCGAGCTGCAGCCTGACGATACCTCCATCCTGATGGTGTGCAACTATGGAGCCTCCTATGCAAGTTTCTGCAATCGTCATGGATGCAAGCGGTCTTACTGAGGCCGACATCAGCGAGCTGCAAGAGACGCAAAAGGCCTATGCCGAACTGCTGGAGAGGCTTCTCGTAACCGATGCGGAGGGGGAGCAGCGCAGCGAACTCTGCAAAAGAATGGCGTACGTACTCTTATGCGATGATTCCTCGTTACGGACCGAGCTGACCATATCGTAAACAGAATGTCCCAACACACTCTCCTCCATCTGGTTGACCAGATACGATGCGTTGGTCACATTGTCTCCACTGGCCCACTCCGCATGAAAGAAGCAACGAGCACATGGAGAACAGATTAATAATGAGACCCTTCCCTTCTGGCATATTCAGCTGATCAAAAAACATGACCTCGTGGTCGACATGCTATCTTGGCGCAGGAACGAAACAAAACTTGGCCGCGATGCGGACAATATGCGACGCGTGCCTCCCAGGCCAGTCGGGTACCAACTCCAACGTCAATTCAAGCCTTTGGAAACAGATGGAATGCGGAACCTGATCTCCAACACGGGCGATGAGCGTTCGAAGTCTCTGTGGGGCCATGTTGAGGCGAGGCTTGCAGCCGACACACGTTTGCACCTATACATGCTATACGCCGCACCTTTGATCAATTTGAAAGTCTACTGTTCCGGAGCAAATTTGTGGAAGAGAACTCGTTGAAAAATGTCCCATGTCGTACTTGGCCATGATCAATCAGGAGGGCAATGTTCCCAAGGCAACAACCAAGAGGAAAACGACCTCTATCGAGCCCGAAACCCAACCTATGTCAGTGTCTTCTTTTTCCTCGCTGATCCTGAGCACCCCGAAGAGGCACAGGCTGCATGCGCTGTACCTGACTCTGAGCCAATTGTGGAGTCGGGTACGGTGCGCGTCCGCTTCACACCCTACCCAACTGTACTTATTCCTGTCCACCGGTTCCGGCTCCAACTCGGATGTGTCGATCCTTTCGGCACACCAGGCGCCTATGCCAGTGCGGACCACCGTCTGCCAGCCGAGTTGGAGGGCAGCATCTTCGTCTATCGCGATCCGCGTCGACAGCACGTCTTTCCTGAGGCCTGAGTGCCAGTAAAAAGGCACGACCTCATCGATCGTCTCCTCGTGTGTTTTTCCAATGACATCTGGCCGTCTACCATTTACAGCACTTGTAAACGTGGATCTAGTTGCGGTTGACTTGGGCATTTGGAGATGTGTTGATCACCGGTCAAGTTTGGGATTAGGGTGATTCCAAGCGCGAGAGCATGGCTTATGGCACGCCCGGCATCGCGTCAGTCCCCTGGGGGGTGAGCGCGGTGAGCGACGGGCACTTCAATTAGGCAAATAGTTCACTGTGGTTCAACACTGCCGCCACCAACTTCGCCTTGCCCCCCTTGATGTCATCTGTGCGCTTGGTCGACATAGGGCACGAACGCGCCACTGCGGTATGATATAGGACCCCCTCTCTCCCCAGGCCTCATGTCGCGTATTTGAAACAGGCCATGCGGCGCCCTGTCCCGTGGCTGACTCTGTCCCCGGCTCACAGTTCCTGCACAGCATCCTGGATGAAGTGGACGTACGTGCATCTGCATCATCCTCTTCCATCCGCTTTGGACAGACGCTGACGGCGCAGCCTTTCCTTTCCTTTCATTTCCTTTCTGTTCGCTCTGACAGCCACTGACTGTGCGCCCACCCCGCCTGGTCCATACCCAGATACTAGCATTCTCAGTCGGGGCCAGGTGGCGCTCATCATTGGGCCGACGGGCACGGGCAAGTCGGCTCTGGTGGCGCACCTGCTTGCTCAGGTCTTGGTACCCCCTCGTGCGAACTCAATGGGTGCACCGAGAAACGTTTGGATGATGGATATGTCTGCCCGCTTCCCCATTCGCCGCGTGTGGCAGGAGACGCGGGCGCGTGTGCATGTGCATCTGCAGGCTGCGGGAGATGGAACAGCTGCCGAGCAGCTCAACCTCCAAACTGATGCGGCACTCTGTGGACTTCATTTGCTCCGCCCACGTGGATCGGTAGGCCTCCTAGCCGCACTGAGAAAGTTGCATCAGCGCGTTGTTTCTACAGACGAGACCTTGGGTACGTTCCTCATCTCTCGTTCGGCTGACATGGAGAGGCTAGATGGATCTGCTAGATGGATCTGCTCCGGCAAACCAACCTGTTGCATCTACTGGACTGACCAACCCAATCCGTGCTTCGCGCCTGGTGGCACGCTCTGCTCGACCCCCAGACTTGCTCGTGGTAGACCAACTTACCTGTCCTGGCGACCCAGCCTCGACCAAGACGGCTCACACCATCACTGCCGAGCTGGAGAGGATACGCAAAGCGAGCGGGGCATGTGTTGTCCTAACCAACCGAGACCCGCTGACAGCGAGCCGTGCCTGGCCCTCCTTCTGGCTCTCCACCTTGCCCGTCCAGATGGAACTGAGCCTGACAGCCGCGCAAGCAGCCTGCACCAAATTAAAGCCTGCCGAGCTGGACGAAGCCGCTGCACTGGCCCAACGCGAGCAGCGTGGCACGAAACGCCCAACCCAGATTCAGGGAACACTGCGCGTGCACCGACGGGCGCAAGGTTCCGTCACCACCCACCCGGTCTCGTTCGCTGTGACCCAGGATAGGGTCGTGCAGCTGGACGGCCAGTGGCTTGGGGTACCAGAGTAAGCCGTGCGGAGCGTGCGGTAGTGGGACTAGGTCGAAGCATGGGCTGGTCCCCTCGGCCCAGCAGAAATTGATCCCGCGGAGGCTGAGGAGTAGTGAGTACTCAGACTGCGTAGTGAGTGAGATTCAGATCGATCAGACCTCAGGGCCTCAGACCGGCTGGCGGGCCGATTGGTGGTTGACTAACGATTGAGGATGGCCGATGGCCGATGAGATGGAGGATGGATGATGGATGATATCGAGCGATGGCTCGACCATCGGCAGCGCAGACTGCTGCCTGGTGCGGTGCTCCAGCCGCTGGTCCAATGCAGCGACGCACAGATCAGCCCGGCCTCGTCCCAACACTGGCCCCGTGCGGCGACCAGTCACGTGTCGGCCGTGGAACGGGCAGCATGCGTTGCCTGGATTGCAGACGTGGGGGGAGGGGGAGGCATCCCGTGCCATCTCCCCCCACCACCACCCTCCATGGCCAGCCCCCCCGCTGCCCCCTCCACCCCCTCTGGCCCCGCCCCTCCCCTCCGGGCGGCCTGGCCATCGACCTCCCTCCCCCTGACGTGGCTGCCATCGCGCCCCACGCCTTCATGCCCACCACCCCCAGCGGCTACCCCAGCACCGCACCAAGCATGCCCGCCGCCACTCCCAGGCCCTCCAGTCCCGCCGTCCCACCCACACCCCGCGCGGCTCCTTCTACACACAGGACCACCACATTCTAGCCGAGCGCGAGCGCGACGCTACTCTCTCCCCCACGGCCCGCTCCCGCAGCCAAAGCCAAAGCGCGACCGGGGGAAGCCGCACCCGTGATGCCAGTGCGCACGACTTTGAGTACGTTGCCGAACCCTCCACCATGGACGAGGTCGCGTCCATCTCCTCCATCCCGACCGATACTACCTTGACAGGGCTGCACCGAGCGCACCTACGATCAACACTGATCCTTTTACCACGGTAGCTGCCACAGCCGCTGCCACGGCCGCTGCGCGCCGCCCCTCGGCCTACCTCCCTTCCGATTTGCCTTGGGCATCAAAGGAAAGCACTCGGCTCCTCGAAGATGGAAGAAAGGAGCGGTACTGGAAGCGATGGGGCCGTACGTGAGTGAGCGTCAATGGGTACGTTCCTCTCTTTGGCTGCGATGTCGTTCTCTTGCTTTTGCACAGGGCTGTAGATTGACTGGCATCCCACTTGCTTGTACAGGGAACGGTGCGCGAAGACTATTCGGCCAATGGCGATGCTTGGTCTCACTTTCCCCATGAGATGGCCCGCTCGCGGGCTTATCGTTGGGGAGAAGATGGCCTGGCTGGTATCTCGGACAGTCATTGTCGTCTGGCCTTCTCCCTGGCCCTGTGGAATGGAAAAGACTCTATTTTGAAGGAACGCTTGTTTGGCATTCCCAACCCGCAGGGTAACCACGGTGAAGACGTTAAAGAACTGTACTGGTACGCTGACAACACGCCGACCCACTCGTACCAAAAGTACATCTACAAGTATCCCCAAACGCCGTACCCCTACGAGCAGCTTGTTCGCGAATCCACCAACCGCAACCGGGACGTGAACGAGTTTGAAATCACCGACACGGACATTTTTGATGAGGGTCGGTACTGGGATGTGATCATCGAATATGCCAAGGACGAGGATGAGGAAAATGCGACCTCCATCCGCATCTCTGCCTTCAATCGCAGTTCCGAGCCGGCGGATTTGCACTTGATGCCCCAACTCTTATTCCGCAACACGTGGAGTTGGGACGAGGGCAAGTCAGCCAAGCCTTCGTTGCAGCTTGTCGATGACTACGTCGTCCAGGCGGACCACGATGATTTGGGACGGTACTTTTTGTACTGCTCCACCTCCCCTTCCCCGAGCTTGCCCGTCGCGCGTGGCAGTACCCAAGTGGAGCTGGTTTCGGACGGGGAGGTAGTACCTGAGTCTTTACGGAGAATGAGACCAACTTTGAGCGCCTCTATGGCGGGACGAATGCCAACACGTTCGCCAAAGATGCGTTCCACGACCATATCATCTTTGAACATCGCCTTGCCAAGGATAAGCCGGCGCCTACGCGACACACTCGCACAGTGAAAAAGCGCGTGCCCAAGATAGTCTCCAAGCCGTTCACAGTGCTCAAACCCAAGTCGGTGCCACCGTCGGCTCACGAGGGTGAGGATGACGGAACCAAAACGGTGACTCCTCCACGCCTCAGAGTTTCCCCCCGAGTTGGTTGAGGCGGACGAAGTGACCGAGTACGATGAAGTGACAGAGTATGTGTCTCTTGAGGAGATGGTCGAAGTCGAAGAAGAAGAGGAATACTTTGTTCAAACCACGGAGCGGATGAGGGACTATGTCAACCCAGCCAACGTTGGCACCAAAGGGGGCACACTATGTCTTCCATTCCGTCCCCCCCAATGGCGGTTGTGCGGTGGTGCGACTCAAGTTGACGCCTAAGACACCTACCGATGACCCAACCATCGACGACGACGATGCATTTGATCAAGTTTTGGAGGACCGTCGTGCGGAAGCGGACGAGTTTTACTCCCGTCTCGAAATGGGCGCGGCAAGCGACGACATGCGACAGGTGATGCGGCAGGCGTTGGCAGGCATGTTGTGGAACAAGCAGTTCTACCAGTTCATCCAGAGCGAATGGATCAAGGGCGATCCGGCCCAACCACCGCCTCCTCCTGAACGCAAACGGTTCGTAACCGCGAGTGGCGCCACCTGTATGCGCATGACATCCTCTCCATGCCCGATAAGTGGGAGTACCCTTTCTTTGCCGTGTGGGACACCGCATTCCACTGCATTCCGCTCGCTATGATCGATCCTGCCTTTGCCAAGAAACAGCTCGACCTCTTCACTCGCGAATGGTACATGAAGCCCGACGGAGCTTTGCCGGCTTACGAATGGTCCTTCTCTGATGTCAACCCGCCCGTGCACGCGTGGGCTACGTTCCGTGTGTTCAAGCTGGAGCGGAAACTTCATGGGCACGAGGACTTGGCCTTCTTGGAACGTGTGTTCCAGAAACTGTTGCTCAACTTTACATGGTGGACGTACGTAGCTGCCTCCCCCTTCCCCTCTTGCCCCGCTGTATCGGCTCCCGAGCCACCGAGCGAGAGGATGTTGTTGCTGACCTACATTTGCCTGGCAGGAACCGCAAAGATGCATCGGGATCGGGTGTGTTTGAGGGGGGCTTCCTTGGTCTGGACAACATTGGACCCTTTAATCGTTCGGAGCCGCTGCCCAACGGCGGCAAGCTGCGCCAAGCCGATGGGACGGCATGGATGGCGTTTTATGCACTACGATGCTCAGCATGGCCTCGAATTGGCCAAGCACAATCCCACCTACGAAGACATTGCCAGCAAGTTTTTGAGCACTTTATCTACATCTCGGACGCCATGACGTACCGCAACGCGGACGATGAGGAGGATGTATCGCTGTGGTCAGAGGAGGATAAGTTTTACTACGATGCCATCTCGTGGGGAAACGGGGTGTCGCAGCTTATCCCGCTGCGGTCGCTGGTGGGGCTCATGCCACTGTATGCTACCTTGACGATTGAGCCTGTTATCCTGAAACGGTTCCCCTCCTTTGCGCGGCGCATGCAGTGGTTCCTTGACAACCGCAGCGATCTGGCCCAACGCAACATTGCCAACATGTCCACCGCCGGTAAGGGTGACCGTCGTCTGTTGGCCATGGTCAACCGCGAGCGACTGGAACACATCCTGCGCCGCATGTTGGACGAGTCGGAGTTCCTATCGGACTATGGCATTCGTTCCTTGTCAAGTACCACCAAGACCACCCTTTTACCACGACGATTGATGGACAAGAGTTCTCCGCTGGCTATTGGCCCGGCGACTCGCACTCGGGCATGTTTGGCGGTAACTCCAACTGGCGCGGACCGATCTGGTTGGCGGTCAACTTTCTCCTGATTGAGAGTCTACAGCGGTTCTACCAGTACTACGGCGACACGTTCCACATCGAGTTCCCGACTGGCTCGGGGGAAATGGCGACCCTAGGCGAAGTAGCGAGCGAACTACAAGAACGTTGATCTCGCTGTTCTTGCGTGACCCTACCGGTCGTCGACCGGCGAACGGCGGCGTGCCCTTCTTGGACTACACATGCCGCGACTTGGTCCTCTTCCATGAATTCTTCCATGGCGACTCGGGCAAGGGGTTGGGCGCGTCCCACCAAAGGCTGGACGGGACTCGTGGCGTTCTCCATCTTTGCCGCTGCTCAGGTCGATACTCTCCCCCGCACCCCGCGCACTCCACGATCCACCGCCGCACATTACTTTGATGATCACTTTGCCGACTTGGAGTCCCACGCTGGATCTCAAGCTTCTACCCCGGCATCCCGCTCCCGCCGCGATCCGTCTGCTACAGCCGCGCCCCTAGCCCGGACGAGCTGTGAGATGCCAAATGCCAAATGCGAAATGCGAAATGGCATGTGCGGGATGGGCACTGCGAGAGGCGAGCGGCAAGACGCAAGACGCAAGGTGCATGACGTGGACGGCTGCTCCACTCTGTGCTGCGAAACTACACCCAGCCGCGACAACCAACAGCCACAGTGACAACGGCGGTGACAACGACAGACTGTGCATGATGTTCATGCGTAACGCGTAACCTGCCAATGAATCTTGTTCTCTTTTTGGGGCTGGCAGCTGGCAGCTGGCACGGCCCCTAGTCTGTTGTTTGTCGGCGTCTTTTTGCCTCCTGTTCTGGGCTCGTAAATCATGAATCGTGGACATAATGTGATAATGGGATATGTGACATGTGACCCCAAAGGGGACCGGGGACGAAAGCTACGTAACGCGTAACGCGTAAGTCGGGCATGGCAGTAACGATACGAATGATGAATGATGGAATTGCCTACGACGGTGGCAGGGAACTTGCAGCTGGTGGGGGCTGGACACTGGGGCTGCTGCCGGCGGGAGGCTGGGTCGCTGCCGGCGGAGGCTGCGGAAGCCCCCCGCTGCGCCAGAGCCGCGTGGCACCAGCCACCGCACACAGCGCACACAGCGCCCCTGCCGGGTCGCTGCGCTCGGCCTCGCATCTGCATCTCACATCTCACGCCTCCCTCCCCCCGCGCTGGAAGCTGGAGCCGCGGCTGGGGGCTGCGCCGCCTGGTGCGTGCTGGTGCTGGGCACACGCCCGCCTTCGTCACCGTGTCACCCCTCGCTCCCCAATCATGCATTCATCGTGGGCAAGCATTTTGCATTGCGCATGTCAGGGCCCACGCACAGCGCCAGTGTGTGGCTATACCCGCTCGGACCGTGTCGCACCGGCGGCGTTGTCTGCCCGCCGGGAGCGCGGATAAGCGTGCCCGCACCGGTGGTTGGATGCACGTGCAAACTCTGTGCAAGCAGGCGGAGCGGCTGAGCGCTGACGCGCCGAGCGATCACCAAGGCACGGGGCCTGTGTGCGGGCAGCGCGCGCGGTGGAGATTAGCCGCGATGACGTCGTTGTGTGCGGCAGGGGGCGGGCCCACGGGTGCGGCTGCGTCCCCATGCGGCGGCGCGGGGGGCGGCACAGCGCGGCACGGGGGCGGCGCCCGTTGGGGGCAGCGGCGGCCCCCGGCGGCTCCCGGTGCGGTTAAGCTCAGGGGGGCTGGTTGCAGGCCCCACCACTCGTCCCGTCCCGCGGCGGCGCTCGCTTTTGTTGACGGAGGGAGTGTCGTGCGCTCTTGCATCGTCGGAGGCGCTGGGCTTCCATGGCCGATGCCGAGGCTCTGCCTGCGCCTCCTCGGCATCACCCACCCCGCCACAGCCACCCAGCGCTCGGCCCACCGGCGGCCTTACCCCCGCTTCTGTGCGGCCTTCTTCGGGTGCGCTGGTGTGCTGCTCCCCTGTCTCGGCTCCCATCGCCCTCGCCGCCGCCTCGGCCCCATCAGCCCAGTCTCACGTCGGCTGCCGTCTGTCTTTCTCCCAGCTTTTTTTGCAGCTTGCAGCTTTGTGCGGGAGCCTGCCCAGAACACTTATAACCCCCCCCCCCCCGCTCTCCCCCCCCCCGTCTCCTCCCATCCCCCCCCCCACCAGCCCCCCCATGCGCTCCGCCGTGCTCCAACAGCCTCTCCGTGCCTCCCTCCGCACCCCCACCCCGGCGGTCGTCCGCGCCAGCGTGCGTGCCACCTGCCTCGCTCCTCGGCCCTCGTCGCTCGCGGCTTGCACCGCGCCGCCGCTATCGCATCGCCTGCGGCTGCCGTTGCGCCGGCCGTGGCGCCTGCCCTGGCCACCCGCGCCTACTCAACCCCAACCCTCTGCCCCAAGTTCACCTCCAGTTCCCCAACGGGCAACGCAGCAGCTTCAATGGCGGCCTGTACATTGAGTACGTTTATTGCTCCCGTTCGCTGATGGCTGTGCTTTCACTCTAGGGCGCTGTCGCGCTCGTGGGCAGGATGCTGACCTGGGTCGTACTTTTGTTTTTGTGTGTGGGGTAGTGGTGAGTGGGTGCCGTCGATGACGGGGGAAACGCTGCAAGTGTTCAACCCGCAACGACCGAGCAGATTGCCGAGATTTCCCAGGGCGACGCACACGATGTCGACTTGGCGTGCAGGCGGCCCGACGCGCATTCAAGACTACCTGGGGTCTGCACACCACGGGACCCCAGCGTGCCGTCCTGCTCAACAAGCTCGCCCGTCTGATCGAGGACAACTACGATGAGCTGGCGGCGATCGACGCTGGACAATGGCAAACCAGTCGAGATTGCCAAGGCGTTCGATGTGGCGCAACTGCTCGAGGCCATCCGCTACTTTGCCGGCTGGGCCGACAAACATTCGGGCCAAGTCTTGTCAGGAGAAAACCCGCATTTGTTCCAGTACACGCGCTTGGAACCGATTGGCGTGTGTGCCGCGATCGTGCCGTGGAATTACCCTCTGATGTTGACCGCGTGGAAGCTGGGCCCGGCCTTGGCTACGGGCAACACGATCGTGCTCAAGTCGGCGGAAAACACTCCCCTGTCGGCATTGAAACTGTTTGAGTTGATTGACCAAGCGGGCTTCCCCAAGGGCGTCGTGAAACCTCGTCACGGGCCTCGGCACGGGCGCAGGTAACGCCATGGCCGAACACCACGATATTGACAAGATCTCCTTCACGGGTTCGACGCGGGTCGGACGCGTGGTAATGAAGGCCGCGGCCAACACTAACTTGAAGAAGGTCCACTCGAATTGGGTGGCAAGTCACTTCGGTCGTCTTGGACGACGCTGACTTGGAAAGGCCGTGTCGTGGTGCACCATGGGCGTTAACTTCAACATGGGCCAAACGTGCTGCGCTGGCACGCGGATTTACGTCCACGAAAATCTACGAACCTTTCTTGGCTGGCTTGAAGGCCAAGTTTGAATCCCTCAAGGTCGGCGACCCATTTGAAAAGGGTACTTACCTCGGCCCGCAGATTTCCAAGGCACAGTACGACCGTATCATGCACTTTATCGAGGTGGCAAGACCGAGGGCACCCTCGTCACGGCGGCAAGGCGTTGACCGACGACAGGTACTACGGCCAAGGCAAGCCTTTTGGATGGTTCGTCGAGCCCACCATCTTTGCTGATTGCGCTGAAGACTCGGTGATCAGCCGCGAAGAAATCTTTGGCCCTGTGTGGTCGTGCACAAATTCAAAGACCATGAGGAGCGCTGCACAAGGCCAACGATTCCATGTACGGTTTGGCGGCCGGTCTTCTCGCGCGACATTTCCAAGGCGCTCAAGACGGCGCATGCGCTCCAGGCCGGTTCGGTATGGGTCAACACGTACAATGCGCTTTCGGCCCAAGTACCATTCGGCGGATACAAAGCGTCCGGCATTGGTCGTGAAAACGCTAGTTACGCCCTGGAGAACTACGTCCAGGTTAAGGCCGTGTCGGTCAACATCGATGCGCCCAACCCGCTTTGAGATCCCCGCTCCACAGCTATGATCTAATATCCAATTCAGACACATTCGTTACCCTTATTGCTCGGTGGTTTTGTAGTGTGTCCCTCACGTAAATGCTTTTGACTTCGCTCCGCGCTCATAAAGCTGCAATATAAGGCCGAAGGCACACACCATTCCAGGTATAGGCTGAATTACTACCATCGGCAGCAAAAACAAGTTCTGTGTTCACGCCTTGTGTGTATAGTGGATGGTGGCTCCGCTCTGCTCCGCTCTGCTCCGCTCCAGTTCCTCATGCAGCGTACGCTTCATCGATCCGTAACGCGTAACGCGCAAAAATGCGTATAGTGCGCCACGCAAATCTCACACGTCCCACTTCTCAGATCTCATACCGGCTAGAACTCCACCAGCCCTAGACCAGCCTATACCGGTTACCGGTTACCGCTTATCGATTATCCCATCTCGGCTGCGAGAGTTGCGCGTCCACCTGTTGCGGAAAAAGTGGGTACCCAGCCTGAGGTTGGGGATCGACACTGGTACTGAGTACTGACGTTGAACGTTTGCACGTACTGACCGATGAGGATCATCGTTCGTTACAGATCATCGATCACACATTCACAGTCCCTAGTCCCTGGGGCTTCACGCAGTGTGACAGGTTACGCGTTACGCGTTCCGGGTTACCCCGGTTACCGGTTACCGCTTGCCGGTTGGTTTAGTGCCCTCACTTTACTATTAGTGAGGCTGCGGAAAAGTGGGCAATGTGTCGAGTGAAGCTAGTGAGAAGCTGCAACAGGCATATGTGTTGCACACTGGCACTCGCAGTTTTTGTTCCTGGAATAGTAATAGGATCAGAGGTATCTGCTCCCTTTTGCGCCGCCCTCCGCAACCCGAGGGCGTTCCGGACGTGCCTACCACACCGTACCCTATTTGTAAAAAGCGATAAGCGATAATCGGGAACCGGAACTACTCCGCAGCCCTTTCTCTTGTTGTGCTCTAACCCTCGCCATCTCTCCTTGTCCTCCACCGCGCTTCACAGCTCTACAACTGCACACCACCAAACAAAGACCTGGTTAAAGTCGGGGCCCGTTTCCACTTTCCCGCGTTTCTCTCTCCCACCACCCTCATCGTCATCACTGGCGAGCAACTCCCCCCTCAATACCTTCAGCCCCACAACTATCCTGTCTACATCTCCGTACTGCGGCAATGTCGGTTGAGACGAAAGAGTCCAAGCCATTGCCCGCCCCTGACCCGGTGGTGAGCCCCCAGCCTACGCGCCCGAACCCCGCACGTTCCCCTTCATCTCGAACGACGATACCACTCAAACCGTCACACCAGACGAGTGTGTCGCCCACTTACGCCTGCTCGCTGTCTTTGCCGATTTGCGCGACTCGATCGCCCATACCGATGGCATGTTTGGCCTGTGGGACGAGGACGTGCTGGCCGACTTTGAAGTGGAAGACGATCGAAACAAGGCGCTCGCGCGGTACGGAGAAGCGCTGGCGGTGTATGTGGCACGAGCGGCAGATCGGTTCGAACGGTTTTGGTTTGACTGTCTGCCTAGCTCGCCTGGACCAGCGATCACGCTCGATATCGTCGACTCTGTTATACGCTTGTACGTGGACGTGATAGCCAATTCAAAGCATCTGTCGGACCGGCGGCTGTGGCAGGCGGACAAGTTGCCGCCGCTGGATGTGTTGATGGTGGGCACGCATTTGCCTCAACCCGATCAACTACCTCGAAGATTGTCTCCGCACGCATCGCATGCAGGTTTGGCACACACGGCTTCCCCTGGGCCCTGATCGACAATTGCATCAACGACTCGCTCGATACATGCCGCCTGCCAAAGCCGCCGAGCAGTTCCAAGCGCGCACCGGTCGCGCCTGGCGCAACCAGGAAGACAAAAAGGGCAAGGTGATCGCCTGTCCCCGTTGTAAGCGAGAGCAAGAAGTGCCGTGGGTCACAGCGGGTCGACTGGGCTCCTTGGCCAAGCCGTGGTTCGATGCGCAAAAGGGGTTTAGCGACTCCAACTGGCTTACTACCTGCCCCGCCTGCTCTTACCGCATCTCCCACAACGACCTGCGTGTGGCCAAATTCCGTGCGGATTTTCAGGACCTCAAGCTGCGCAAGGTCGTCATGCCAGGCACCATGTTTTCGTTTGATGGCCGTCCTATTTTCGAAGGCTTCAGGTCCAGGATGCACCAGTCGTATGGCAGCCACTTTTTACTAAAGGGGGTCTACGTGCAGCTCGACAAAAAGCTCGACTTGAACACAATCCCCACGCTACCATCCAAGACGTGTGCAAAGTCATCCAAAAGGGCTTTAGCGACCGTGACGTGGTGCGGCAAGTAGGCAACCGTCAAAATGTCATTCGTCGCGTGGCTAAGGTCCGACGCGTGGGGATTCGGTTGATGATGTCGCGCTACTGGAAAATTCGTGTCCGTTTGGACTCGAGTTGGTGGGCGCGGTACTGCGTCAAGGTACATTATCCGCAAGATGGATGAGATTGATTGGTTGCATTCGCCGCGCTGCAACAGACCATGACCCGGTCGATTGACAAGTACTCATCTTTCTCCAATCATCAAAAAGTACCCTGTGGACATGGCCGTACCCACTTGGACGTGGACTTGGCATGGCACACACACCAGCTCGCACCGGCACGCTACCATTCTACACGATGCTCAATATGGGCCGCATGATCAACCATGATGATAAGGTCGCCTCGGGTCGCTTGAGCGATGCGTTCGAACCATCCAAACGGTACAGTAGCTTGACCAATGGCCAGCCTTACTCCCAGTGCACCTGCTGGTACTGCGAGGCTGTACGTGAAGGCCATACCAACTCTGCTTCTCCGGCCTACTGGTTCGCCTCTTCTACAGCCTCCCTCGCTCGAGCCAATTCCGACGCCCTCCATGCCAATCCTACCATCCACCACGACACTCCTCACCGCAACGCGCACATGTCCGCTCACAACGCCGTGCCAACCGAGGGCAACCCCAAACTAGCGTCCAAAGAGACCATGCGCTACCGCCGTCTCGTTTCCAAGGCAGCCGCGGCCCAGCGGAGACTGCACAAACGCGGCCTGCTCACTCGCCTGCGAACGAGAAGAACGAGAAACAACGTCCACGGTATGAACCGACGGAATCCACCACGTTGGCATGGGGAATCTACCCCATCTACATGCCTTACTACGCTCCTTACTACCCTGACCCATGCATCACACCCGGCTCCAACTCGGGCATGTACCCATCCAACCCGGCGTGCGCGGCCATGGGATCCGGTAGCGTCGGCGCCTGCGTCGCGGGCACATGTGGTGGTGTCGTAGGCGCAGGCTCGTGCGGTGCAGGAGGGTGCGCCAACGCCGTGGGCGGGTACGTCGTGCCAG
This sequence comes from Moniliella sp. 'wahieum', assembly GCA_003971905.1. Lineage (NCBI taxonomy): Eukaryota > Fungi > Basidiomycota > Moniliellomycetes > Moniliellales > Moniliellaceae > Moniliella > Moniliella sp. 'wahieum'. The sequence goes on along the minus strand of RSEE01000062.1, from coordinate 267,987 downwards.
TCCGGAACGGGTGCGGGGGGTGTGGAAACGTTGGCAATAACTCTGGCTGCGGAGGCGGAGGAGGAGGAGGATGCGGAGGAGGTGGATGCGGTGGTGGGTAATGTGCGGCTGGTTGGTTAGGTTCAATGCTCTGTTTATGTCTAGAAATACCTCTTCTTCTTCTTCAAGGCACCGCAGGTGTCGGTATGTGATGCCATATCATTGATCATGACGCCTATATCTAGTTTTTCTGTGGCGCTTGTGGTGTACATAGGATGCCCCACGGTGAACATATACTGAGTCTCCATGTTATACGGAGGGCGGTCGGTGGCTCCCCGTAGGTGCAATGCTAGGCTTGTTGACCTGCGCACGCTGCTCCATCCTGGGAGCGTCTAAGCTGCCAGCGGCCGGTAAACGCAGGCACAGCTAACACCCGAACTACTATAGAGAGAGGGTCTTTCCTTAGCCTCTATACTACACCCGCTCCTCCGTTCGACCACGATCTGAACCGGGACAGACCGTGCGTGGCTCCGATCGGCTATCCCAGGGGTTTGCTCTGAACTACAGGAGTAGGTCCCACTTCGGGGCTCGTCCCATGACACTAGGCTATTTATAGGCTTGATCTTCTGTTGTCTATCCGTTTCTCACTTGAACTAGGGCTCCAGGGAAGCCTGTTTTGCTTACTCTTTACATGTTAGAGCGATAATATTCCATCCTGCCCAAGGCGAGATAGCGAAGTGGTCTAACGCGCTGTGTTTAAGGACACTTTGGAATCCGCAAAACCGCAGTCCTCCGGGGCGTGGGTTCGAATCCCACTCTCGTCACCACCTTTTTGTTGGTATTTTGCCGCCTTCGCTCCGCTCAACTGTGGATCGGTATCGATGCCCAAGGCTCCTGCTCAGGGCCCAAGGGGCTAGCTAATACCACGACGACGAAAGAGATCATAGATCATTCATTGGTCATACAACCTCCTGCCCCAAGCTTCAAGCTTCAAGCTTCAAGGTGCCTAATGCAAGCTTTTTGTTTATCCAGCATCCAGCAAGTCCTCGGCGCGGGTTCGAGGGTACCACGTCCCCTATCCCGCCCTGTCGTCCTCGGTGCCAGACCCAGGACTGACCCCAATCCGCAAATCAGTGGCCCTCCCGACCTGCTTGCTACCTCTACCTCTACCTCTGGCACGGAATGTCATCAGTTGCATCGCTCGCCTACATCGCTCGCGTAGTTGCACACCCTCTACGAAGTGCTTCGTACCGCAGGCGTGTATGGTTTTCTGTCCTGGTTCCCGCCTCTACCTATTTTTCGATTTGGCATTGGGCTTTTAGCATTTGGCTTGTGGCCCTTGGCTCGACCCGTGCAACACCTAGCCAGCAATACTGACCTAGTGCTACGCTATGGAAGCAAGAAGCGGGTGCGCGGAGGGGTGGGGTAGAGCCGCCATCGGTCTGGTTGGATGGGATTACAAGTTGAAGGGAACAGACGTGTCACAGCATAAGCTAGAGGGCCCGAGGGCACACGAAAGAAATGCCAAACCGGGGACTGAAGGCCAGGGCATACTTCGGAAGTGAGCATGCTTTGGCTTTGCTTAGTCCGCCTGGCAGGCTAGAAAGGATAGAAGGAGGGGCAGAAGCAGGCGAGAGGGGAAGGAAATGGGATAATGGGATTTTGACGGCACATGCGCACTCTTCTTCACAGAGAGCGAAGGTGCGAATTTCCAGGCGAGGGTACATAGCTAGCGAGCGGGACTATTCTTCTTCCGCTTCGCCCTCAAAGCCATTCGCTTCGTATGCATCCTCAGCCGGCGCCATCCCATCTTCCTCAACATACTCCTCCTCGTATCCATCCTCCAAGAGCTCGTCTTCGTCGATGCTGGCCTCTTGGTACTGCTGGTACTCGGAAACAAGGTCCATGAGGTTGGACTCGGCCTCGGTAAACTCCATCTCATCCATACCTTCGTTGGTGTACCAGTGAAGGAAAGCGCGGCGACGGAACATGGCGGAAAATTGGGCTTGCGTCCGCTTGAACAGTTCCTGAACCGAGGTGGTGTTGCCAATAAAGGTGGCACTGACCGGCGAGTCAACCGGCGGCACATCACACAGGGAAGTGGTAATGTTTTGCGGGATCCAGTCGACAAAGCCCGAACTGCTCTTCTGTTGTGCCTGGAACATCTCATCTTCCACATCCTTGCTCTTGATTGTCTTGCCACGGAAGTTGGCACCAACAGTAAGGTACTTGCCCACTTAAGCACAGCAATTCGCCTAGTCAGCAATCTGCTCCACAGGTCATTTCCAAAGAAAAAAAGAGGGACATACAGCGAGCGTCGACGGCAGCCATGGTGTTACCGGGGCAAGGCCCTGTTGGACCAACTCAGCCACCTTGAGGTTGGTGTAGGCCTTGGATCCGAGCGAAACAAGGGGAGCGTAGCCAACGGTAAAGAAGTGAAGACGCGGGAAGGGAACCATGTTGACCGCAAGCTTGCGCAGGTCCGAGTTGAGCTGGCCTGGGAACCGAAGTGTCGTCGACACACCCCGACATGGCCTTGGCAATGACCTTGTTCAAGTCGGACGAGGTAGGGTCCTTGATGCGAAGCGTCTTCATGCAAATGTCAAACAGTGCCTCATTGTCCAAGCAGAAGGTCATGTCGGAGTGCTCCACCAGCTGATGGAAACTAAGCGTCGCATTGTACGGCTCCACCACCACCTCGCTCACCTTGGGGCTAGGCAGGACGGACCAAGAGGTGAGAATGCGGTCGGGGAACTCCTCACGGAGCTTGGTGATCAGGTTGGTGCCCAGACCCGAGCCAGTGCCGCCACCAAGGGAGTGGAGCAGCTGGAAGCCTTGCAGGACGTCGGCCTTCTCAGCCTCCTTGCGAGCCACTTCCATAATCGAGTCGATGAGCTCGGCGCCTGAAGGCAGAAGACAAGAGGGGGTCAGCAGCCACAGAGCGCAAGGGAAGGCGAGCGCGTGCACAGGCGGGAGACAGACAGACCTTCGGTGTAGTAGCCCTTGGCAAAGCTGTTGCCGGCGCCCGAGCTGCCAAAGATGAGCGAGTCGGGGCGGAAGAGCTTGGCAAGAGGGCCGTTGCGGACAACGTCGATGGTGCCAGGCTCGAGGTCGACGGTGATGTTGCGGGGGACGAAGCGGTTGCTGTCGGCCGACTCGCTGAAGAAGACGTCGACCTTGCCGAGCTGGCGGTCGTCGGTGCCGACGTAGGCGCCGTCATAGTCGAGGCCGTGCTCGGCGGTGATGTTCTTCCAGAACTCGGTGCCGACCTGGGTGCCGGCCTGGCCGACGCTGAAGGTGATGATCTCGCGGCCCATGGTGGAGGAGGAGGGGGGGGCGTAAGGGCGGAAGGGCGGAAGGGAGGATGGGGTCGGCGACGACAGGCGAAGGCGTCTGCGTGACGTGGGAGCTTCTGCGTAGGCCAGCCGAGTGCACCTTAGCCCAGGCAGGCCGTCCGCCGCTCGGCGGCCAACCAACACGAGGCCGCGCTGCCACGCCCCGCGCACGGCGCCAGTGTGTGCTCCTGCCCCAGCACAGGCAGTGTGTGACCGCGCGCCGCTTCAAATTTCAAGTCGCCGGGCCGCGCGCGTCGCGAGACTGCCGCGCGGCACGGGGCAGCCCGCTGCCATTTCACATTTCAAATCCAGTCTTCAACCGCTCAGCCGCCCCTCGGCCGCCGGGGTAAATGATTCAATTCATTACTGCGGCTGTCTGTCTCGCCTCCCGCGCCCAGCAGTCGCCGTTCGGAGCGAACGTGGCTCTTCGCATCCGTCTATCCGTCTCTCTCCCCCCTTCTTCCCAACTGTCAGGTGCGCTCGTGCTTGTAGATAGGAGTCCCTGCGGGCACAGCCCATGGTACGGCATGCCACGATCCATCCTCATCGGCCTTCCCCTCTTCTGAGATCGGATGGCAAGAGGAGGGAAGGGCGACGCGGCCACGGGCGCAGGAGCAGCACGAGCAGGACCAACGCCCGCAGTGTTGGACGAGGACGCGGGGGCAGTTGGCGGTCCTAGAATCCGAAGCAGAGCACGCTCCTCTTACTGGCGCAGGGTGTTTCGCTACCGCGTCCAGCGCACGTGCCAGAGCAACCGCACTCGGTTCGACCTGGGCCACGCCAAGGCGTAGCGCAATGTACGTGGCGAGCAGGTGGCAGCAGAACGGGGCAGGTCCCGCGTAGGGACAAAGGCAGAGGCCCAGAGCAGGATAGGTGAGGTATCCGCCCGCCTGGGCTTGTTGGGCCGCAGGAGGGGCAAGATCAGGATCCAGCCCAGATCCCGTCCTGGCTTCCGTCGTGGTCAAGACGGAACGTGGTTCGAACGGCCGCGGAAGTAGACGCACTGGGCGGGGGCACGAGGAAAGAGTGGGTCAGGCCGTGGCAAGCGGGCGTGGCACGAGCGCGAGCGCGGGGAACGGTCCTCGTACCTTGGCCTTGGTCCACGAGGTCGAGCGCAGGCAGCAGCTCGCTGTCCACCGCCTGGGCAAGGTGCAAGAGACACGGTTCATCCACTGGGCCGCCGCGGGGATGCGGTCAATGAGGGTGGTGAGGAGCGCGTGGCGGGGCCAGTCCATTGGCGGCGGGAGGGGAGCATGCAGGCATGCAGGCATGCTGGCCGATCCAGTGGCCGCGACGCGCGCCTTCCACGTGGCAGTTTATTTCGTAATTTCATTCTGGGTTTGGATTCGCATTGGTTGTTTCGATTCGGGTGGCCTGTGCGCACTGCCCTGTCTCTGTCCTGCGTCTTTTTCCGCTCCTCCCCACCGCCGTCTGCGTAGGCTTCTGACAGGGCCCACTTTTCCTGTTAGTATGTTAATCCAGCGACGATCCTCTCAACCGATTCGATCAGGGATCGATCATCGATCATCCCAGGCCTCGGCTCCTCCCGCCGGTTCATCGAACGGTCATCGATGAGTTCAACACAGTATACACAGTGCTCAGGTACCCATCATATGTTGTGCTTCCCAAAAGCCCAACGCCATCCGTGCCCCCTCCATGGAAGAGCACGCGATGATGGGGGGGAGGGGAGGGATGGATTCCCAGGCGGGACAGGGCTGGGCCCAGGACAGGCGGATGCGGGCTGGGCGCTAGAGTGGCAAAATGGCCAGTGCAGTGGACAGTGGCAAGAAAGGGGCATGGCGCGAGTGTCAAATTCAGGTGGGCAAAAGCTGAGGGCCTGTGCGTTAGTCTTCTCTGAGCCGCCCAGCCTCGCTGAGCTGGGGTTAGCGCTTAGCTGGTTACCTTGGGGATAGTGGCTCCGCGCCGCATCGTCTCTCATCGATCATTGAATCATCTTGATCGCTTAGCCCACCAGGAACCGTCGTGCAGGAGAATCAAACGTCAAACCGTCTAGTGACGAGGTGACGGATGCTCGGTCGTCGATAGCCGGCAGCCTGCGAGAGCTCCCTCATCGGCATTATCAATCGGGTCCAGGTATCCTCGCTTGGCTCACATATCCTGCTTGGTCCTCAGTCTGAGTATTCCGCGCAACACACGGGGTGGCCTGGTGAGGCATGTGGCTGCGAGCCAGAAGGAGCACGGTGGGGTACACGAGGATACACGGCTACAGTAGGCTAGAGGACATGGAGGGTGGATCGACACATCTATCGCCGATTCCGTTGTCCCGCTAACGCGTTACCCGGGTACCGGCTACCCACCCACCTTGGGCCCTCTCCTGCCGTGGGACCACGGACAGGCGCTCTGCGTATATATGTATCCCAGCCGGCTGCACCCTACCAGGCGGCCCCAACCGGCGCGCTCGAGGACCCGTATTCAATCAACACGTATCATCGACATCATCGACATCATCGCACCCCACCCGTATCCTTTGTCCACACACGTCAGCCTGTCCCCGCTTGCGCTTCTTCCCTTCTCTCCTCCCCGCCTGCTCCATCGCAGGACCAACCTCACCTCAGTCGCGTCGGTCCATCTCGCCAGCATCTGACCCCTTCTCACCCTCCCTCCGATCGCTTTCTCCTCCTCCTCTGCCACGCCACCATCACCATGGCTACCTTTGCCACTCTCCTCCACACCGAGGCCGATCTGCCCGGGGTGCAAGCTCTGGTCTATGCCCTCCGCCAGCGCTCGCCCGATGCCCCCATCCTCCTCCTTACCACTCCCGCTCTGCTTCCTGTTCACGTCCAAGCTGCGGTCCGTCGCCTCCCTGTGGATCAGGTGGTCGGGGTAGAGCCACTGAGTCGCAACAGTCTCGCCACACTCTCTCGTCCTTTCCCTTCCCCCTATCTCTCCGATCCCCTCCCCTTTTGCGCCCGAGATGCCGACAGCCTTACGTGGCTGCACCTCTTCCGCCTTTCTGTTCCCCAGTCGTATACCTCGACCCACATCTTCTGCCCCTGGGCGACCTGAGCCCACTCCTCACCACCCCCTGGGTCCTGCGGCCGCTGCGATGGCGCCTGATCCCACCTGGCCAGACCACTACGCTACCTCACTCCTCGTCGCCCAGGCCTAGACACCTTCCATACTCTCCTCGCTGCCGCAGAGCATGGGCCTACCGATACCAGCAGCCTGCTCAGCACGCTCCCCTCCATCGTCTTCCGTACCTGTACAACGTCCAGCCCAAGGGAGGGTACATCTTTGCGCCTGCCTGGACCAAGTTCCGGTCGAGCGTGCGTGCTATCACGCTCCCGTTCCGGCCTTGGCACCGTCCCGCACCGGCCATGTTGTCGTCGCGGGTGACGGGCCTTCCGCCCGCCCCAGCGGTCGTCTCGGATGACAACTTGGCCGAGACGTGGTGGGCGACCTATGCCGCTGCGGAGGCAGCTCCTTCCCCTCCTCCACCAAGCTACCACCCTCTGCCTCTTCCTGGCCGGCCCACCCTGCTCCCCCGCCATCTGCACCATCTCCTCCATCTGCACCATCTATTGAGCCTACCGTACCGGTTCCTGAGCCAACATCGTCCCTCCCCCTTCTGCGCCTGCGATTCCTTGGACGCATTCTATTCCCTCCACTCCTTCCTGTCCTACTCCATCCCACGCCCCGCCCCAGGAGATGGGAGTACACCACACAGACCATGACCAAGCTCCGTACACCGACCACCCGCCTGCGCCTTCGCCTGCGCCTTTCCTTTCCAACTCCTCCCTTGCTCCACAGCATTTCCCGCCCCCACCCACGCCTTCCCAAGACACGTATACCTCGTGGTCATCCGAGGGGCTGGCGGGCGCGACGCACGTCCCATCTCCGCCTTTGGCTCCGCCCACAGTGCCTGCCGTGCCGGACTACCCCAATGCATGGTCTACGCCCCGTACCGACCACGTCTGGCACCACCACACTCTGCTTGGGTTGGCACAGGAGGACCGTGCGCATCAAGCGCGTCAGCCGGCCATCTTGCGCACGTTGGCTCACCACGATCCTAGTTGGGCCGTTTACCTCGCTCCTCCCCCGTCGGTCGGGACAGGGTTATCCCAGCCCGACCACCATGGCCATCATGCGCACCACGGGCACAGCGGGCACGACGGGTACCAGTACCAACCAGGTCCCGACGTGCCTGCACAGGCTCAACATGCCCCACAGGCCCAGCCCCCAGCCCAGGAACAGCATCCCTGGTCCCACCATGCCCTACCTCCTACCCGTGTCTTCCCCCCCGAGTGGGCGGACGCGACCGAGGCAGAAGCCCAGTGGGAACGCAACCCCCCCGCCGAACCAACCCCAACCGCACCAGCACCGGGGACCACATCTACCCCAACTGCAACCGCAACCCCATCTCCAATTCCAGCCCCAATGGGAGGTCCCAACCGAGGACCCGTGGGTGACGCGCATGCTCATGCTGCACCCGGAGGGGGAGGGGTAGAACCAGGGACGCGAGGTGGGATGCCCCGGTACATCCGGTACGCCAATGCGTGGGATATCGTGCGGGAGCAGGCGGAGCAGGCGGAGGAGGTAGGGGAGAACCGAGTTGGTCGCCCGGCGGGACGTACGCGCGTACGCGCCCAGGAGAGCCAAGCTTGGGCTAGGGTCGTGGCCCAACATGAATGTGTGGCGCAGTGCGGCTGCGTGTGCCATGTCCTGTTCCCCCCGAGGGGCGGCGGCGCGCACGCTCCGTGTAGTCTACGCGAGGGCGGAGCGCGTGGGAACAATCATTAGCCTCAATCACTTTGATTCGCTTCGTGGTTGCCTTGGCGCAACGGGTACGAGGGCAAGAAGGCAAGAAGGCAAGAAGGCAAGAAGGCAAGAAGGCAAGAAGGCAAGAAGGCAAAAGGTGGCTAACGGGCTGCTGCAGGCGTACTGTGTCCTTCTTGGCAGGTGTCTTTCTCTGTAGGCTATAAGTAGCCATGGAGCTCTGCAAGGCATATCATCGGCTATCTCGCCGTTTCCATTTCCTAGCAGTAGACAGATGAAGGTACAGAAAAAAAGGATTTGGCCAGGAGATGAGCGTCGCTGTAGCTCAAGCCTGGGGCAGGGAGGGATAGACTTCGCGACTGACGTCGTGCACGCACTGCAAAAAGTGACGGAGGTGCTCGGGGTCGACACCGGGTGATGCCATGGCCCAAGTTGGCAATATGTTTGCCGGGGCCGGCGCCGCCGAGATCGGGCGATCATGGCTTGGACGCCCTTGGTGATCGCATCCTTGCCTGCGTACAACAGACTGGGATCCATATTGCCCTGGAGGGTTTTGGAGGTAAGCTTGCGTGCCGTGGCGGGGGTGACGGTCCAATCCAGCGCCAACACATCGTATCGGTCGCATCGAGCGCAGGAAGCGCATGGCCCCCAACACCCTTGGCAAACAAAATCATAGGTACCGCCTCCGACCCCAACTGCGCCTTGACCTCATGCGCAATCCGGGTGAGGTAGGGCAAACTCCAACGAGCAAAGTCGGTCGGACTCAAGACGCCCGCCCAAGAATCAAATACCTGGACAGCTTGCGCGCCCGCTCGCACCTGTGCCACCAAAAAGTCAATGGCAACCGTCGTGATGCGCGACAAGAGCTCTTCCGCCTCGCGGGCGAGTCCCAAAGCCACACTTTGGCCTTCTCATAGTCCTTCGAACCACCACCTTGCACCATGTAGGCCATCAACGTCCATGGCACCCAGAAGCCCAGTAGTGGCACCGCGCCATCAAGTTTGGTGCGCGTGAGCGTGATCGCATCCACACGTACCCAAGCGTGGCCCGCACATCCACATCGCGCACAAGGCGCTTGAGATGGGTAGGGTCAACGAGCGGCGCTGGGAAAGAAGGTCCCTTGCCCGGTACCATCTCCACTTCGAGCCCCATGGCTTGCGGAATAACAAGAATGTCCGAGAAGATGATGGCAGCATCGAGAAGACCTTGGAACCGCCGGATGGGCTGGAGCGTCAACTCGCTCGCTAGCTCCGGCGTGCGGCAGCAGTGGAAAAAGTCATTCTCCACGCGGAGCGCACGGAATTCGGGAAGGTAGCGGCCAGCTTGCCGCATCACCCATACGGGCGCACGCTCCGTAGGCTCCCCGCGCAGCACGCAGAAGCAGATCGTGCTTGAGCGGAGGGAGGGCGGGGGCGGCGGAGGTGGTGGTGCTGGCCATGGGTGGTGGTGGTGGTGGTAGTGAGGGCTGGGCTCCTGGGAGGTTCTTCTTGCGTCCCACGGCGCACAGATCGGATCAATGTGGCCCCGCAGACTGGGTTATGTAATGCAATCGGCGTCCCGAGCGTCCCTTCCCATTTGGCTTCCCACCGCATTCGCATTCCCATCCACTGGAAGGATGGTTGACTGCTCGCCCCCCCCATCGCCATCTCCGTTGGTGTCCCTGGCATGGGCGCAGAAAAGGGCGCTTGCCGCATCCACATCCCCCTTCCGCCCTGTAGACGCCGTTCCACACAGCCCCCTCCTGGCCCATCTTCGTCGGCCCCCCGCTGGACGGTCCCGCCTCCGCTGGGCTTGGAGCCGTGGGTCTCTATTACTAGTCCGCGATGAGGGCTGGACGCAGGGGAGCAGCACTACGACCCGACTGCGTTGGAGAGGACGGAAGAGGAACGTGTTGTACTACTATCTTGTGCTGACCCGGCAACGCTCCTCTTCGCTCTCTCTCCAGCGCGCAACCGGACGACCAAGCCTCGCCCGCCCCCTGCCAGACGTTCTTTGCCCTGCCCAAGACAGATAAGGCCGAGGAAGTTGGTGGGCAACGAGGCGACGAGGAGGGAGGCATGGATTGAGGGGTGGGCAATGATTCATGATTCATGGTTGCGGGATGGAGCACTCGAAGGGGGAATTGTGATTGCAGCGAGGTAGATGGGGGAGCACGAGAGATGGTTGGTGACCATCCGGCGCCACACGCGCGCGGGCGGAATTGTGAAATGGAGGGGCCGGCCGTACTTGAGGTTCTTACTCGGCCTTGCCCCTGCGCCACCTGGGTGGGGCGGGGCGAGGTCTGCGTCTCCCGACCACCACCACCACCACCACCACCACTACCACCACCACATCCCCCTTCCGTCCCCTCCCCTCTCCCCCTGGAGCCCGGCACGATGTCAGAGTCCGGGAACCTCAAGGTCGTCGTCCGCTGCCGGCCGATGAACAGCCGGGAGAAGGCGCGCGGGGCGGCGTACCTGGTGGAGGTAGTCGATGACCATCAACTCGTCCTCACCCTCCCACCGAGGGAGACACCAAGGAGAATGCGCGTGCGACCAAAAAGAAGCCGGCACCGTTCAGCTTCGACCGCATGTTTGGCGAGAACACCCAACAGCAGGAGGTGTTTGACTTTATGGGCGTGGAGCTGATCGACCATGCGTTTGCCGGATTCAACACCTGCGTGTTTGCCTATGGCCAGACCGGCTCGGGCAAGTCACATTCGATGGTGGGCTACGCAGCAGAACGAGGTCTGATCCCACTCACCTGCCAGCATCTGTTTGACCAGATTGCTGTCCACAGCGCCGACCCTAACTTGACGTGCTCTGTCGAGGTGTCCTATTTGAGATCTACAACGAAAAGGTGCACGACCTGCTCAACCCAAAAAACAAGTCCAACCTCAAAGTCCGCGAGCACCCTCTCTATGGACCCTACGTCGAAGACTGAGCAAGCTCGTCGTTAGCGACTTTGACGGCATCGAGTCCCTCATGGACGAGGGCAACAAGGCGCGTACCGTTGCTGCCACCAACATGAATGCCACCTCATCCCGTTCCCACGCTGTAATCACACTGCTCCTGACCCAAAAACGGAAGGACCCCGACTCAAAGACAGAGAGCGAAAAAGTGAGCCGGATCAGGTACGTGCCCCTCCCCCCCCTCCCCCCCTCTGCCCCCTTTGCCCTCTTCTTTCTTCACTTGATTGCCATGCATTCGGGCTAACAGGATCACAGTCTCGTTGACCTTGCCGGGTCGGAACGGGCCAACTCGACGGGTGCAACAGGTGCCCGACTTAAGGAGGGCGCCAACATCAATCGTTCTCTCACAACTTTGGGAAAGGTCATTGCCGCACTGTCAAAAGTCCGAGGCGCCCAAGGGCCCCAAAAAGAAGGGAGGACTGGACAGTTTCGTGCCGTACGCGATCGATCCTGACGTGGCTGCTTAAGGACTCTCTAGGCGGTAACAGCAAGACTGCCATGATCGCCGCCATTTCCCCAGCGGACTATGATGAGACGTGAGTACATTACGCTATGCCGACCAGGCCAAGAAGATCCAGAACAAGGCCGTGGTAAACGAAGACCCAAACGCCAAACTTATTCGCCAACTCAAGGAGGAACTCGAAATGCTCCGCCAACGCGCCGGCATTGCGCCTGGCGTCAAGTTGGGCGCAGGCTGGCGCAGGTATCGCTATGGCCGCAGTGGTGGTGGCGGGACAGCTGGCGCGGACGGGGCAGGTCTGCTTGCCGATACGTTTGATCCGTCCTGCCCCCGTCGGAGCAAGTCATTCACTACCAGACAGCCTCTGGGGTTGTCAAGACAGTGACCAAGGCCGAGTGGAGGAGCAGATGGAGGAGAATGAGAAGCTCGTATCGTCTCTCCAAGAGAGTTGGGAGCAAAAGATCCAACGTACAGAAGAGATCCATCGTGAACGCGAACAAGCCCTGGAAGCTATGGGTATCACCATTGATAAGGCCAACATTGGAGTTCACATGCCGCGTTTCCTGCCCCACCTAGTCAACCTCAACGAGGACCCACTCATGTCCGAGTGCCTTATCTACCAGATCAAGCTCGGCACCACTGTTGTCTGCCGTGCAGAAGAGGAGCCGAACCAGGCTTGGGCCAACGAAGAGCATGAGTGGGGTCACATTCGTCTCTCCGGTACCGCATCTGCCCCGGCACTGCCTCATTACCAACGTCGCAGGTAAGGTGACGATCGAGGCATTGGACGAGCCTGACAATGGTCAATGGCCGCCAACTGGCCGGGGAGAGAAACGTCGACTTCACTCGGGCTTCCGTGTGATTTGGGCGACACGCACGTGTTTCGCTTCAACCACCCGAGGAGGCGACGGGCGCGTGGACGCCACAGTATCCACCCTTCTACTGCTGGAACATCCCAAGCTGGACCGTCCGCCACTACTCAACCTGGCATGGCCCCGACCGCCACATCCGATGCTCCATCACAAGCTTCCCCCGACCCCGCTCCCCGTCCCTGGGGCCGATGGGTGCGGACGGGACCGGTACCCCTGCATGGGTGATATTCCTAGCTCGGACGACGTAGACGATCGTGACTGGGACTGGACGGCAGCGCGGCGGGAGGCAGCCCTGGCGGCACTGAAAGGCGAACACATCTCTTTCGAAAAGTTCCAAGAGGAGGAGCTGGAGAAACTGTTTGACGATGTGCAGAAGGCCCACTGTCCAAGCGGCTCGGCACGCCGTCGGGCACATCCAGCCCCGCAACCCCTCGGTCCGACCACCATTGCCAGAGGAAGAGGAGTGGGGCAATGCTTGGGATGCAGTTCCTGGCCTGGGGTTGGGCACAGTGGCGAGCACCAGCACGCCTGACGAGGAGGTACGGGCAAGCGTCCCACGCCAGACGGTACTGGTTCGGTATCGGATTGGCTCGCGAAGCCTGCCTGCTCAAGGCCAAGATGCGCGCGTACGAGGCACAGATGCCACTGATACCGCGCAACAGGGGCGTGCCTTTGACGCCTCGAGAGCGTGCGGTCGCGCGCAAGTGCCTTGCGCGTTGGCGTGCTGCTCATGGTTTCCGCATGGCCGAGGCGGTACTGCAGAACGTCGTACTGCTTAAGCAGGCCAATGTACTAGCGCACCAGCTTGGTGAACATACCGTTTACCAGTTCACCGTCGTTGGTCCTGATGCGGCGCGCGAGAGCAAGTACCCCATCCGCCCGGATCGCCGGATTGGACGGCCTGGAGGAGATGGATGACCCGGCGTTGGCAGCGGCCGACAAACCCTGTGTCGGAGTCAAGGTGTTGGACTACCATGCTACCCAGGTGCACATCTGGAGCCTTAGCAAACTCCAGGACCGAGTAAGCAAGATGCGTGCTTTGGCTGCCACAGCGGCCAACCCGGGTGTGCTCAAGTTTTTCTCTCTGCCCCACGAGGACAAGGGGGGGTACACATATGTCGGCGGGCGCTTGTCAGCTTGCTGACCGTCTTGAAGCAAGTGAAGCATGCCACGTTTGAGCGAGTGCCAGTGTACAACCCGCACGAGCAACAGGTCAGCGGTACCTCCGTGCCCAGCTCCGTTTCGTTTCTCTCACCCCGTCTGCCGAGCAAGGTAAAGATGGAGACGACGGAGGAAACGAAGGGGAGTACGGGTACGGATGCTGATGCGGGGGCGGGGGCGGGAATGGGGACAGAGGAGGCAAGACTGAGCTTTTCTCTCGTGGTCGACCAGTGGCTGGGTTCAACACGGACCACTACGCTGCGGTGCACCTGCAGGTCCGCCATGCCCAGCCTGGAGCGCGGCCAACACAGAACAGAACCCAGCGGTTGCAACGAGCTCCGCTCGTCTGGCTTCCCGATACCGGTCCCACTGTGACGGCGTGCACGGCAAGCACGCCCGTCGAGCTCACCTCACGTGCCAAGTGGAAGAAGTGCGGTTGCGCAAGACATTCACCCCCGTTCACCCGGCTGTGCTGGCGCATCTGCGAGAAGATCCGCTGGAGATTGAGCTGCACGCCCAACTCACCCCTGAATACCTGGAACAAGTCGAGGCGTACGACCTGTCGCGCACTGCGTTGGCCCGCCTCCGCAGCCCCGTGTGCGCGAGGAGGAGGAGCGTGTGCTCACTCCTGCTCAGGAGGGCGGACTGCTGCTTCCGCCCCAGCCGGACGGGTGGGCGTTCACCCCCCGCCCGCTCTGCCGGGCACCGACACCGACCCAGCCGCCTCGGCGCGGCAGCCCGAGACGGAGATGCGGCTGGAGGAGCACCACGATGTGGTGGCGAGTGTGCAGTTGTGCGAGGTCGGGGAGCAGGGATATGAGCCCGTGGCTGTTGTGCCCGGGCCATTTACCCATACGGATCCTAGCTTCTTTTCTCCCGCGCCCGGTTGAGCGTGGGCATGGCTGTCCCACGCAAGACCATCATCCCCTCTCTTGATGGGAATGTGTTTCTCCTGCGGCAGGGGCTGCAGCGCAAGATTACACTTCGCCTGCGCTCTGAGAGCGGCCGCCAACTGGGTTGGGTCGGGTTGCGTCCCTTCAGCTCGGCCGTGCGACGGGTGGACGATGCGTTGCGGGTCACCACGTCCCACGAGGCTGGCGCCGACATGGCTTCTCTTCCAAGCGAAGGCGGGCCAAAGCAAGACGGACAAGCAAGCCAATCTGACGCATTTGTATCGCTGCCAGTGCCGCCGGCCAGCAGAGCTTGACGTTCCGGGAGGATGGGACAAGTGAGCTGCAAGCTTGGGCGTGGTGGGATCGAGCGTGCACGAGTCAACGCTACTGACGGCGGTGAGTGGCGAGGCACGGGCTCTCCTGCGTGTGCGGGTGGGCCTAGACGTGCCAGCGAGCGAGATGGAGGGCATGGCAAGCTACGGTGCGCCGGATGGTGTGATCCTCGAACTGGATGTACCCGTGCAGATTCAACGGCGCGACCCCAAGACGTTGCTGTCCAAGTTACGCGGCCGCTTCCTGCCGCCGCCTCTGCCAAGCGAGGAGCGTCGGTCTACTTTCCTCCTCTCGCTCGTTGTCCGGCCAGGGTTGACCACCAAGCGCCAAGAGCTCTGGCGGGTGGACACGGCCAACACCTATGTGCGCGGACAAGAGACGCTGGCAGGACAGTGGCGTCCACGACGCTATCGCTCCTGAGAGAGTACTACGATGCTCATGCGCTCGCCCGCCGCCGCGCCGAGGTTGCTGCCGTCCGAGCGTGGCTGGTGACCGATGCACTCAAGCCCCGACCAGCACATATCCACCCCCCCGTTGCCCCCGTCTTAGACCCGCAGGCACGGGAGGAAGAGGTGGTGGCCTACTGGGGCCAGCTCGTCGCTCGCCGCCGGGCCACCGTCGCGTTTACCCACGAGGCTACGGCAGTGCGCAGTGCCGCGGCAGCTGCGAAGCGCGCTATGGGCGCGTTGCCGGACACGCCTCCACCCGACGTGCCAGAGCTGCACTGGGGTGCTGCCCCGAGCGTGGCGGGGCGGAGCAAAGCATTGGGAAGCGGCTCGCTGCGGCTGTCGCTGCAGCCCCCGCCCCTCTCCGCGGCGGCAGCCACAGCCAATGGAAACGGCACCTCTTCCCCGTCGTCGTTGTCAGTATCGGCAGCCTCATCGGCCACAATCGCACCCGCCACGCGCCGGATGCGGTGCGTGGTGCAGGTCACGATGGTGGGCGGGGGAGACTTGCCGATGGCTCCGGTGGGTCGGCGGGTGCCGCCTGGATCGGGCTACTTTGCAGGGGCGTTGGGGGTGCTGTCGCCCACGGAGGAGACGGTGCGGGCGCGATTTGCAGTGTTGCGGCGGCCGTACCTGTTCCTGCACCACGTGGTCGATGGCGGGCCGGGCGGGCTAGATGTGATCGTTGGGCTTTCGACGGTACGGGCGGTGCACGAGCGGCACACGGAGTGCTGTTGGGCAAGTCGAATGTGTTTACCCTCTACACGCCGGCCAACTCGTGGCTCTTCCAAGCACCATCGCGCGCGGAACTGGAAGGCTGGATGTACGTTTCCTCTGCCTCCCCTCCTGCTATCTTTGGTGTTCTCTGCCCTGCGTTCTGGGAACGCGGCTCTGTGCATGTGTACTGACCTGCGCCTCTCCATCCAAACCAACAGGACCGCCCTCGACTCCCACGTAGCGTTTGAGTAAAATGTGTTTTCGAATACCACTAGATTCCCCTCATACTTTTTGTGTTGCTTTGCCTGGGGCTACTCTGTGCCAAGGAAGCAGGCCTGGAGCAGCAGCCGCTTCCCCAGCCTTCACCCAACGAGCTTGTACCGTCTCAGAGTGCGCCTGCAGCTCGATGGAAGGTCCGAAGCAACTGTTTGTACCAGCCCAGGCGCCAGTACTGCTCCCAGTCCGCAGCCTCCGCCTTCTCTTCGCCGCTTTTTTCTTCCGCCTCGCCTCGCTTCGGCCTCGGCCTCCACTCCCTTCTTTGCGTCCAGGCCTTGTGCCAGGCCCTGGACAACCGAGACCAACACGCGGCGCAGCTCCTGCTCGACAGCCTCCAGCGCTTGCACACGTCGCGGCTCGTCCTCTTCGTTGCCCGAACGCGAGCGCAACTGGGCCACCCGCACCGCAGCCTTCTCTAGTGCCAGTGTAGCCAGCTGCCCCCACAGCGGGCGGGACCAGGTGCGAGTTGAGTCGGCAAATAGATAGGTGAGCACGTCGTTGGGCTCCACAATCCTATACTGCAGCAACTTGTCCACCACAATGGTTCCCCACTCGTCGTGTTCCCGCCAGAAGCGCAGCGCGGCCGCAAGGAGCGTAACACGCATCTCCTCTGTTTCGCTAAGTGCGCGCAGCAGTGGATGGTACCGCTCCACAACGTTCAGCAGGTGGGAGAAGGAGCGCGAGCCCAGAAGCAGCAGACAGGAAAGTGCCAGCTCGCCAATTTGTCGGTTCGCCTCATCGGCTGAGGTAGCACCACCGAGAGGGCGAAGGGTGCGCTCTCCTGTTACCTCATCGGTCGATGCAGCGAGAAAGTCGGGCTCGACTTCCAGTTCGTCCCCGGGCAGTGCGAGGAGGGAGCTGCTGAGACGGGCCAGCATGGCTTGGACCTCCTCGGATGACGCCTTGGAACGCAGCGCAGCCAGCACCCGATTTGCCGGGACGACCAGGGCAGCCTTGCTGGGATCGCCACCCTGATCGGGCGGCGCATAGTCAAACACACCCGCTGGTCGTGGGGCGGAAGTGCTCCTGCCGCCAGAGCAGGGGGGAGAAGGGCCTTGATCCGGTCGTAGTACGCCAGCCGTACCATTTCCTGCACCAAATCCGTGACGAGCGTCCTCCGCGGCTCTCCTACCGGCTCGTCCATCGCGCCCACCCACTCCCCCCACGCCCAGCCGTAGTTAAAGTTGCTCAAGTGCACACTGAACCAAGACGTAGTGCGAAGCAGCAACTCGGGTTCCACAGCACCCGTGCCGAAGGCCAAGTACAGACGGCGTAGCGTCTTACCAATTGCAGGGGCGACCGTGGCCGGAGCAGACTCACCACCTCACGCAAGAGGGTGGCATAGTACAGCACGGGGTAGGGCGGACGCGGCAAGAGCATCGCCATAGACAGGAAGCTTTCCACCAACAAGTCCTCCAAGATCAGTGGGGACACGTCGGATGTACGTGGCACACCCCAGACTGCCTCAGCGTCCACCTCGGTACGTCGTATAGCAGTGGGGTCAGCCCTGCTCAGGGTCGGTGCGGCCACCAAAGACGCCCTGTGGGAACCAATGTGGGAGCTGAGTGAGCACCCGTGCAGCTTCTCGTCGATTCGGTTCGTACAGGTCCACCAGGTCTTCCACCACACTGCGCAGCACCACCGAGGCGACCGAGCCCGGGTTTGGGGTTGAACCGCCCATCCAACGCAGCAAAACCATCTTGTCCCCGTAGGGCCCGCGCCCCGAACGGGCCACCTGTTCTGCACGGGCGGCGGGGTCGGTTGCAGCACGCGCAGCCGGCGGTTCCACCTGCAAGTCCTCCAACGGATCCGACAATAACGCAACTCATCCGATTCGGGCGGGATAAGCGTCTCGGTACCTGAGCGGCAATGGCCGAGGTGGCGGCTTGTTGCAACCGAGATGCCGTATCGGGCGGAACGAGGCGGCGAGATGCGGGAGGAACGGAAGATGGGGGAAGCGGAGGGTGCGCATCGTGGTGAGCGCATGCACTTTGGACCCAAACGATTCGGTCACTAGATGGGGCACGTCCGCGTCCTCGGAAAAAGGCACAACCAGTTCCTGCGACACACGCCGCGCCTGATCATATGCAGTCACGGCGTCGACAAGGGGATCCAAGTCTGCAGCGCCACTGCCATGGGCGGGGTGCGACTCAGTTTCGTCGGCGTTGGCGTCGTCGGGTAAGCCAGAAGGGCGCGAGAAAGCGAGGTAAGGCCCGGCAAAGAGTAACGCCTCGATAATGACTTCGGCGGCCCAATCACCGCGTGCAGCGGTAACCGCCGGTTCACCGAGCACGGCAGCAAACGCGGCCAGCAAAGAAAGAAGCGAGGCACGGTCCAAAAGGCCGACGCCGGCCATAAGGGCAAAGAAGCGAACCTGGAGACGGACCGAGCGCCAGAAGCGTTGGTCCAAGAACGAGCGGAAGGCGCGAAGCATGGCATCGATAATGGCCTCCTTCAAATCCACAGCGGTCTGGTCGGGGGCAAGGTCCGGCGGGGGCACACCCAGGCCCTCTCTCGAGCGGGCGGCGCGGCGCGGGGGGGGTGTAGGCAAGCACGCAGAGGAGGGCGAGGAGGAGCGGATGCTTGTGGGGCTGCTCGGTGACGGCGGCGAGGAAGGCCTTGGTGATGGTGGGCGTGGCCTTGGAGGAGGCAGCGGCAGTGCCATCGACGAGCTCGGCGGCGATGGCGTACATCTCGCTCGCCGCATGAAAGTCGGCGGGCTCGCCGAGGTTGAGGACGATGCGGCGGAAGCGCGCGAGCCAGGCGGCGTCGCGGGCGGCGGGGTCGTCGCGCGACCAGCCGAGCGGCCGCCGCGGCCGCCACGCCGCGGCCACCCGCGGGCGGGGCGGTAGCCGTACTTGTCGTCGCCGGGCGCGTCGGAGGGCATGGTGGGCGCGTCGCTGGGCATGGCGGCGACGGATGGATGCGCTCGGCGCTCGACGTAACCCTCGACGGGCCGGGCGGAAGGGGCGGAAGCAGGCGGAAGCGCGCGGGCGGAATGGGCGCCGGGCGGAAGCGCGCCGGGCGGGCGACCGGTGAGCTCAGCGGTGCGGCGGCGGCTGGGCTGCTCCACCCGCGCCGTCGTGGCCTCCACGCCGTCGCCATCGCCGCCGTCGTCCCCACCATCCCCATCGCCTCCGTCGCCCCCACCGCTCCGCATGTCGACCTTCTTTGCGCGGCAGCAGCAGGTCGCTGCGCTCGACCCCCGCCTCGGCGGCCTGCTCGCCAGCGCCGGCCTCTACAACCTCAAGGCGCTCATCAAGGCCATCCGCGCCTGCAAGACGCTCGCCGACGAGCGCAGCCTCATCCAGAAGGAAAGCGCCGCCATCCGCGCCGCCTTCCGCGACGAGGACTCGTTTGCCCGCCACAACAACATCGCCAAGCTCCTCTACATCTACATGCTCGGCTACCCCGCCCACTTTGGCCAGATCGAGTGTCTGAAGCTCGTCGCCTCCCCGCGCTTTGCCGACAAGCGCCTCGGCTACCTCGGCATCATGCTCCTGCTCGACGAGAGCACCGAGGTGCTGACGCTGCTCACCAACGGCCTCAAGAATGACCTCAACCACAGCAACATGTACATCGTTGGCCTTGCCCTCTGCACCTTCGGCGACATTGCGTCCGAAGAAATGTCGCGCGACCTCAGCCACGAGATCGAGACGCTGCTCGGCTCGAGCAACGCCTACCTGCGCCGCAAGGCTGCTCTGTGCGCTCCGTGTGGTGCGTAAGGTGCCCGACCTTATTGACCATTTCCTGCCCCGCACACGCACCCTCCTCAGCGACAAGAACCACGGCGTGATGCTCTGCCGCCACGCTGCCCTCGCCCTCATTGCCGGCGACGAGACGAATGCCAGCATGGAAAGTCTCCGCGCCTGTGTGCCCCATCTCGTGCGCACGCTCAAGAACCTCGTACCACGGGCTATTCGCCGGAGCATGACGTCAACGGCATCACCGATCCTTTCTTGCAGGTCCAGATTCTGCGTCTCCTTCGCGTGCTTGGCCACGGCGACCGCGTCACTTCTGAGCGCATCAACGACATCCTTGCTCAGGTTGCCACCAACACCGAGGCCTCAAAGAACGTCGGAAACGCCATTCCTCTACGAGACCGTACGCACTGTGCTCGACATTGATGCAGAAAATGGTTTGCGCGTCATGGCCATCAACATCCTGGGTAAGTTCCTCAGCAACCGCGACAACAATATCCGCTACGTTGCCCTCAACACCCTCAACAAGTCTCTATCGACACCAACGCTGTTCAGCGCCACCGTGCCATCGTCCTCGACTGTCTCCGTGACGGTGACATTTCCATCCGCCGCCGCGCCCTCGAGCTCACCTATGCCCTCATCACTGCCGCCAATGTGCGTGTGTTGGCGCGCGAGCTTCTCTCTTTCCTCGAGGTGGCCGACAATGAGTTCAAGACTACGCTAACGCTTCAGCTTTGGATTGCTAGTGTGCGCTTTGCACCTAGTGCACGCTGGCATCTCGACACAGCCCTTCGCATGCTTGTCCTTGCTGGCGCTTATGTGCGGGAAGACGTCTGAGCGGAATGTTGCGCCTCATTGCTGAGCACACCGAACTGCAGGCATACGCCGTGAAGAAACTGTTTGCTGCGTTACACCGCGACCTGAGCCAAGAGGCGCTGACCATTGCGGCTGTCTGGGCTGTGGGCGAATACGGTGACCTTCTCCTTGCCCCACTTACCAGCGCGGAAGCCCAGGACAAGGACGACGCCGACCTGACCCAGGCCGTGACGGGAGCGATGGCGGTGGATCTGCTGGCTACCCTCCTCGGCTCGCCCTACGCCACAGAAAAAGTTCGACAGTTTGTGCTGGTTGCCCTGGCCAAACTCAGTGTGCGCCTCCCGGATGGAAGCACCGATGAAGTGGCTCGGATTGAGGCGCTGTTGGCCACTTACCGTGCCACCGTCGAGCTCGATGTGCAACAGCGTGCCGTCGAGCTCTCTGCCCTTCTCCACCTCCCCAAGCACGATGTGACGACTGCCGTGCTGGAAAGCATGCCGCTGCCGGAGCCACGTCGGGACCCACTTACCGAGTTGGCCCCAGCGCCTGCCGCTTCTGCTTCTTCTGCTGCTCCTGCCCCAAGCAACGGAGAAAGTAACCTCTCGATTTGCTGGGGGAAGACACTGCCTTCCCTGCCCCAGTTGCCGGCAGCTCGCCCCGGCGGCTGCTACAGCAGTCGACCCAAGACCTGCTGTTGGATATCTTTGGTTCGGGGCCGTCGGCGCCTGCACCGGCCCCGCAGACCAGCAGCAGCACCAAAGACGACCTTCTCTCCCTCTTTGGTTCCGGCCCCGCTGCTGCTGCTCCGGCTGCCACGCCCGCCCCTGCCATGGCTTCGACTGCTCCTCCAGCGCCCGCGACAATGGATGCGCTCGACCTCCTCGGCTTGGGCGGCACCTCCTCCCCACGCCCATGCCCACGGCCGTGCCTGCCGTGCCTGCTCCTACCCCGACGCCAGCTGTGGCGGCAGCTGAGCCTACCGAGTACACTGCGTTCACTGCCGATGGTCTGACCATCACCCTGAGTCCGCGTGTGGACGCGAGCAAGAAGGCAGTGGTGATGCTGCTCGGTTTACCAATCAGTCCGAAGCGTTGGAGCAGTTGGCGTTCCAAGCTGCGGTGCCGCGCTCGCAGAAACTGCAGATGCAGCCGTTATCGGCTACTTCGCTTGCTCCTGGAGCCGAGGCGACCCAACTGATGCGCGTCCTCGCCCCGGCCGGAGGGAGCATCAAGCTCGCCTTCGGATCTCCTTGCCCGGGCCGAGAACAAGCAACACCAAGTCGACTTTGCTGGGTTTCCCGCTGACTTGCTTGCCTAAGACCGAATTGTACAAATGTACACCCCCATACGCCTGTTCGGGTGTGGATGTCTATGGCCCTGTGCCCCGCAATCGCATCTGCTTCGTAATCCTCCCACCGCCACCCCCACCGCCACCCTGCGCTAGATAGATATGTGAGAGAAGAGAAGTATGTGTTTGGCTCGGGACGCTGGGAGCGACCCTTTGGATCGATCATTCATCAACGTTCAACGTGGACACTCTCTCCATCAGCCCATTCGCACCTGCTTCAACACTCCTCTGCCTCATCCGACACCTGCGTGCCGGCCAAGACGACTTTTTGCAGGTACTCCCCGAGCCAGGGCGAGGTTGCCCCACCCTCACTGTCGGACGCGGGCTGCAACTCGTGTCGGCTGCAGCGAGGTAACTGCGTGCGTAGCGAGCCAAGCCACCGGGAAGCGTTTCCCCCTCTTCGTCGTCGGCGGGTGGAGGAGGTGAGCATCAACAAGCGCAACGAGACGAAGGTGCCAATGCAGTGCCTGTCCCTCGCGTTCGAGCAGCGCAACAATCCGTTCCACCGCGGCAATCGTCGCTGCCCGGTCGGGGCGGCAGGCCAATTGTCGTTCGTACGCCTCGATAGCCTGCGCGGGCTGCCCTAACTTCTCGTAACACGCGCCCAGCGCGAGCCAGATCCGAGGATCGTACGGACGCACCGCCGCTGCTCGCGCATAGTAGTACACCGCATACCCCCCATGCCTCACTCAACTCGTACACCTGCCCCAGCCCGTGCCACGAACGGAAATCGTCCGGGTCCAACGCCAGCGCTCGACGGTACATCTCGCTCTCTGCCGGCGCATTCTTCAGTTCGACGTACTCGTGTCCGAGCAAGACCCAGGCCATTACGCACCCCATGTCCAGCCGCAGCGCACGTTGGAACGCGGCAATCGCCCGCGCTCGGTCCCCACGTGCATTGTGGTAGTTGCCCAGCAACACACATACCCCAGCATCGCTCGCGGCTAGCGGCGCCAATCGATCCGCCAGCTGGGCCAGCGTCGTGCGGTCGCGCAGAAGGTGAAGCGAGTTGCTGTATTCGGCCAGGCCGGCTGTGGCGTACGGATCGTGCGTATGTACCTCGGCAAATAGCGCGCACGCCTCGGCATGGTGCATGGCCGTGTGCGCCGAGAGGGCACGGGCGGTCAAGAGGTAAGTCGAGCCGGGAAGGCGGTGGAGAGCACATCTTGCCGTGCGGCAGTCGCCTCCTCGTCCCGAGCATGCGTGCGCAAGTGCATCTCGACAAAAAACGTCGTCATAAACGAGGGAGGTAACCAGTCCGCAATGTCGGCCAAGTCAAAGGTAGAAGGCGTGAGACAGGTACTGAGCTCGCGCCAGGCAGACCAGTTGTACGGCACGAGACGGAGGGAACGAACGAGGCAATCGGCCGCTTCGGCCGACTTGTTCAGCCGAGCGAAGAGTGTGCCCTTGAGGTAAGCAGGTACCCATCGGTAGGCTTGACCAGCTCCGCGAGCAACGGCAGAAGCTGTCCGGACCGGGTGCCTGGCCAGGCAGATGAGGCAGGATACGTTGGCTATCGAGCCGCGCGCGCTCGGCCAAAAGGAAGCGGCTGTACAGACGTAGAAAATCCGCGCGCGCATCCCCACGCACACGCTCCAACATCTCGCGCACCGCTCCAGCTGCGCCAAGCCAAAACTCAGCCGCGCAGCGCGGAATATCGCCTGCGTAGCAGGATCGCTATCCGACCCAGACACGCCAGAGGAGGCCGACAAGGGCGGGGGGAGTGCGCGCCGAGGCCGACGCGTCAAAGTGCACCCTCGGGCGGGCGGAGGGCCGGGCGGGCCGGGCAGGGTGGAGGCAGTGGGAGCACAGGGGGTGTGGGGAGTGGAAAGACTGGTATCGGTGTCGCCGTCAGCGTCGGGCACGGGCACGGGGGCGAGGCAAGGGGAGCTGCCGCCGAAGCCGAGGCCGAAGCCGAGCTGAAGCCGGAGCCGACGCTGGAGCGGCGTTCAATGCGCAGATGGCCATCTCCTGCGCCCACGCGGGCGGCGTGGAGCAGCCCGCGCGCATCCAGCTCACTCGCGGCATCGGACAGGAGCGCGAACGCGTTGCTGCCGTCGGGCCAGTCTGACTCAAACGCGAGCACGTCCGCCATTGGAGGGGGGGGGGGGCAGTGCGCGTGTGATGGAGGTGGTGGTGTGGCGGCAAAAAATTGCACAACCAACTATATTAATTTGGCGCGCTATGCACTATGGAGGATCACGCACATCATGTGGACTGGACTGCCTGGCTTTTTTGGGGCCCGCAAGCGAGGATGGATGGATGGGTATGGGTGAGCTTTTGGGGTGGCAAGCGAGTGCTTCTACATCGTCTACGGCTCGGCCGAGCGGGACGCCAGCGCGGCCACCGCATCGTCGCTCGTCTCGGTCACGGTGGCCAGGGCGGCTGCTCGGTGGTGAGCTGGGCCAGCAGCGCCTCGCCGTTCCCCGGCAGCGCCCCGAGCCACGCGCGGAACAAGTCGTAGACCCGGTGCTTGCTCAACGGCGACTCGAACACAGCATCGTCGTCGTCCAAATCCTCATCCTCGTCCTCGTCCTCGCCATCGTCGTCAAAGCCACCTGCCGCCCCCTCTGGCACCACTGCGCCCGCCTCGGCGGCCGCGCGACGCGCTTCCTTCGCTTGCCGCTTCTCTGCCGCGGCGACCAGCACGTCGTACAGCGCATTGGACTCGTCCTGTACATCCTCATCGTCCGCCACGTCGCTCTCAGCCTCTTCGGGAAGGGACTGGGTATCCTCCTCTTCCTCGTCAAGCCAAGTGGTCAGTGCCTTGGCCCGGGCAAGCGCCTGCGGGTACTGCGAAAGCAAATGGACCGTCGCTCCCAACAACGCTGGTGCGCGCTCTTGCACCGCCGCCCCACTTTCCCCGCTCGAAAGGAGTGCCAAGAAGGCCAAGGCGCCAACTAGCATCTCGTGCGGTCGCTTGGCTCGGCTCACACGCGGCAACAGCGCATCCAACACTGCCCCCGTCGTTTCCCCAACAGGACAGGGCCAAGGTGGCATTGTAGATGAACGTGTCGAGCAGCGCTGTGTCGGCCCAACGGCGCTTGGAGCGTCCCGTCGTGGGTTGCAACACAGCTGTGGCCGCGGGCTGGAGGAATGTGGCCAAGGCCTCGTCCCATTCCCCGGGCATGTTGAGCAAGGCTACATCGGCCAATTTGAATGCAGCGGCCAGCTCATCGTCGTCCGCGTCACGCTGCCACTGGTGGGCGTACACCTGCAGCAACGCCTGCTTGTACGCAGGCGTGGCCACCAGGACCTCCTTCCCGTACGAAATGAAGTTGTCCAGCGTGCCCACCATCTCCCCCACGTAGTCTCCTGCCCACGTCAGCAGCGCCTGCGTCATCAGCTCGTACACCTTCCATAGCGAGGGCGAAATGCGCTGCTGGTGGAACGTGAGCAGATCCAACAGATCAAATAGGTCATCTAGCATTTCCGTCTGCTCCTTTTCCAGAATCACCAAGATGGCCGGCAAGACGGTCGCCTCAAGCTGGGCCATCAAGTCCTTGTCCCCCTCGGCGGCTGAGACCAACTGATAAAGCGTACTGAGATGCGCGATTGCCGCATACATCGCATCGTGCGCCCCGGCCGGTACCGCAGCCAAGTCCCCCGTCTGTTCGGCCACGTGCGCCGCCTCGGCCACTTGGCCCACAAGACGAACGAGACTCTCGCACAGCTGGCTTGCCAACTGCACCGCCGCCGGCCGCAGTTGGACAGAGAACGTACGGACCAACTTCTCCTGCGTGCGCAGCAGTACATCCAACCCCGTCTCGTCACTAAGAAGCAGCAGTGTATGCATGAGCCGCGCCGCGTGCGGCGCACACGCCGCATGCACAGGCTCGTGCCGCACCAACTGGCCCACCGTCGCTCCCGCTTGCACTCGTACGGGCAACGGACGCTCTTCCAGCAGACACGCCAGCACTCCTTCAAACGCTGATTGAAGCGTCGGTACCGTCCATACCAAGCCAGCCTGGTCCAAGCTCTTGATCACTTCGCACGCGCGGAACTGCAATAACGCTTCGCCAGCTAGATGCGGCAGGACGTAGGACGTGACGAACTGGTCTACCTCGGGTCCCGTGGTGGGATCATGGATCATGGTGGTCCGCATGGCCGATACCATCCGCAGAGCACCTTCTTTTTCCCGCGAAGAAGTAGAGGTGGAGAGAACGTGCTGGACAAATTGAACGAGCGGGAGGAAGCTGCTGGCTTTCCGACGGCCGGCCACCGCCTCGACCAACTCGACTGCGACACTGACTGGGTTGCCAAATACTTCGATCGGGTCCATCTGGGCACGGATAAACTCGGTAGGCTCGTGCTCGAACGTGGCTTGGTCCTCGTCGGTATAGCACAGGGTAGGGAAAGCAAATCGTTCGATAAGAACTTGGACATGGGCTTAAGAAGCGCCCAGAGCGCCTTGGTCTTGATGCTGGCCAGGAGGAACTTGAAGATGGCAAAGTGGGCGTAGCGGCTCAAGAAGGCCCCTGCCACAGCACGTTCAGTTTGGCCTAGGTAGGCCTCCAAGATGCGCGGGGCACAGTGGGTGAGGAACTGGGTGGCAAACGGTTGGTACTGCTTCTTGTCGGAAGGCAAGTGAGCCGGATTGCCATAGGACAAGAACAGTTTGTTCAGCGCTACATACGCCCACTTTTTCGCTTTCCACCACGGCTGCCGGGCGCGCTCGTCCCGTTCGTCTTGGTCCTCGGCAGGCGCAGTGGCAGAGGGCACGTCGGCAGCAACGGTGGGAAGAAGTACCGTGTCGATCCAGAGCGACAGGGCGTCAGCCGTCTGGAGCGAAGGCACAAGCTGCGTCGAAAGCGATCGGGCATACGTCTTGTTGATCACATGCAGCAGCGCACCCACCTCGTCGCTCCCGACGGCCGGGTGGGACAACAAGGTGTGGGCCAACGCTGCGAGCTGGGGAAAGGCCTGGGCGACGAGCGGGTCGAGCATGTTGTGCTCATCGCGCCAGCGCAGCGACTGCACCACCACCAGCAGGGCACGCGCACCGGCCGCAACCTGGGCCTCGTCGGTGCTGGTGAGGGAAGAGCCGATCCAGGGCAGGAGCTGGGGCCAGTGCTGCGGGAAGTCGGCGGAAACGATGGTGAGGAGGATGGTGGTGGCATGGACGCGCAGTAGAGGCGGGAGCACGGCCAAGGCGGGGAGAAGCAGGCTGCGCATCTCGGCCTTGTCGGCTTCGGACAGGGCGGAGGTAGAGGCGGCGCGGGCGGGCCAGGCGCGACGGATGCGGTTCTTGGTCCAGATGGCGGCGGCCTGGCGCGCAGGCAGGGGAGCGTCCTCGGCCGCGACAAGGCGCCAGACGGCGGGCAGGACGGCGGGCTGGGCGTCGAGGGCGCGCAAGTCGAGCTCGGCCTGGATGCGCTGGTTGGGGTCGGAGGCGACGGAGCCGCTGAAGAGGGCGAGCAGGGCGGCAGCAGACGCCATCGCGGGTGTGGGTGGGGGGGGAGGGTCTGAGGCGGATGCCGAGAGAGGTGTGTAGGCGGCCGAAGAAGATGGCCCAAAAATTTGTTTTCCTGTGGGTTGTCCCAGCCGCGCGCCCACCCACCCATCACCACCAGCACATCACCCATGGCATGCAGCTTCAACTTTCAACTGCCCTCGACCGCTTTCGCTGTGCATGCCATTTCACGTTTAAGGTCACGTGTGCTGCCCCGTGCGTACCGCTCGGCCGTCGCCGTCCGAACAGCGGCGACGGCCGGGACGCGCCGGGTAGCCCACTGGAAGCTGGAGGGGCAGCTGGGCCGAGGCACGATCGCCGGGTGGGACCGGAGGCGAGATGGGCCGAGTGCACACCACCCGTCGGAGGCCGTCGTGGCCAGGCAGCACAGCCGCAGCACAGACGCCTCCCTCCTCAGGCCAATCATCAATCAGCCGACCCGCTGCCCGTGGCTTTTGAACCGATTCGCTGCCGACGGGCAGGCAGGCGGACAGCGCAGAGACAGTCACCCGTCCCAGCGAAGAGTGGGACGAGTTAAAAGTTAATGAGACTCAATTTGGTCCCCCAGCAGGTGGCTCTGCCTTCGGTATATATAGCACTCCCCCTCCCCAATGCTCGCACCAACGCCAGCCCCATCTGCCTCGCCGCTTCACCCCGCCCTCCTCCTCCTCTCTCCGACGCCATGCCCCTGTCTACCGCCTCCATCGCCGCCGCCTCCACCGCAGCTGGTGCTGCTGCACCCACCGAGAACCTCGCCCCCGTCCAAGCGCGCCTGACGACCTGGTGCGTGTCGGCGTTGCTCGGCATGGCCGAGGCCTATTCGTCCTCCTCCTCCTCCTCTCCAGCCGGACACCCCACTGGAAAAGGACGAGCTGGAGGAAACCCATTCCCACTGGTACGCCCTCCGGCACCACGAGCACTTGGCTTTGGCCATGTAGGATGACTATGGCTGCTGTGCACACGCCATCGTTGGCTGGGTGTCTGCCTTGTTTGCCTGCACTTTGCAACTCCCGCCCGCATTGAACCAGTGCTGCCTGCCATCTGGAATCCTCAGCCTGCCCCTTTTTCTCACGCCGCTGTTTGACTTTCGCCCTCAGGGGCTGAACAGAGTGATGGCTTTTTTGTCCTCTTCCGCTATTACTCCCGCAGCCCACATCGATTATTCCCGCTTTTACCGTCCCCACCTCCCCGCACGCTTTTCCCGCACCCCGCACCCCCCGTACCCCGCTTCCCGCTTCCTGGTCCCCACACGCTCCGGTTTTTGCTGTGTCCCCCACCTCGTTTTGCCCAGTCAGGAGGCGCACGTCTTTCTTGTCTTTTTGCCGCACAACTCACAACTAACGACTAACGACGCACGACGCACGACGCACGACGCACGACGCACGACGCACGATTTTACGGTGTCGGCCGTATTTTTCCTTCTTCCTCTCTTGCAATGGTTCAATCCTCCTCTTATGCCGTTCCGCTTTCCTAGTTGAACGTCCTGGCTCCATTCTCTGCAATCCTTCCCCCGACATATCTCCGTCTTGAACACGCTCGATGCTCCCGTTCTGTCGTGTCCCGCCTTGCCCCTCTCTGGTTAACCATTCACCCCCCCCCGTCTGTCTTGCATCGGACACTGTCATTGGATTTGACTCTTTCGCCATTTCAAGCTACGCTGGGGAAGAATGGAGCATACCGACATCAGAGATAGCAAAGGAATGGGGTCCATTTTCTGTCCCACCTACTACTACTAGTACTAGTAGTCATGAGTTATGTTGCTGCACGTGTGCTAATCTGATGGATAACCTGAATTTTGTAACTGTGCTACCCAAGAGAGGTTGCGCATGGTTCCGTCAAACAGAGTGTGAATCAAGCCAAGAGGACGGATGTTGGTCACCATCGAACACCCACAGTGGAGGTCGCAAGGGCTGTTGGAGAAGGGGATCATTGCGATCCGTGGGGATCATTGCAATGGAATATGAATGCAACTCAATCCAGAGAAGCAGAATAGGGCTTGTAAGGAGAGACAGCGATGATGGTATATTTGGTCCTCGATGCCCTTCTGTGCTTCTTCTCGATGTCGAGGAAAGAGAGAGAGACGAGACGAAATGATGAGAACAGCTTGAGTATAAATAATTGAAAAAACGTGGTAATAGGTGGCTGTGATGGTCCAAACAAATCAGTCCCAAGTATAGCCGAACATGTATTACCATCCACTACGCCCTCTCCTTCACTCGCTTACTCCCTCATTCGTCTACTCCACTTGCAGCCTCCATTTTCTCTATACTCCCCACTGCACGTTTTTGCTCCTTCATCAGCCACAATTACCAGGCGTCTCGAGAGAGTGTATTCTTGTCAATAATCATATCCACGGCTGCGGACTTTAGTTGTATAAGCAATTTCCATGTTCTGGCTCCTCGGGTTTAAAGCACGTTGTTTTCCTATGGGGCATATATAAACTTCCTTTAGTGTTTCCCAGAATCGGCGCCGTAGCATTCATCTATTTGCCGGTATAGTACCTCCACTTGGAATATCCAGAGTGAGAAGGCAGAGCCCGGGGAAATAGTGAGGAAAAGAGAGGCTCGAATGGGAATCGAACCCATGACATCGCCGATAGGTCAGGGACGCGTTACCACTACGCTATCGAGCCGCGATAGGAGCAGCTGTAGGATCACAGTCTCCGCTGCGAAAGCACAAACCAAAAAGGTCGAAGGCGAACAAGGCAGACATCTCCACTATTACTATAGGTTGCATGCTGGCTACTAATATATCAACGCCACTGGCGTTCCAGTGCTCGACTATATACCCAACAGAGAGAGTCTTGTCTTCGTCACTGGTGGCTCATACACCTGCTTCACAGTTGATGCGGCATTCCTATTCAGACTCTTCATCTTCTCCAAAACAGATGCGTGGGACGGGCGAGTGGTCCGCGTAATGGGCCTACGCCGTCTCGCGCCTCTTGGCGGTATGCTGAAGGAGCAGCACCCACAGCAGCCTGGCGGCGTTGAGCTATGACTTGGGCCAGTGTGTCGGCTTCGCGCTGCTCTGTGCTCGCTTGTCCCAGGCCCAAATTGAGGTTGCTGTGGCCCTTTGGAGGGGTCTTCAATGCGTACTCCACCAGGACATGCTTGAGATGCGCAACATGCCGATAGTACCGATTCAAACCAAGATTTGGTTGATGCCGATGGCTTTTGAAGGTAACATATCCTGTCAGGCAATGCATGCGCGGTTAGCCTCGAGCAACCATTGAATCGCCAAATGTTTTGCGGAGGGAGCGTACCAGGCGTTCTTTTGGCCCTGATATCAGCCAAGCATTGAGCGATCAGATTCGGCGCACCTGGGGGGCGAAGGAATTGCACCCTCTTGTTTTCTTGCCATTGAGGGAAGGTTCTGGTGATATCGCATGCGGCTGGCAGATTTTGTTTCTTGGGAGATGGTGATGGTGTCGCTGTAGGAGAGTTCAGCTAGGTGAACAGGTGTCTCTGTCCGGAAGTGGGCTTGAACTGATGAGACCTGGAGTGTGGATGGTCTTTGAGGGTGATGCAATCGCACTGGTGGTGGTGGTGGTCTAAGCCAACCAGCAACACCTACAAAGGAACAGCAAGCAGCGAGTCGCCACCAGGGGCTAAGCTGCGGAACAAGGAAAAACAGGAGAAAAACAACAGAACTCCCAGGCTTGAAGAGGAGCTGAAGGGACATTAGCCAAAGCACGAGCCACCCGATGGCTCAACATGAACTGTCTGCCCGTTTACCTATTTCTCCCCATGCCAGGCAGTATGCGGGTCTTATTTTGCAGGGCTGTGCGCTCGCTGAGCGCCCCCGGAGCCGAAGGCTGAGGTTACCGTACGGCTACCAGTGACCGGTGACCAGTTAACGTTAACGTACTTTAACATGCTTCGTGCGAGCGACCCTGCCCCGCATGGGCTTCAGCCGCCTCACGTGTCGCAGGGCAGCACAGCATGCTCTCCAGCACCATGCTTCTGTTTTGGGGGATGCAGGATGATCGCTGAAACAGCGGCCCCAGGCCTCAATTTGAGGTGGTAAAATCAATTCACGCTCCGCAAATCTCAGCTCGATCGACCCCTGGGAATCCGACCCCTGGTGGGAAGCGACCACACAGCTGTATCCCTTTTAGGCGAACTGCATGCCCCCGCCCACCACCTTTTCCCCCCATCATCTTTCTTTGAGCCAGTACTGCCACTCTACAATGCCTCCCTCCCGCACCGTCAGGACGCCCCAGTAACCAGCAACGCCGCTCGCTGCCCGAGGGAGACACACGACGTATCAACCCTGAGCCGGAGCCCGTGGTGGAGACTGCTTTCGACGGTGACGAACCGTCCCCTGAAGAACCACCTGGTGGCACCAGTGGGGTCAACAACGATTCCGACATCGACTCCGACGGAGGAGAGGGAAAAGAGGAGTACGAACCGAGAGTTACGTTGTAGTCCCTTCTCCCTGGTTCCCGTGTTGGTTCGTGAAATGATTATACGGGGTCAATTGAACCAGCAGACGAAGACGATGAACAACGAAGAAGAAGTTGCGCTGGATCTTGACGCTGACACCTTGTTCCCCCGCACAATGGACGCTGACGAAAAGAGCTCCGTTAATCAGGACGAATTTGCTGGCATTCTCCCCCCCTAATCTGGCCCTTTCGCCAGATTGGATCCATATTTCATCGATCCCCTCGTTACAAGGGCAACATTGATCACTCAGCGAGGAAAGCCTATGCGAGATCAAGACTCTTCGGGTTCTCTTTTTTCAATCAATGCGAAGCAGGAGTCGTTGGCCAAGGGCTTTACCATGTCCAACCCACGCCAGTATTTCGAACGCTTATTGGAGCACAAAAAGGTCAGGACCATCAGCTTTCGCCGCACACCCCAGGATTACTTTGAACTATGCTGACACTTTCTCTTTCCATGAACGGCTCGCCACTGACAGAAATGGTACAAATGGCTCGCGGTATGGGTTTGTCTGCATCCCGAGAGCAGCATCGGCAACAATTAAGGATTTAGGCTTGGTTTTCTGTCCGCAAGCGGCTTGTTCCCCGCGAGGTCTGGAAGAGTTCACTTTTGACCCGGGACAACTCCTGGCCCATATCGGTCGTGTGACAAAAGTTTGTCCAAGTTCTGTTGACCGTGTTCCTGAAGCCGACTTGGTCGACCATGCGTCGTCGCATTTTCGATTTGGCGGTACGCGTTTTTATGCTTACACTGGTCATGACCTTGCTACCCCCTAACCTAACCCATTGCTTTGGAGGAGAAGGTGGCCACAGGAGAGATGGTGGATGTGTGGTCCTGGGTGCAGAAGGGGCATCAAGTTTGAAGGGCAACGTTTAAGGCCGCGATGGCGAAAGTTGATGTGGCTGCAGGCCAGAATGGACACCCTAACCCACCCAAAAAATGCATTTGATCGAACTTAGGATTAAACAAGTGCGAATTGCTTGGATATATACCCTTGGCGCAAACACGAGGTTAAGCTAAGTACTTCTATTATGGCGAGATTTGGATACTGGCCAAACGAAGTACAGCTTATGGCCGTGCTTTTAAACCATTTTTTCCGGGAACTTGGTTTTATCCCATACCAACCCCGCAGCCATGTCCTGGCCGTGATGGCTTCGTAACAGGAGACGAGCTTTGGCGCCCCAGTCGGAATTGGCATTCAAGTACTCAGAGGCCCTCTGAGAGGGTGAAATGGGCTTACCATAAGACCCCTCCACATACACGCTATTGTCTTATCTGTGGCTTCGGGCTGTCTTACTTACTTCGAACACCTGCTGAACTAACCCTCTCCTTAGCTCAGTTGAAGCGTCAGATTGTAATCGGTCACGTGGAGTTACTCCGCTCTGAATGTCCTGGGTTCGACTCCCAGAGGGGAGACATCCTTTTTGCTTTTTGGGGGGGTTACTAGCAAGAAGGGAGGCAAGGAAACCCAGTGTGCCACCCCCGGCATTAGCACGCGTCCTTACTACTCAGTCAACAACCCCCCCTTCCTTTCTCTCTCCCTCTGGTGGTAGTTCTCCCAATGTCCACCTCCTCCTTGCGTCACCACTTCCAGCTTTCTGGCCCTGACCCCGCGCCTCTCTTGAGATGAGCGGGCAATCGATCCAATTCCACTGCCACCGACACCTCCCCCGCCCGTTCCGCCACATCAGTCGGCTGCGCAGCCGTTGGGGCTTGGCTTGGGCAGGTCAAATTGCCGCAGCGTACAGGGGTGCGCCCAACTGATGACGACTGCTGAGGGGTGTGTGGAAAGCAGGGTATAGTAGTAAAATGTAAGTGTTGCATTGTATACTTCGTGTCCATCTCGCCTTCGCCCCGATGATGGGAATGACAACCGTCCGCGCTCCTGGCGCTGATCCCCGCACTTAAACTGTCCCATGCACGGCACCCAAATGAAAGAGAGAAGGCTAAAGTCAGCCAAGGGGCGTCTCGGCAACAGCTTTGAATGCGCACAGTCCAGTCGGGCCCCTTTTTTGAGAGAGATGGGGCTCTTCGTTGAGCTTATTGATGAGTCCTCTGGACCACGGATCCGTTCGTTGTTCCCATTTGCACAACGGTGTGAGACGGCTGCGCTTGCTCTGTTTGTTCGCCATTGTCGCCTATTCTCGGTTAGCCTCTGGTTGCCTCTCGCCGCCCTTCATACTGTTACTATCATCATGTCACGGTCCGACCTCCGACAATCTCCCTCTCTTTCGCTTTTGTGTTGCTACTATAGTACAACCAAGAGAGGCCCTTGTGTACTAAGTAAGCGTGCGGCCAGAGTTCTCCACCCACGCCCATGATGCCATTGATCAAGAGCTTGAGCCAAAATGACTTGGGTCAAATGACTTGATCAGTCGGCACTAATACACGAGATGGAAGGCCCCCCCATAATGCCCTCGGACCTTTATTTTGTGGTCCTGCACGAAGCGCACCCCGATCGGCGTCCTGTTGGCTACACAAAATAAGAGAGACTTCGCAAACAACTGTCCTAGGCCGGCGTACCATATAATCCATCAGCTGGGTGGGGCGCTACGCAGGCGTGTGGTGCAAGCGGATACGCGCTGCCTATTATTTGTGGTGGCGTGTGAGCCAAGGTGCGAGCCAAGGTGCGAGAGCCATCGGTGCAGTTTGTTATCGTTAATTGAATTCAGGTGACAATCGTTGGTGCTCTGTGTGTGGGCCAAGTGGAAAGGCAAGCGCCATCCGTCGGTGATGGTTCCAGGAGGAGAAACTGAGATAAAGAGAGAGTGTGTGTGTCTCGAGAGAGGGGGGGCAATCCACACCTCCCGCACCGCATTCATCTTGTTTCATCTGTACCGGGATTTGCGTTGGTACACCCCGCGTGTCAGCCGCGGGAAAAGAGGCGAAAAGGACGGCGGAGGGCGGGGGGGGGACGTGTGGGCCGAGGGACAGCATATAATGTGGTGTGTGATTCTAAACCAAAAACCCACTACGACCCCCGTCCTTTCGTCCTTTTGTCTCGGGCTTGGACGGGCACTTCCTTTCCCAGTCTCCAACCCCGGTTCCCCCAATGACTTGTCATGGCCCCCGCTTAGACCGTTTCCCTACCTTCAGGCCAACTGTTCCGGCCCAGCGTACCAGGCAACAACATCATGGTTGTCGAGAGGGCAGGTGGACACGGAGGCATCTGCCTGCATGCAGTATGGAAGGATGGAATGTGGGAGCGGAGGGAAGCATGTCGGTCGGAGTGCTTGCGCTTGTGAAGCTATATACGTTCGCGGCCAAGCGGCTTGCTTGCAGTGGTGCTCGCCTGTGGTAATCGAAGTCGAAGTTCATCCCTCGAGGTCCACAGTAGTCAAGGTTTAGCTCACGGTTGGTGACGTTGAGCGCAAACAAACCGTTTATAAGGTCCAACCCGTGTCTTCCAAACGTCCACCGTCCACTGCCCACCGTCCAACGTTTTCGCTCCTCACGCTTCATCTCTGCCCCGTCTTTCGTAGACCCAGGTTTCCCTCCCTTACAAAAATTCGCTACCGCTGGCTACCGCTACCCACGTAGCCCGACGCGCGTCTACGTGTGTCCTTGATGTGCTGTCCTGTCTAAACCCATAATCCAATCCTCCATTCTTCGCTGGTGCGCTACCCACTACCGCTCTCGCCCACCCCAATCGACCCGACCCAGTCCCGACGACAGTCGAGATCGAAGAGGCTGAGACGGGAGATCCACACACAAAACACAACACCCCGGTACCTGGTAACTGATCATGGATTGTGATCTTAATAATCCGCGTCCAACCAAGTCCCAAGCAAACGCAAAGCAAAACAGCAAAGCAGAGTAGAGCAAAGCAAAGCAGAGCAGAGCAGAGCAGGGTCGCTGAGAGATCCGGCAAGCAGTTTGCGCTTTCGCCACCGCTCTTGCCGCTGCTCTCCGCTCCCGGCTCCGCTCCCAAACGCCCAGCACGCCGCCTATCGCACCGCCCAAGTCCAGAGGTGAAGGAGAGGGTAGGGAGGGAGACCGCTCCTTCCCTCCAGGGGCTAGGCTGGGTAAAGAAGGGACGGACCGGGGTGGGGAGAAGAGAGCAAGAGAGAAGCAGGCATGGGAACTTGTCGGACGTGCACCGTGCACGAAATGGAGGGAAGAGGAGGAAAAGGAAGAAAAAGAGGAGGAGTAGGAAGAGGACAGATACGAGGAGACAGACAGGAGGAAAAGGAGGGAAAGGAGAAAAAAAAGGGGGGGAGGAAGAGCAGGAGAACAAGAAGAAACGGAAGAGGAAAGGGAAAAGAAGATTGAGATAGTGCGTACCTCGATCCCAACCCAACACTCAAATGAACGTGGGGAAAGCAAAACCCTCATCCAGATCGCCGCCCAAGACCAAGACCAATATCAACATCAATACCAACCCTGCCCATGGCACCACATTGTGGCGGCAAAGGGTCACAAGCAAGCCGGAACAAGGTGGGTCGAGGCAGCGCGCGATTCGACTCGGGTGAAAGCTCATGTAGGAGAACAAGGGGGGGGGGGGATAGAAGCGAGACAGACGGGCAGGAGGATGGCACGGGAGTGCAGGACGAGAGGACGCGGATGGATGGGGTGCAGGATGAGTGGGTGACAGAGCTTTAACGTTGAGGCTGAAGGGGGCGGGGGCGGGGGGAGGAGGGAAAGGAGAAAGGGTCAAGACGCAAGGAGAGGAGGCCTGAGGAGAGAAAGAAATAGAATGGCCATGGCAAGAGGCAAGAGGGGGGGAGTAGTAGATGGATGTACGGAGGGTGTGCGCTGGACCACCCAAGGAATCAGAGTACATAGCACTTGCGCTTCTTGTCCTTGCCAGCCTTCTTTTTCGATTTGGACTGCTTGTTGACAATCTCACCGCGCTGTTCCCGGATCATGCGGACCACATTGAGGTAGGCCTTCTCGACATTGACGCACGTCTTGGCCGACGTCTCGACAAACTGGCAGTTGAGACGCATCGCCAGCGCCTGACCCTCCTCAAATGACACTTCCCGTTCGTCCGCCTTGTCGCACTTGTTGCCCACCAGCATCGTGGGCACATTGGGCTCGTCCTTGACACGCGTGATTTGGTTCTTGAACCGCTCAATGCGGTCAAAGGTGGGCCGACTGACAATCGAGTATACCAACAGGAACCCCTCGCCCTCGCGCACCCATTGGTCGCGAAGCGCCGTGTACTCTTCTTGGCCGGCAGTGTCCAGCACCTCGAGCATGCAGGGCTGGTCGTCAATGACGGTCTGCTTGCGGTACGAGTCTTCGATGGTAGGGTCGTACGTCTCGACAAAGTGGTTGAGACAGAGCTGGGCAGGGCGTGAGGGTTAGCAGGAGTAGGCCATACATCAGCGTAGGGGGGGCGGAGGCAGGCGGCAGAGGGGAGCAGCGCAGAGCCAGCATGTACACACCTGGATCGTGAGGGCCGTCTTGCCCACACCGCCGTCGCCGAGGACGACGAGCTTGTAGATCATCATCTTGCCAGACATGGTGGGCGAGGGAGCACAGCGGCAGCGAGCGTGGGGGGGATGGTGTTGTGGGGGGGCGTCGGGGGGTCGGGGGGCGGCGGGGGCAGGGCCAGGCAGCAGGAGCGCAGGCAGCGGGAGGAGCGGCGAGGGCAACGGCGAGGGCAGCAGCAGCAGCGTCGTCGGGAGCGGCAGCGAGCTAAGGGAGAGGGCGGGCGTGGCGAAGGCGCGGCTGAGGGCTGACGCGTGATGCGCCGACGGCTGACGGCTGACGCCGGACGCGGGCCGCTGCCCGACGCCCAGAACGCCAGCCACACTCGCCCCGCGCCGGCCCCGCCGCGCGTCCCAGGGCCACGCAGCGCAGGCAGACGCAGGGCGCATGGCGCGTCACCCGTCGCATCCACCCCTGCGCACCCTGCACTGCCCGGCGCTGGGACATCACGCATCGCCACGGCCTGCGCCAGTGCCGCGCCATCCGCACCGCCGGGTCCGCACTGGCGCTGTGCGACCCGGCCACGCAGCACACACCGCACAGCCCCCGTGGTGCCGCTGCATAGGCAAGCCATACGGCGCAGCGCCAGTTTCGGGGCTCCCGGCGCGTGCTGGGCGCCATCGTGCATCGCCCGACACGCGCACTGGTACTGGGCGCGCACTGGGTCCCACCGGATGGCCTCGCCCTGCCCTGCCCTGCCTTGCTCTGCCCCCCTGCTGCGTCTGCGCCGCCTGCAGTCGCACCCCGTGCAGCCAGCTTCACCGGTCACCCACTGCAGCCTGCAGCCCAGTGCCTCCGCCGCAGCTGCCGCCAAGGCACCACCCCGTCTTGTCACGTGCCACGTGGAAGGGACGCGGGCCCCATGCCACGTATCCCATGATCACATGACCACACCACCATTGTTCACCGGTCACATGTCACAGGGACAAGTGATCTCTACTTTCCATATCGGAGGGTGCAAAGAAGGGTGGTTCGCGGGACGGATCGATCACGTGATCGAGTGGGGTGGCCCACCACGTGACGCTCAGCTGCGGCTCACCTTGGCTTACCGGGGCTTAGCGCTAAGCTTAGCGCCGATTAGCCGAAGCGTTGCTTACTCTGCCTCGTCGGTCACGCCGGCGCGGCTCGCTCATCTCCCTCCCTGCTGCCTTGACCAGGTCGAACGCCCTGCTTCCCCACCCGACCCTCGCATGTGCCCACACCGTCCCAACGTAGTCTAATAGCAGCCGTCCCAACATCAACACAAAGATTATTATGCGCCAGTGCCTAGCCCCTTTCATCCGTCGACGTTTAGCATCCACCGCCCCACTGGCAAACTGGTGGCGGTGGCGGCAGGGCCCATGTCCCGGGTGTTGTTACTCTTCCTCGTCTTCTTGGGCCGCATCCTGCGCCGCCTTCCACTCGGCTCTCTCGCGCTCCGCCCGCAGCTTGTCCTTATCGGCCATGTCCCTGAACGGCTTCTTGGCCTCATCGTCCATGTCCTTCCACATTTGGCCCAGGATCCGACCTATGTCGCCTACCCCCGCGCCCCAACAACCGTCCAATCAAGCACAGCGCCCCAAAATCCCATGCACACCCGACATACCCCGCAAGCAAAACCAAACCAACCAAACAAGTCGAAACCACAACAACAACCCCCAACCCGTCATCACACGAAACACAGCCCACCGAAAGTCAGCATGCCCTGGCCCAACACAACACGGACGGACCCAGTTCGACACTACGCACCAAAACCCGCATCTGGGTTGTCCTCCTTGACTTGGTTGCGTATCTCCTGGGAAAAGAGCACATAGGCCGTCAGGGCACGCTTCGGCTTGCCCATCTCCTTCTCCTTCTTGGTGCGCCTCACTTTCTGGGTACTGCTCGAGTTCTTGGGCTTGCTCTTGGAACCACTGGGGCCGGTCATGGTAGGCTGGGGAGGGGGACACAGGAATGGACCGAGGGGTGCAACAGAGGAGGGTCAGTTGATGCAGGAGCGGGGGGGGGGGGAGGGGGTGGTCGCCCACGGTCATGCATCCATCCCGCCCCTACTGGTTCGCCAGTGAGCGGCAGGGGCTGGCGGAGAGGCCAAGCGAGACGCGACACGCACCAGACAGGGGCGGCAGGTGGATGGCGGGAGGTAGTTGGATGGTGGAGCGTGTCTGTCTGTAGCCTTTCTTGCCTGCTCAGGCGCTCAGGGCTGGGATTGGATGACGGATGGGCCAACTTGCACGCCAGTCGGTTGCGCACAGCCAGCCTGCCACGCGTGACGCGTCGCGCAGCCCGCAACACCCACAATGGGAAAACAACCTGTGAATCAGCCAGCCAGGCGAGCACGTGACCGCCACGCGCCACGCGAACGCCCCGTAGTGCGTAAGCACAATGCAACCATGCGGGCGGGGCAGCGGCTGACGTCAGCGGGCGGCGCGTGGGGGGTAGATGCAACAAAATACACAGCCAGCGCCACCGCCCGGCCCACCCGCATCCATCCGTGCCCGCCACCACCTCCGACCGCCCCGCCCCCCCCCACCATGGCGACGGCCCACCCCAAGGCACGCGCACACGCCGCCGCCGCCGCCGCCGCCGCCACCGCCCCCCGCCTCGCTGGCCCCGCCGCCTCGCTCGAGGAGGCTGCCGCCGCCGCGAGTTTGCGGCCAAGACCTATGTCTGGGTGCCCGACCCCACCGCGGGCTACCTCCCGGCCACCGTCGACGATCCAGCCCCCGGCGCCCCCGACACCCACTCCGTCGTCCGCTTCACCGCCGACGGCACCACCCGCTCCGTCCCTGTCGACGACCTGGCGCCCATGAACCCCCCCAAGTTTGACAAGGTCGACGACATTGCCCACCTCACCTACCTCAACGAAGCAAGCGTCGTACACAACTTGCGCCAGCGCTACCTCAGCGGACTCATCTATGTATGCCTGCCACCTAACCCCTCTCCTCTCCTCTCCTCTCCTCTCTCTCTTCTAAGCTTGTGCCCGCCTGGGCCTGGGCCCCGTGCGACGCCCTGACCCTGACACATTTTCTCTTTCCCTCCGCAGACATTCTCGGGCCTCTTCCTGGTTGCCGTCAACCCCTACCACCCTCTTCCCATCTACACGGACGCATACGTCGCTGCCTACAAGGGCAAGCGGCGCGAAGACAATGCACCCCATATCTATGCTGTCGCCGATGGCGCGATGCGCAACATGCTCGACCAGCGCGAGAACCAGTCGCTGCTCATCACGGGCGAAAGCGGCGCGGGCAAGACGGAGAACACGAAAAAAGTGATCCAGTACCTCGCTGCCATTGCTGCTGACACGGTGGCAGCCATGTCTCCTCCCGAGCCCGACGGCTCCCCGCCTCGCACCCGCACCACGTCCAGTCGGTACGTCGAGGACCATCTGCAAGGCATTGATGGCTTGGCCTCCAAACGCCTTGGCCTTCTTGAGCGTCAGATCCTTCAAGCCAACCCCATCCTCGAGTCCTTTGGCAATGCCCAGACCATCCGCAACAACAACTCTTCCCGCTTTGGCAAGTTTGTCCGCATCGAGTTCACCTCGTTGGGTGCTATTGCGGGCGCCAACATCGATTGGTATCTGTTGGAAAAGTCCCGCGTTACCACTCGGTCCACCCGCGAACGTTCCTTTCACATTTTTATCAACTCCTCCGCAGCGATGCGCACGAACTCAAGCGTATGTATCCCCCCCCCCCCCCCCTCCCCCTCCTCGCGAATGCGCTTGGGCGTGTCTCTATTTGGGTGCCGCGTTCTGACGTGTTGCTTTCCCCTTTTTTTTCAGAAAAACTCCTTGTCCAGCTCGCCAGATGACTATGCATACCTCAAGGACACGCGCAAGGACGTTGAAGGCGTCGATGATGCATCCGAGTTCCGCGTCCTGATGAACGCCCTTAATGTTGTGGGCTTTTCCCCCGAGGAACGCGTCAACCTGTTCCGTGTGGTAGCAGCCATCCTGCATGTGGGCAACTTGGACGTCGCTTCGGTTGGGGAGCAGGCCAGAATCCAAAACCCTGACCAGGTCGAGAAGGTTTGCCACGTCCTTGGCTTGCCCGAGGCGGACTTTACCAATGCCTTGACCCGTCCCCGTGCTCGGGCGGGCCGGGAATGGGTGACCAACAGCCGGACCAGGAAACAAGTGCTGGATGAGATGGGTGCGCTGTGTAAGACCATCTATGAAAAGACGTTCGCCTCGATCGTAGACCGGATCAACAGAGCTCTCGACCGTCCCACCTCCAAGAGCTCCTTTATTGGTGTGCTCGACATTGCCGGGTTTGAGATTTTTGAGCACAACTCGTTCGAACAGCTGTGCATCAACTATACCAACGAAAAGCTCCAGCAGTTCTTTAATCACCACATGTTCATCCTCGAACAGGAGGAGTATGCTCGGGAAGGGATCGAGTGGGATTTTGTCAACTTTGGCTTGGACCTTCAGCCGACCATCTTGCTGATTGAAAGTACCTCGCCTGTCGGTATCCTTTCCACTCTCGACGAGGAGTGTATCATGCCCAAGGCAACCGATTTGACATTTACCGAGAAACTCAATGGCGTCTGGGGTCCCAACGGCGAGGCATCCAAAATGTCATCTACTTCCACCAATGACATTTCGCCCGCCACTGCAGCTAGCAAGTACTCCCCAGCCCGGTTCGGACAGGGATTCACCGTCAAACACTATGCCGGTGCAGTCGAGTACCGCACCGAACAATGGCTCGACAAGAACAAGGACCCCCTCAACGATAACTTGACGCGTGTCCTCTTCAGTCGACCGACCGGTATATTGCCTCGCTTTTTGCCGAGTATGCTGGCGACTTGGATCACTTGGCGCCGAGTGGCAAGCGAAAGAAGCGAGGCGCCTTCCGCACCGTCGCCCAGCGGCACAAGGAACAACTTGCCTCGCTCATGGCTCAGTTGGCCAGCACCCAACCTCACTTTGTTAGATGCATTGTCCCCAACACGGACAAAAAACCGGGCAAGATGGACGTACCCCTTGTGCTGGAACAGCTGCGTTGCAATGGTGTGCTCGAGGGCATTCGGATCGCTCGGCTTGGCTACCCCAACCGTTTGTTCTTTAGCGAGTTTCGGAACCGGTACGAGGTCCTGACACAGGGCATCATCCCGCGTGGTTACATGGACGGTCGCAAGGCCGTTCAACGCATGGTCGATGCACTTGAGCTGCATCGGTCTTGCTTCAAGATTGGCACGTCCAAGGTCTTTTTCAAGGCTGGCGTACTTGCCGAGCTGGAAGAGCGGAGGGACAAACTGTTGTACCACCTCTTTACCCGCTTTGGCGCCGCTTGTCGCATGTATACCGCACGGCGGGCAATGAAAAAAGTGTTGAACCGAGCGGCGGCCATTCGGTTGATCCAGCGCAACGCACGCGAGTACGTTGAACTTCGTCAATGGCCCTGGTGGCAACTCTACACCAAAGTTCGTCCTCTCCTCGCTGCGACGCGGCAGGACGAGGAGTTGCGGCAAAAGGAACTGGCGTTGCAGTTGGCTTCAGAGCGGGCCGAACGCGAAGAACAGGAACGTACCCGCTTGGCCCAACTCAAACATCACCTTGAGTCTCAAGTCGCAAAGGCAGAGGCGGAGCTCGCACAGGAACGCGCCTTGGCCACCGATAAGGACCAGCTCTTGGCCGCAGCCAGGAACACGAGGCTCAGTTGAGAGAGGAAATCGCTGGGCTTCACGCCGACATGGATGCCTTGGAGCAACACCTCGACGCGGCCCAGGACGCCAAACAAGATGCCGAAGAAACCTTGGTTCGGTTGCAAGAAGAGCACCAGGCTCTTGCCGCCTCGCTGGCTCAGTTGCAGGACGAACAAACGCAGTGGACCACCCGTGGGGAACAACATACCCGCGATTTGGCTTCCCACCAGGCCGATGCTGAGCGCTTGCGCACCGCCCTCCAGCTCGTCGAGAAGGAGAAGGCAGCTTTGGCACGCAAGGTGGCTCAAAGTGAGGAGGATCGCAAGCGGGCCGAAGCACGCTGGAAGGAGCAAGTGGAAGATATCGAACATCGTTTGAGCGAGGCCGTTAGCGCGCGCAAACGCCTCCAATCTGAGTCGGCCCAACGCGACACTCACCATCAAGCCCTTGCACTCGAGATGGACAGCCTCAAGCAAGCGCACCAACAAGTCGAGGCGGCACACCGCGCGACCGCAGCAGAGTTGAGCGCAGCTAAAAAGGAGCTGCTTGTCTCGCAACGCGAGCGGGATGCTCACAAGCTTGCCTCGACCGAACACAAGGCCCACCTGGACGCTACGGTAGCCGAGTTGGAGGCTGCACAGGCACGACAGGCCGAGCTGGTGCAGTCGACCGAACGCCTGCAGGCGGACCTGGATCGAACGACCAACTTGTTGATGGAAAAGACTTCAGAGGGCGACGAGAAACTACACGCACTCCAAACTGCGCAGGCGGAGGAACTGTCGGAGCTGCGGGCCCAGCTGGCTCGGGACCAACACGCGCACGCCAGGCCCAGACGGAACTCACCAAGAAGGTTACCCTGCTCACGTCCGAGGTGGCGCGCTGGCAAGCGGAGCACGCTTCTTCCCAACAGGCACTCGAGGCTGCTCAACAGCAAGTCGACCACCACACGGCTCAACTTGCTCTCCTGGGCGAGAGTTTGGCCGCGGCAGAGCAAGCCAAGTCCGTTGCCCAGGCCGACTTGGCTCAGGCACGGTCCCATCATGAGTCGGTCTCACGCGAGTTGGACACTGTCAACAATCGGCACGACCAGCTTAAAGCTGCGTTGGCCAAGGCCGAGGCGAAACACCGTGCCCTGGAGGACGAACAGCTTGTGCCGTTGCAACGTTCCGGCAAGAGTGGAAGGACAAGCATGCTGCTCTCGCATTGGACCTCGAGGCGGAACGAGACCTGCACAGGTCGGTCACGGCCAAAGCAACCGCGCTTCAAAACCAAGTTGTTGAGCTGGAGAGGGACGCACAGGCCCAGGCGGCCGAATTGGCTCAACTTCATTCGGCCCTAGCAGAAACACAGGTGGAGTTGCGTCGGGCGCAGAGCATGACCAACAAGACAATTGTCGAGCATGTCCATGTATTGGAAGAAGCCAAAAAGTATACTGACCGTCAGCTCGCTGAGACGCAAGCCAAGTTG
Organism: Moniliella sp. 'wahieum'; assembly: GCA_003971905.1. Lineage (NCBI taxonomy): Eukaryota > Fungi > Basidiomycota > Moniliellomycetes > Moniliellales > Moniliellaceae > Moniliella > Moniliella sp. 'wahieum'. Next base: position 223,542 of record RSEE01000062.1, on the reverse strand, counting down.
CATGAACTCCTCAACTACACTCGCACCCTTGAAAAGACCAAGACGAGGCTGATTGGCGAAAACGAAGATTTGACCCACCAACTTACCCAGCTGAATCGTACCCGCCCACTTCATGCGGACCAGGGCAACAAGCATTCTACCGAGCTTGCCCAGCTCCAACAGTCTTCCCGCGACGCACGCCGGCAGAGAGACGAAGCCTTGTCGACAAGCCGGAGGAAAGAGCTGCATGCCGAAGAAATCTTGGCTCGGACCAAGCACGAGTACGAATCGCGAATCGCGGCGTTGGAAAAGCAACTGCGCAGCTCCCAGGCCGCTCGGGGTACCACGTTTGCCAACCTGGAGGAGTTGTTGCTCATGGGCATGGCAATCCTGACTTGACCAAAAAGATCCTCGATGAGCTCCGCATTGGCCACGACGAGCTCGAAGAGCGACATGGAGGCCAAAGCAGATTTGCTCCGCAGCCAAAAGCGCAACACGCCCGTTCTCTCCCCCCCTCGCCCCTGCAGACCCCGCGCGACTTCTCCTCGCCGAAAAGAAGGGCCCGCTTGGCGCAGCTGGGGACGTGAAGCGCAAAACGCTCATGTTTGGGGGGCACGCGGGGCAACATTTACTCTGCCCAAGCGCAGGCCTTGGCTGAGAGCCGCGTTGCCTCGGCCGCTACTCGGCGGACAATGTCAGTTCGGCCGCGCGCAAGACGAGTCGAGTCAGCCCGAGTTGATCCAAGTCAAGCAGGACTTGGCTCAGGTGGTACGGTCGAGAGATGCGCTGGAGACCAGTTGGCCGAGGCGCGCGCCGCACTCGATGCCGAGCGCTTGGCCCACAACCAGGGCAGGATGGAAACTGCCTCGTTGCGCACGGCGTTGCAGGAGCTCCAAATCGACTCGTCTAGCGGAAGCCATGCCCTGGCCGAGGCACGCGAGACGGCGCACCTGTACAAAGCCAAAGCGGACCAGTACTATGCCCGCTTGCAAGCGCTCGAGTGGACCGTGTCAAGGGCGACCAGGGCCGAGCGCGGACCCAAGTTCGCACTCAGCAGGCCGAGCACGAGCTGGCTCAGGCAAAGCTCGTGCTCATCTCGCCCAAACCGAGGCCGATTCGTTGCGCGCACAGATCCGCCAGCTCCAAAGCTCATGCCGCCCCGGCCGACGGAGACAAGCAGGCCTTTGAAACGGAACGCCAGCACATGCTCAAGCAGCTCGAGCGGCCCAGCAGGCCCTCCATGAGTCTCGCCGTAAATACCAACTGGACTTGGACAATGTCACGGCCGAATTGGATGCCCACCGACAGGTCCTGGCCACGTTGCAGCAGAGCACGCGCAGCTGAAGAATGATAAGGAACTGGTACGTCCTCCCCCTTCCCCCCCTGGCCCCCCTCCCGCAACCGCCACGAGGTACTGACGAACGCCCATCTCCTCTATCGTAGCTTCAGCGCCAAGTCGGTGCTGGTTCCGAGGGCGAGACGGGGGAAGACGTGACGCTGCTGACGGCGCGATTCCAAGCGCTAGAGAAGGCCTACCAACAATCCACCCAAGCCCAAAGGAGAGCCAGCAAGTGTCCGTCGATCTGTTGGCGCAGGTGCGCGACTTGCGCGCCAGCTTGGACGAGAGTCAGATGCGCTATGCGCAGTTGCAGGCACTGTACACTAGCTTGCAGAACGAGACGGGCGCCGATGATGAGGTGGTGCGCTCGTTGCAGCGCGCACTGGACCAGTGCAAGGCCCAGGCCGACGAGCACATCTCGGTCTGGCGTAAGGATGTGGCGCACATGACGGGGACCTAAGAGGTATGGGGCATGGGACATGAGAGGGGTCTATGGGGCTGTCTGCCCCCCCCCCTCTGCCTCTGCTTCGTTCCTTTGCTTCCCTTGACGGATCGATCCCTCTGCACGAATTTGGCTTGCTTTTTTCCCCCACCAGTTGTTGCCTGCCACCCCCTGCCACTCCCCTACCACACTCCCCCCTACCCTCTCTCTCCCCGCCCGCCGTTTCCACGATGTGACTTTACTGTTTGTGTTCCTCTTTGTTCTCTTTGGTTTGTGCATCTTGTCCCGTACGTTGATCATGATCGTTTGCCTACTCTTTTCCTTGCTTCTGCCAAGGCCGACTGAGAATCAGAAGGATGCATGGGCAGCCCACCACAGAGGTGAGTGGATCATCACAGATATAGATAGTATAAGTAGAGCCTCGTGTTTTCATCTCTCTTCACTGGAGTCGTCGCATGTTGTCCTTCTCGCGATTCACAGGCCCTCTCCATCAAAACCTGGCAAGCACATTTTGCCTACTACGAGCCTGCTTGAAAACCCTTGCGCCCGCGGCTTGATGCTCACCTCCTTGCTTCTCGCTTGGCGGATGCGGCTCCAAAAGTGTCGTTGACGGACTATAGTCGCTAGCTACTTCATCAGTGTAGTATGTGAATGGCCCCCCACAGTCGCTCATCCAGTTCATGGAACCAAGATGGTTCCCCGTCTCCTTATATTGGCCTATTAGTAGTACGTCTCCCAGCAAGTCTGATGGACAACAGAGGCTGAAGGTGATGGTTCGAAGACAGGATGCGGGACTAGGCCCAGGACAGGAATCAAAGGAGAAGAAGGAGAAGAAGAAGGAGAAGAGAAGAAGAAACTGTGCTCGGACGCTAGACCATCTGAGGCCCGAGCGAATCCGATCGAATGCGCGTTCAGCGCGTTGATGACCAGGTCACTGATGTGGCTAGAGGTGATTGGCCCTCGGACCTCCGGTCAACACCTTAGCCACTCACAGGTCATGTGTAGTGAATTTGCTTAGACCACCACATGACCTGATACATGGTTGCATTCATTCAGTAGTTGGCGTTATGTGTTTTCTGGGAGTGAATGGCGGGGGGTTCAGTGTAAAAAAGTGACGAGAGTGGGATTCGAACCCACGCCCCGGATGACTGCGGTTTAGGATTAAGCGTCCTTAACACAGCGCGTTAGACCACTTTCGCTATCTCGCCTTCGTGTTAGAACCTGAGGATGGCCCTCCCCTGAGTGTATTCTCTCTCCGAAGGGTTGGCTTGCCCTCATTTTTCTGCTTATCGACTTTTCCGTCAATAGATGAAGTCTGGTTAGAGCAGCAGCTCTTGATTTCCCCTTCAGTACTCCCAAAGATTTCCGCAGAGGGACTCCAATGAGGCATTTCCTTCTATCGAAAAGGAGGATCATGTCCAGACAGTAAGGAGCATGTAGTATGCCCCAACAAACCCGTATAGTATCATTTACCACAGTAAGACTTAGTGGTCCAAGCTGCCTGGTACTTTTGTTTGAGCTACCTTCTTCTCTTCACTACTGTGTACAAGTAGGATGACCCCATGCGTGGGTACAATGCTATTCACCCCACCCCCTTTTGCCTACCTAGTCGCCTCCGCTACTTAACCGCGTTTGCTACTCTCTCCCGTGCCTCCTCATGCCCCCCCGAGACATGGCCTGGCATGGCGCCAGTGTGCGCTGTGGGGCCGGTTCTCCAAGCGCCCAGTGGACTAGTAGACGCTCTATTAAGCCCGTTGCCGGGAAACTCTGGCTTGGTCACTTGATTCGCTCCGCTCCCCCTGTTCCGCCTCCCCCACCACCCTCTGCTTGTCGCGCCCAAAAAAGAGATCCTGATGAGACCTGGAGTCCTGATGGTCCTCGAGGGTGATGCAATCGCACTGGTGTGGTGGTGGTCTAAGCCAACCAGCAACGCCTACAGAGGAACATCAAGCAGCGAGTCGCCACCAGGGGCTACAAGCTGCTGAACAAGGAAAAACAGGAAGAAAACAGAGCTCCCAGGCATGATGAGGAACTGAAGGGACATTGGCCAAAGCACGAGCCAACACCCGATGGCTCAACAGATCCGCCTCCACCCCACTTCCTTCTGCACGCCACCACCACCTCCGCTCCGCCATGTCTATCTCGACCGAGTTCACTCCCAACAAGGGCACCGCTCCCGGGTCCAACCCCAAGGACTGGGCGTATGAGATGGGTACGTCCACCGTGCCGCGCACCGTCTGCTGTTGCTCTCCTCCCACTATGACTGCTTCATGATGAAAGCGGGGTGCTGAGCAGCCTGGTTCGGTAGGTATCTTGGCACAAACCCACTCGATTGTCTTTTCCAAAGCCGGGCTGATCGATTTCTCAAAACCAAGGGAGTCGAGGTCGGACCCAACTTTACCGAGCTCAACTGGCTCCCTAATTACGCCACGGTTGGTTCCTTTTCCAATAGTCTCAGCGGAGAGTCCAACAAGGTCCCTACCACCGTCGCCGCTCCCTCCCGCACCGACCGCCGGAGCACCCAACATGAGGTACTCGATCCCTCGGGTCAAGTGTTCCGACCTTCTCGCAGGGTGCGTCAGGACGTTGGCGGGCCCAGTGGCCAGGTGCGAGCTCTCTTTGCTCCATTGGATTCGGAAGAACCTGCACCTGCGCATGTGCAACGCCTGCGCCTGCGATCGCGCCTGCCGCTACCGTCGCTGCCCTCCACCGCGGCTCCCTCCACAACCGCCCGGGCGGTCCAACCTCCGACAAACCGGGGTGCTGAGACGCAAGTGCTGGATGCGTCAGGCCAGGTTTTCCGGCCCTCTCGTCGGGCGCGACAAGACGTCGGCGGTTCGAGTGGTCAAGTGCGGGCTCTCTTTGCCTCGTTGGATGACGAGGAACCTACCTCTTCTCCGCAACGCCGCACCGCGCGGGCCGCTGAGAGAACGCACATGCATCACTCTTGAACAGCAACACGCGCCTGCTCAGGTTGCTGAGCTGATGGTGTGGGGCCTCTGAGGATCCCGAGCCTAGGGACGGCATGGAGGCCTGAGGCTCCTCAATCCACACTAGGTACTCTGGCTGCATTGGTGTTGTTTCCCCCATCCCACTGCTGATGAATACCAAAGCAGGCCAAGCGAGTGGGACGACCGTCGCTTCCGCACTCGATCTCTCTCATCACCATTCATGTCGATCCTTAACTGAGCATCCTACCTGGGCCTTGTTTCTACATCCCGCGGTGGCGACCCCCTCGGGCCAGGTCAACCAAACGAGAAATTCATCAGGAGACGTGTACATATATATGCGTGCGCAGCCCAACACAGCCCGTTTGTGCTTGGGTCTCGATACGATCGTCGAGATCGGGGAGTTGAAACAGATCGGGTCCAGTGGAGACAACCCGACCCAAAGCTGCGCTACCGTGTGAAGTTCATCGAGGTCATCAACAGGTGGAAAATACCGTCGTGAGGCGCGGAGAGGAAAAACTAGGAGAAAGAACAAAAAGGAATTGAGCCCGCATGCTCATACCAGTAGTAGAGGTCCAAAACCAAACGAACGCAGAGCACAACATACACCCTCTCCGTAGTGGAAGTGAGCAGCCCCCCCCCCCCCCTGTGGTCGAACCAACAGAGCACCATCATCATGAGTGGGGGCAAAAAAAAACGGTCGAAACTGACGGGGACGAGAGGGGAGTTCTCACATCAACAATGCCAGCACGCTGTCCAGGTCGGCAAAGTCGAGCTCGTGCAACCGGGGGTCGATGCTTCGAAAAGGGATCGATATCAGGCACGGTAATTTCCATGGCATCCACAATGGTGAAAAGGATGGGCAGCTGAGCAAAGAGCTTTTCGATCCGCGGCCCAAGCTCCTCGTCGCTCTTTAGCTTCTGCTTGTCCACCATGTATGAGAATTCGATGAAATCGTTCATGTGCTCGGAAGCCGTTGGAAGTACAAGAAACGGGAGGTAAAGCTGTCCCAGTCGCGTTGTAACTTTTGCCACTGGAGGAGCAGTTCCTTACCGCCATTGTCGCGTTGGCGCTCACGCCAGGCTCTACAGTACAGACGCATCGGGGGGGGGGGGGGGGGGGGGGGGTGGGGTGGGTTAGTGGGTTTTTTTCGATGTGGATTCGGATTGTGTGGTCATGGGAGTCCTACTGACTCGAGCGAGGCAAGCACTGCCGTGACGGTTTTCTGGCCAATGTCCCCCGCGGGTTGGAGGTCGGTGACGAACGCCTTGGTCAGCTCAACTTCACTTTCCCACGATACGCCTGTTTCAGGAGTAGCATTGCCGACGGCGGCAGGACGGGCATGATCGAGTCGGCGCTCTGCTCTACCCCAGCTTGCTCGATCGACGCGCGTACGCCCTCGGCGAGGACCGAACGTGTTTTCGGTCAAGTAGGACATGATCCGTTCGGCTTGGGTGCGGCTGCCAGTTTGCTCTTGTCGCGCTTGGTCGATCTGACGATGCTGGGTTCCCGAACAACGTCAGAGAGTATAGGGTGGACAAAAAGGAGTCAGACCAAGCGTGTGGGGAACACCGGTTGGATATGGAGATGAGCAAGGGGAGGGGATATTATCTGCGCACGTACCAGTCGTTTGATTTCCAGGGTGAGCAACTCGCCTTCTTGCACCAAAGCGTTCACCTGGGGTGGCAGGTTTGCAGCTCGTATTCCCAGAAGTTCTGGACGACGCCGAGGTGGTGCTTCGCTTCCTCGAAGGCTTGGAGAGGATCGAGCATGTCGTTGTCGACGGGGACCGTCGTAGTGCTGTCGTTGTCGAGGGTGACCGTCGCAGTGCTGTCGTCGTCGACGGTGACCGTGGCAGTGCTGTCGTTGGTTGTGTCGTGGACGGTACTGTTGCTGGCCGAGGCATTGCCCGTGGTAGTCGTAGCACGGCGAACAACAGGGACAGTAAAGGAGTTTTTGCTCTTGTCAAACGAGCTGGCCAAGGGGGCATGGATGATGGTAGTCCGGTCGACCTCTTCCGGGCCGGGCTGGCGGGCGACGCCGGACGGCCCGAGGGCGCGGTGGAGGGCTGCGGACGGGGCGCCGCTGATGGTGTCGTTGGCGGTGCTAAAGCTGACCGAGGCATTGCTGCCGGCTGCGGGCGCCGTCGGGGTAGCCATGCCGGTTGGGGCCGGCGACGGAGTGGAGGGCGGGTGGGCAGAGGAGACGACTGACAATGTGGTGGCGGCGGTGATGTGGGAGATGTCGGTGGAGGGTGCGTCGGGGGCGGAGTGGAAGGTGTCGTTGTTGGGGGCGTCGGGGGCACGCGCCGACGACGAGGACGTGTCATCGGCGGGGGTACACAGACGAGAGGGCATGGTGGTGGGGGCCGAGAGGATGCGAGGCAGGAATACGAGGGTGGTGGTGGTGGGGAGGAACAGAGAGCGAGGGAGCGAACAGCTGAGGGGTTAAATAGCGATGCCGACCGCAAGCACGACCGCGAGTGAAAAGAATGGGAATCCCATCTCCGTCCCAATCGTCAATCCGATGACTCCCAGTGCTGTGCACAAGTCGAAGCACAACACATTGCCGCCCGGCAAGCGACACAGCAGTGTGAGAAAAACGGCAATCTCATCCGGGACAGCTAAGTACATCAGTTGGTTTGATCCTAGGTTGGTTTGACCTGCTTGTACGTTGATGGGCGAACCGACTTTGTGGTCTTCCAACCTCCATATGCCAGTTCTCTTTTGTTTGAGAGTTCTATCTTTCTTCTCCCTTACTATGCCGATTATTTTGAGCTTGGCTGGGTCCGTTTGTTGGTCTGACCCCCGAGGGTGCTCTCGACTTGGACATTGACCCAACCATCCGCGTTCGCAGCGATTCAAGAAGCGCCACGAGAGCGGATTGCAACCGATCGCCAACTACAAGCAAAGCGCTGCTTGCAGAAGCAAAAGTCCACCACACCGGCCATTCGATGGATGTGTTCGGGGTAATTGCGCCGAGACGCTGGAGTCCATTGATAGTGTTGCACAAGCCATTCCCACCCACACCAACGTTTAGTCTGGCCTTGAAGCGTGACCCCATCCAGGCAGACAGAGACGGGAACAAGCGGCACAACAGCAGAGTGAGAAAAAAGGCAATCTCATCCGGGAAAGCTTGTCGGGGGATCAGATTAGACCCACTTATTGATCACCGTTTGGCCACCCCGTTGACTGGCCCCTGGCTTGTTCCAGACCCTGTTTTCCCCCTTTAAAACTATGATAAGCTCCCCTTCTTGTTCGTGGGATTAAAGCTCGCATGTTCTCTTCTTCTCTGGGGCATATATACCGCGCTCTCTTTCCTCGTCCTGTCCCCCCTCTCCATCTTCTGCTACAGCGATAGTTTTCACACACCAAACAGAGCAGAGCACAAACCGTTTGCACACACACCACCACCAAGTAGTCTGTTCTAGCAGCACGGCAGAGTACTACCAACAAGGGATTCTTATTCGTCTCACACAGCAGAGCAGCGCGAGATATTCCCGCCCACACACTGCCACCTCCACATCCTCCACCAAACAGGGCTGCCCGGACTGCGCCCCGCAACGCCCACCACACATATATATACACCCGTCCCGCCATAGGGCCAAGAGCCGACTGGCACGGCACGGTTGTGATCATGCGCTCCTCGGCCCATCAACATCAGGCGTGTGGAAGCTGCTGCCGACCGACATGCTCCTCGCCATCGCCAAGCTCCACCCGCACGACTCGCCGCTGCTCACCGCCACCCACCTCTGGCGTGCACGAGCAGCTGCTCGCCTGGCTCGTCACCACCGACCTGGTCCACCTCGTCCTGCCCGACGACAGCCCGCTGCGCGTGTACCAAGACCTGCTCCGCGGCGTGCCTGCCTTCTCCTTAGCCGACCTCTTCTCTTCGTCGTCCAACGCCCTTCTCACCGACTCGGTCTACGCCGCCGCCACCTTGCCTAGTAGAGTCCCTGCCCACACGCTCGCACCCGCTGGGCCAACACCATCCAGGAGCTGGGCCAGAATGAGGCGCATACTGCACCGACCTGGCTGCGCGCAATGCGCACATGACCCAAGAGCGCGACAAGCTGCGTGCCGAGCTCGCTGCGCTCCTACGGCAGTCCAATCGCCATCGCGCTTCCTTCAACTTTGCCTCCCTCACCAGCATTGCGGCGATCCAAGAGGTGGCGGCGACGAGAGAGCTGGTGTACAAGCAGTGGCCGCCGGTCCCTCCGGTGCAAGGTGACGACGACGACGACGACGTTGAGCCTCGTCGGGGCCCTAAGCGGAATCAGACGTTGGAGGACGAGTTCAAGATGCTGCGCGACGCGGCAGTGGCCAAGACGAGCACCACCCAGACCCAACTGGAGCGGATCCGCGAACTAAACCAAATGTACCAGTGCGTATGAGCACCCCGTTTCTCTTCTCTCTTGTCTTTTTTTTCCCCCTCACACTTGTGTTGGGAGAAGAATCCCACAGAGCACCACTGACCGAAGAAACCGGCCTCCCTCCCTCCCTCTCTCTCTCTCTCTCTACACACCCTATGCCCTGTGTGGTGTCCAGAACGTGGTACAGCCATATGGAGCCCGGGGCTTCGTGTCGCACTGCCTTGGCGGAGCTGGATGAGCTGCTGATGCGCATCCGACCCGTGTGTACCCAATTGTTGGAGCAGGAAGCGATGTTCCAAAGCGACCCAGAGATGAAGGCATTGGTGTTAGCGTGGCTGCGCAACCCAACCTCGACCTTTCTTAAAAGCGAGAAGAATCGGCAACTGAATGAACCGTACTGCCTTCAGGACGGCCCTCAGGACGGCGAGATTGAGGCCCAGAAGAAGGTCAGGTTCTGGGAAAGGATGACGAGTGACATTCGCTACAAGGGCCAGTTGTACTGCTACTGGTTGTACTGCATACAGAGAGATTTGGGCCAGTCGCCCGAGTATCGCCAACGGAAAGTTCTGGCAATGCTCAAGGACGAGGTCGGCTGCTTGTCCCGCCGGCCCGTCCGCCGGACGACGGCAGCAAGCCGACCGAGTAACCAAGGAACGATGGTCAGACAAACGTCACATGATTCCTCTTCTACCCATACCTATCCCGACCTACCTACCGACCGACCTTAACTTTGTTTGAATCTGCCGTCTCCTTTTTTTCTTTCCTCAAGACAATCCAAAGCGTAGACCCGAGGGATCGCCACTGGGCCTTTGTACGCCAGCCCGCAGAGAGACGCGAACGATGAATAACGAAGAAAAACGATGGTCCTCTATGACGTGTTCGAAACGTGACGTGATTCGACTACGTACCTCCTATACCAACCCACTAACCACCACGACCGACCGACCGACCGACCGACCTTACCGTTTGTTCCTGCCGTCTCCTTTTTTCTTTCCTCAAGACAAACCGAAGAGTAGACCGTATCCCCCTCGTGGGATCGCCAACACTGGCCCTTTTGGCCGCAGAGAATGCGGCCGCCAGACAAGGTGGGGTCCTGACGACCGCAGCAATGCGAATGATAAGAAGAAGCGATTGATGGCGGGGCTACTTGGTAGAAATGTCTCACATGATCCGACTACGTACCTCCGACCGACCTACCTCTCGATCCCTGTTTATTGGGCATCTGACTGGAGATGGATGTGGGAAAGTCGTAACAGCTACTCTTGTTGGCGTGCGGGTGGTGTGCACGGCAGCGACTCTGAGCAGCACGGCGAGCGAGACGGGCTAGACGCGTGCGCTGGATCCCTGCGAGCACGTGACACCGGGGTATATCTATCTACTACTTTCCATATGGCAGCAGGCAAAGAAAAGTGCCAACAACCCTACTGCTCCCCGACCTGCACGTGACGGGGAGGTGGGGCTGGCTACGCCAACGATCGGGCATATACAGAGTCGCGTCGACGCGTCCCTCCCATACCTTAAAAGGGGAGCGGTGGTGCAAAGAGTAACCGTGACAACAAGGCGGAGTGGTGGAGCACTGAAGTAGGAGATGAGGAGAGCAATTGAGGGGGGGGGGGGGGGGGGGGGGGGGGGCAAGGTACAGGCTAGCATCCCCTGGTCACGACTAGCTGCTTGATGTTCCTTATCGGTATTAGGTGTTGCTGGTTGACAGACCATCACCACCAGTGCGATTACATCTCACCCTTGAGACTTGAGAACCATCCGGAAGTTACAACCCTTCGCAATTCTGTCGGCCTCGCTACTACCACAGAATGTGAGCACTGAACGTCGTATTGGACTAAGAAGCTTCTGCGACTGACTCGTCCAGAAGACTGGTGCGAGCTCGGAAGGAATGAAAGCTGACTCACGTGACTCAGGGTCCGCGCGGTCCTAGGACGGATGTCAACACCCCCGCTGACCGGAGGGCCCAGTCATGTGGACTGGATCCATCTCCTCGACGCGGAGTTGAGCAAGATGGCTTGTCAGGGCGGGACGGCCGAGAGGCTTGGTGAGGACGTCCGCTGGGTTCCTTTCGCCGGGGATGTGTACAAGTATGGCCTCGCCCGAGTCCACGTGTTGCCGTACATTGTGGTACCGGATCTTCAGCTCTCGGAGCTTGCCGGTGCTGCCAAATTTGTGGGCGAGATCGACGACAGACTTATTGTCGCAATACCAATGAATGGGTGTACCCTCGCCGATGGCCCCAAGCTCGATCATGATGTTCTTGACATAGTTGGCGTCAACCAGTCCATCATATCCTGCCGTATATTCGGCGGCGGCGGTACTGGTAACGCTCTTCGGCTGAAGAATGGATCGCCACGACACCGGCACACCGTACACCATCAGTAGGCATCCAGATGTGGAGCGTGCCTGGATGGGATCTCCCGCCAAGTCGGAATCTGTATACAGCGCAATGGCCGGTGCATCTGATGTTGGGGTCAACCTCAGGCCCTTTCCTCGAGTATGGTACAGGTAGCGAAGGAAGTCATCGACTGCTTGATGATGCTGCTGCGATGGGTCGGCAGCGGCTCTGCTGAGGGCCGTGATAGCGAAGAGGGAGTCAGGCCGGCCCATTCGTGCAGCCCACAGTCCCGATCCGATCTTCCCCTGATATGCCTTGCGCAAGGCTGGGAGGGATGGGGGTTCAGGGTCGGCACGGGGCGGTATCATCCGTACGGGATGTGGGAGAGTCCGGATCCACGGGGCTTTGATGTGGTGCTTTGCCACCACTTCCTCGATGAACTTTGGTTGGCTCAGGTACAGCTCCCCACCGATCCGATCGTATTGGCATCCCAGGTGGTAGTGAAGGGGACCGTTACCACGAACATCAATGTGTGTGTTTATCTCGGCCATAAACTCCTCGTACTTTTGGTGTGACTTGCATGCGAGGAGCAGATCGTCGGTGTGGACCGCCAGGAGGATCTGCTCACCCGGTGGTGCAGCGCGCACGAACAAGCAGGGCTCGGTCAAGCTTTGCGTGAAGCCGAGCTTGTCACGCAGCAGGTTCCGGATGTATCGTGCCCAGTTTGCTCCGCTCTGATGTAGCCCGTATAGACTCTTCTTGAGACGCCACACGCGACCACCCGCTTCGGGGAAGTAGGGGGGTGGGCGGATGTAGACTGCTTCTTCGAGGGGGGCGTTCAGGTACGCTGCATTGACGTCCGCCGAGAAGAGGCCAAACTTATACTTCTCGGCCAGCACGACGAGGGTCAGGATGGCAGGTGTGCGCACCGATGGTGCGAACGTCTGGCCCCAAGTCTCGGCCGATTGTTGGTGTCCGCCCGCGACAAAGCGCGCGCGGTGGCGCAGGAACCGGCCCTCGGCGTCCGTCTTTGTGGTGATGCGCCATAGTCCTATGAGGATTTGTGCACCCGGTGGTGGGTACGTAGCCTCGTAGGTGCCGTATCGCGCGAGTGTGGCCACCTCGTCGGCCATAGCCTGCTTGACCATGGCAAAGGAGGGGTGAGTCTCGAGACCCTTGAGCGTCTTGGGAGCGAGGGGTACGCCATCCTTGGTGAGCTGAACCGTGTCCGGGTGGATGGGTGCGCTGAGAGCAGTCATGGCGGCGTATTCGGGAGGTTGAACTGTGTCGGCAAACGGGGGGGCGGATGTGTCAGGTAGGGGGCGGGCGATGCCGATCTCTGGTGCGGGCGTGGGGGCGTGGCGGCTGCAGCACGAGCATGGTAGGTCGTGTCGGTGGGGTCGTCAGCGATTGGGAGTGTGTGCAGGTCGAGGGAGGTGCGGGTGGTGCGCTGGCGGAGGGGGTAGCGGCGCGGAGGGGGGGTGGTGGTGGGAGCGGGTGTCTGGGGTGTGGCGGCGGTTCGGGGCATGGGTGCTGCCGCGGCTGGCGGAGTAGGGTTAGCGTCTTTTTCACTGTCGATTTTAATTTGAGGTGATTTGGAGATGTCGGGTGGGAAGTGGTCGGGGTGGAGATGGGGGTAGATGGCGTTGCCCCATTTGTACGGTTTCGACCAGCGGTAGGTGAAGGTACCCAGGGATGGTTGGTATGTGGCGAAGAGCCATCCCTTTGATCCGCGCTGATGGTGGTATCCTACCAGCATACCTTCCTCTGCCCGCGCGCTGAGCTTGTGCTCGCGGCGTGACTCGGGCAGATGGAGGTATGCAACGCGGCCAAAGGGTTGCATCGGTAACGAGTATGCGTGGCCTTTGTATCGCTCAAATCGCGATTTGTTGTCTTCCCCGGATGTTTTGAGTGGCATTTGGTTTTGGGTGAAGCACGCAGCGTGGAGGCTGTGTTCCCACCAGTCCGACGTCGGAAGACCTGTACCCAAGAGCAACTGCCTTGCACGAGTCGTTATGGTTCGGATGGCACGCTCAGCCACACCGTTGCTAGCACTCTGCCCCGGGATTGTCCGTTCTGACGTGATGCCTTGCTCGTCCAGAAAAGGTTGCAGTGCGCTTGTCAATTCGGGGGCGTTGTCCGTGCGCAAAGTCCGCAGCAGTCTGTCCGGGCCGTAGCGTTGCTCCCGCAATATGAGGTTCCGCAGTTCCTTCGTTGCAGCGCCCTTTGTCGGGATCGCTGTGGTGAAGACGTACCGCGTGAAGTCATCAACGGCGACGAGGGCGTATCCGTGCCCCATGCCGGTTACCCGGGGGAGGTCTACTACGTCGACGTGGAGGACCTCGAAAGGTCTTTTGGATCGGAGGCGGTCCCGGCTCGGATGGGGCGATGCTGTCGCTAGTGCCACCGCGCATGTTGGGCAATCCCACTCTGAACGACAGAGGGAGATATGCTTGGCTGTGACGCGGAGGCCTGCGGTTTCCGATCGTGTAAGCCAGGGGAGGAGGTCGATGGCTGCGTGGTTCCAGCGTTTGTGGGCTTTAGAGACGTGGTCCAGGGCCAGGGATGCTGCGAGGGAGTTTGGGGTTGAGGGTGGGTCGGCCGGTTTGATCGGTTTGGTCGCCATGGCCCGCAGGGGTGTGGGTGGCGTTCGCGGGTTGTGTAAGATCGTGAATTGATAGTCACTGCCGGTTACTTTTCGTAGGGTGGATCCTGGGTTACCAAGCCAGATACCCTTCTGGTGTGGGGCGAAGTATGATGCGATTCCGGTGTTCGACAGGTGTGCTACACTGACGAGATTTCGGCTGAAACGGGGCATGTATAGGCTGTTGGGGAGTTTTATCTCCATTTGGTGTCCTCCTAAGCATCGGATACGGATTGTGGCCGTGCCTCGTCCTTCCGCCTTTACATGTGTCCCGTTAGCAACCTCTATCTCGTCGTCGCAAGGGGTCATGGATGTGAAGACGGATTTGTCTTTCCAAATGGATGGGAATGCCCCACTGTCATATAATGCCCGGATGATTCGCATTTCGCCCCCGAGTTCCTAGTAGTCAGCTGTGCCCGCATCAACGTCAATCACTTCAGACTCGGGAGAGCTCGCTCTCTGAGCGACGTGAGCGTTGGCTCGGCCTGGGTTGCGCGGAGGGACAACAGGTTTATTAGACGTCGCGCTGCGCCAGGGTTGGTTGGTGCGGTCTTGCCCCTTGGTCTTTGTGTCCGCGAGGTTGTCGTCGCCGGCTTTGCCCCCGCTGGAGTTTTTTCCCCCGCTGGTGGGTCGTCCCCCGCTGTCGGGTCGAGTCCAAGGCGTTCCTCCGTTGACCGGCTTGCCTCCGTTTCTCTTCCTTTCTCCACCGGGATACGTGGCGGCTGGTATGTCCATCACGGCCTGCCGTAACTTGTCTAGACTCGAGCGCTCTTCACGCTGGCGAATGCTCATGTCGCGTAAGCCGAGTAGGATCCCAGTGCGTTCCTGCTCTTCCGTAAGTGGGATGCCCGCTCGCGTCAGGCTTGCACTGATCTCTTCCATGTAGTCGAGGTAGTCTCGACCCGATCGGTTTCCTTGGTCGGCCGAAAAGTAGCGAATGAGTAGAGGCCCTCTGTTTGCGGTAGGCGTATATCCATACCGCTGACGCAGCATGTTCAGCGTGTCCTGGGTGCATGATATTTCGTGGTGGGTGCGGATCGTCCGGAAGAGGGTTGACGGCATGGCTTCCCTAAGAAGGTTGTGCAAGCGTCTGTCGAGGTCCTCGGTGAAGTAGCGGGAGCTGCGACCATTCTGGACGACGTCGCTTGCGTGGGGGTGGGCATCTGTTATCGCGAAGAGAAATTCGTCTTCCCAAGCGCTGTAGGCGGACGGGTCTTTGTTCAGATCAGGCCACTTGATATTCTTGGTGGGAGACTCGCGTAGTGATCTGTAAAGGTCGTACTCGGGTCGCGAGGCTGCGCCTGTAGGTGCCCCCAAAGTTGCGTTGGGTTGAGTTTCCATTTGGTGGATGTTTTGCACCACAAAATTCGTAGCCCGTCGAACCCAGTTTGTCGTGATAGACGTAGGTTCGTCCTTCCATCCAAGCCACTCGGCTCTGTCGTGTATAGCTCTGTTGATCTTCTCTTTAACGACATCGATGTCGTTCGTCTTCTTGAACCACAGGTGCGCTTCGGCGCAAAGCATCATGAGTTCCTCGTTGTCGGTGCCAATCGGTGGCGGATCGCGACCGGTTGGTGTCCAGTAATCGCGCTTGTTCACCATTGTGGTGTCGCTGACCGAGAGATCGGTGTTAGCGTTGGCGCCCATGGTTGTGGGTGTAGTTTTGGCCAGCTCAGGGATGAGCAGATAAGGATGTAACTCTGTCGGCCTCGCTACTACCACAGAATGTGAGCACTGAACGTCGTATTGGACTAAGAAGCTTCTGCGACTGACTCGTCCAGAAGACTGGTGCGAGCTCGGAAGGAATGAAAGCTGACTCACGTGACTCAGGGTCCGCGCGGTCCTAGGACGGATGTCAACAATTCCAGTGAGCAACGGTGATGACCCCGCACTCTCCATATTCTCATCTCCTCGCACCTTACCCATACCCAACCCCACTCTCCCCTTCGGCGTCTTTCATATAAACAATCAGCAACACTCCACCCCCTACCCCCTTCACCTTTCGTACCCGGACTGGACTGACGAACAACTTCCGTCTCCTTTTTTTTTAGAGATTGAAGGAATCACCTTCGAACAGCCTTCTCAGCTGACCAAATAACAACTTGGCCAATACTAAACCCTTTTTACCTTGTTCTTGAGTGACAGACGCCGAAGGTGGCCTCCCAAGGCGGCAGTCATGCTCCCGATTTTCGGACCAACATCTGCGTATATGTTGTGTGCTGAACTGCGTGTTACACTGGTGACATGCGACCAGTGGCACCGCAGCAGCAGTGTTCTTACTTTTCCTTTCCGTGATGAATGGGAGCATAGCGCCATTGTAAGAAAATAAACAGACTCCCTACGCTTCGTCCCCAATCCGCCCAAACATTTGGGTAAGAGCACAAGATATGAACAGGCAAGGGGTGCGACTGTCACAAGGGGTGCGATTGCCATCGCCCACAAGAATACGTATGATTGATGACCATTCGGACCCCCGCACAAATGCATGGATCCTCGCGCCCTTCCGGTTTACCTCTACTGATGAGGCAATCACATTGAAAATTGGGTCGGTTAATCCACATGAAAACAGGGGACCTATGTACTCGGCGTAGCCGAGGCCAAGGCCTCCTCGGCACTTGGAAGTGCATCTTGGGTAAGTGAGCACATATACTCATCCGGCCTCGCTCCCCGTCTTCGGCCCATGATTGTTTTTTACCGCTTTGTCCACAGACGATGATTGCTTCCGACATCAACGAGAACGCAATTATCGAAACCTAGAACCGATGTCAGGTCTTGTTGCCATTGGGGGAGCCGGGTCGGGCTGAGGGTTTGTAAAATTTGAAAGCGAGTTTTGTTGGTTGACATCGCTCCCAGGACCGATTGGACCCCGCAGTCACGAGTCGACTTTTCTTTCTTTGGCCAATTTGCTCGACGATTTATAAGCAGAAGCTTTCGTCCAGTATGACCATCATTCTAATACTCATCGGGAGAACTGGGCCAAGGTAGGGCCGATGACAAGCAGACATGAATGAAACTTATTGCTGTCTCCATTATCCACAAATTGCAAGGCGCGCGTCTTCGTGGACCCCTCGCGAAAGCGAAGAGTGCGATATACGGACGGTATGGAGGTCCATAGAATGGAATTGAGACATTTAACGATGTACGCCTACTAAGTGAAAACACAAAGCCTCTTCAACATGCCAAGTGCTTGGTTAACATGTGCACACGATCAGAGCGCACACATAGAAATCGAAAATGTTTTTAGCAGACGGGATGCGCGACGGGCATGGGTTCGCCCGATTGACACAACAAAGGGTTAGCAAAGAACATTTAGACGCGGCTTATCTCTATGCCGACCTCGACGAAGACGTATACGTCCATTCTCCTCCCTTCTTTTCCGATGGACCCGGCACGTGCTGGAAGCTAAAGAAGAGTCTATATGGACCAGAGCGCGCCAACTTTAACAAGTGGCTGCGGCAGTACCTATGTGGGCCGTCTGGGCTTCCGGCGCCTACGCTCTGAACCATTTCTCTTTTTCCGCCGTTCAAACCTGGTCTAGTTTTGATTGCCTGCACACCGATGACTTTTGATTGCATGTGCTGACGCACAAGCGTACGAGCTGTTCCTCGCTGAGCTGCGTACCACGATCGAGGTTAAATCATGGCCCTTTTTCAAGGGCACGGGCATAGGCAGTGGGATCCTTGTCAAGGTGGGAACGGCCCAGGCGATCGACGTCCTGTTGACAGGATGTCAGAGCCGATTTGGAGTTGGGGATGTTGGGGGCTGCGCACGCTCTGTTGAGAGGATAAAGTGCGATATGATCTTGGAGATTGTTGAGGATGGCCGAGGCTCTATTGACATTCTGGCCTCTTCATCGTTCGAAGGAGGTGGGAAGAGGTGGTTATACCAGGGGGCGGACATTGGGGAGGGACGAAGGTAAGTATGGGTGGTTCGGGTGGGCTTGAGTTGTAGGCTCGGAAGCGGAGGGTGGAGAGTAGTAAAGTAGGCACAGAGATAAAATGGATGAGAAAGAAGTTACTCAGAAGGAAAGGTTCAGATTGTAACTCATTAACGCCCAGGAGAGCTCAAAGCGCAGCAAAGGGAATGGTGGTCGATGGAGATCAAATTTCTAAGGCGTGGCAAATCCAAGTCATCATGGAGTCGGAAACGCCACGTCAGAAAACATCACACGCGCATCACACCATGATGTCACTTGGAAGTGACCTTGGCCATAAATGACCAGATTCAACACTTTCAGGCAGCAATACTTTCCTCATGCTGAGCAGCGGACCGGTAACGTGTAACGCAAATGCTACTCAGTAATACTCCAACCAAGCTCTTTCGGTAGACCACATGATGACAACACTCATAGACTTTGGGATATTAAATCCGACATGGAACACACGCCTTCCTCCGCCTCAGGGGGACCGATAGTTATGTTTTCTGAATTGTCTAGAAGACTTGATTTAACTGCAATGCATCGTATATTCGGCACACGCTACTTCAATCTGAAAGACACCGAGTGTGTATGCATTGAGTGGGAATAAAGGATCATCTGGTTTCCAGCCAAACCGAGAAGATATATCAGTTCCACCAATCGAATAGTTAGTGCCGGTAGAATTGATGAAAATCTTATTGAGTAACATGAATAAGAGGTGACCATTTGTGGACGTTGATAGCGAACGACACCTGTAATTTGAATGAGATGGACAATATCTCAAGCGCTGGTAGAACATGGCCAATCTCATACGACCGACCTTTTTCCATGAAATGAAGATGATATGTGGTAGACTTTTGGGTTGCGATTTGGATGCCCTTAGATCTTCCGGGATCAAATGAGCAAAGACAAAGCGATGAATCAGAACCTTGAAGCGTCGCCTGTATGAATCTCTCACAGTAGCGGTGAAAACCGGTAAGGGATTCCAATGAGGTGTTTCGTGGATACGACGGCTTTCAGAGCTTTTCCTAGGAGGTTAGTTCACTCACGGTAACTCGTCCTTAAGTTTGAGAGTGGAAATTCGAGCGATGCCAGGTGACATGTGTTGAGTGAGACGCCATCTGCGGCCAGCCCATTCCGCCTCCGGTTTATTCCGGAGTAGATCTTCCCGAGGCTTCTGCCCCCAGTAATTCATTCCTCAGTCCACCATCTCCCTCCTCAGCGGTAGCAGACCACTGGGCAGATCTCATCCGACAACATGAGGCATTTGGTCTACAGAGCTATAACAATGGGACCTCAGATGCACAACAAAGTACTAAGTGTACGATTCCAGCTGATCCAGAAGTAACCCAGATCCTGTCACAGCAAAGTACCATTGTGGGAATGAGGCCAGAATACTGAAACCGAACACTGCATTGTTGCCCCACCGTCACTGTCTCGAGAAAAAAGGGCACAACCAACATCGCTTAATACGGGAGGAGAAGGATGACCTTCATCCATTTCGGTCAACAAGACAGGTGGTTCGATATTGTGCCTTCTCGCATATATCACACAACTTACATTGCTCGGGTGGACCCATAAAGGTTGCCAATATTCTCCTGAGGTGGCGGAGGAAGTAACGCGGCCCGTGCTGCTGCTTTGGATAGTGCAGCAGCGAACCGAAAGATAAGGCGAACACTGTGTTAGCACAGTTCAACAGGGCAGGTAATACAATCCAACAGTGGAAGGGACCCAACGATAGCACGCAATAACGGTTGCGCTCCGTTGCTGGGTTAGGCAGGGTCTCGTCGGCTTATTTGGGGGTACCAATCGGAGGTCTTGGATCAGTAGGATGGGTGCTGGTTGAACTCGGGCTCATCGGGCTTGGGCAGAATCGAGTGTAAGTATGAAGGTGCACTGGCTCAATGTGTACCCTCTGTTGATGGGTGCATCAACGTAGAAGGCGCCAAGAAAGGTAGATAGAGGGTCACTACAGCTCAGTATCATGCCTTGTACCTGGGCTCTCTGCGAGAAAAAGGTTTGGTAAAGCACGATGGAGAAGAAACCAGCTAGAGGGGGTCATCCACAAAAAAAGCTAAGGCTGTGATAGTGTCTGCGGAGCGTTTGGGGAGGGGGGGGGCGCGAAACAGCAGAGGACTCCTTAAAGGATTGCCGGAAGCCGTGGCCCACAGTAAGGTTTCGACAAGTGGTACTAGCGGTACTAGGCGTATCCGGGGACTATTCGAGGCGCCAAACGGCCGCTCGGCGCGATGACAATGGCCCGGCGGCACCTCCCAGCCTCGGGGTGGGTTCAGATAAATCTTCATGCAATGGCGCCGAGAGATAGGCTCCCTGACGTTATCGAACGGGCCAAGGAAGAAACCGACTTTTGTACACGCGGGGCCCTACGGACTGTTAGTGCGGAACAACTGATGATGAAGAGGAAGTCAGGTCAAAGGTGTCCTTAGGCTGATGTGCGCGAGCCATGCCAGGCGCGTGCTTTATGCTTTACGGTTCCATAGGGAAGTACACGCCGAGGGAGAGCACTATAGTCTTACCGGTATGGGCGAACGCTTTCAGGCCAAGGGACAATGTGCAGGTACCTAAACCTTCTAGTATCTTTTTCCGTTCATCCGCGATTGCCTGATGGCGAAATGAACGGCCAGAGGGACTCTCGACAGCGGCGCGTCGCGTTAGGAGAAGTGGGATCCGGGGGGAGCAGCCTTAACAGTAGCGGTCATGGCGTAGCCGGGTACTACAGCCGGGGAGAGGGCCGATGCGCCAATGTTAATATCAGCAAATGAAAGAGAAATTTCGCCAGCCAAGGACACTGCAGTGGTGGACTTTATGGCAGTGATCAGATGAGTACAGGGTTATTGTAGGCCAGACCGAAGATAAAATCGGAATCGGTATACTATAACAAGCCGCCCCGGGGCAAGGAACATGGGGTGGGGGGGGGGGGGGGGTGATCTTCGTCGTCGCCCGCAGGAAGGGCTGACGCCGGAAAAGGGGGCTCTCGCCGGAAAGGGGGCTCTCGCCGGAAAAGGGGACTCTGCGGCCCTTACTAACATCAGCCAGCAGTCGTCGCGATAAGGAACGCGGTTGATTTAGCAACGGGACAGGATATGGTATCCGTGATGGATGCTCTCAGGCCGGTCAGGCCTCGGCCTCATATGCTCGGTTCACGGCGTGTCCCGCCTGTGAGCGATGAGTGAGTCGAAACACATATAAGTATAGCAGCCAAATATGGGTGCAGAACAGAGAGGAGAGGCGAAGGGATGGTAATATAGAGCTGTTCGAAAGGGGAAAAGATCAGGGAGCATGTGTTTCGTTGGGGCCGTTCATTTCCGAGTGCGAAGTAGCCCGCAGCCTCTCGTCACCAGTCCTCTGCCATGTCGCGACCCAGAGAAAGGCCCTGGCAATTCCGCGGCCAGGGTGCGTTGCGGGCCCTCTCTAAGATCTAAGACTCGAGACGTGGATGGAGACGGAGTGCCGGGCGGGCTCCAGTCTCGGCCAGCAGTCACGGAGAGGCCTGAATTCGGTCTCGCCTTTTCGTTCCATAGCTACGCAACACGCCAGTGTGTCATAGGCACTGTACTCGAGGGAGAGACAGGGAGAGACTCACACCTATCATCACATGTCACATGTCACTGTGATATATGGCTGTCACTTCGTCACAGTGACCCTTCACTCGCTGACCCACGGCCGCCCTTTCATTCATGTGAGCCACAATGAGGCTACCGAGTGGCCACTGGGTGGCTAAAACCTACTAGGTACGGAGCGCGTATCGCCTGGAACATGTCTGACGTGGTTTACTCCGTACCATCAAAACCTCACGTTCATCCGGGGCGTCAACGTTCAACGTACACGTTCAACGTGTTCAACATTCAACCGCTCTCAGATCTCTCAGATCTCACATCTCACATCTCACATCTCACATCTCACATCTCATCGATCTCATCCAATTAAGACGGCTATTTTTTCATTAGTCTTCAAGCTTCAGGCATCTTCATTAATCATTCGCACGCTGTGACACTATGACCCTTACAAGGGTGCATTCCGATCGGACCTCTGGACGAAAAAAAAGTATATGGCCGATGGCGGGGGAAGTAAGCGGCCGGGGGACAACTACGGAAGTGAGCTGCCTGGGAATCCAATCCACGCGCACAGTGTCATAACCGACACGACCCCTTTTCGTCTTCTCAGGCTGCTGCCTTCCTCTCTACCGCCATCATCAGAAGTCCAACCAATGCCTCCACGGTACCAGCTATTAGGGGGGGACGACGCCTCCTCCAACGGTACCTATTATGCTGTTCGCCCACGAACGGGGCTCCAGGCGCTCCTCCGCCGTCCTCGCGCCTGATTGCTCTCGCCCTCTCGGCAATTTGTGTAATCAGCCTCGTATCCTGGCTCGGATTCACCAGCACTGGCACTAAGCAAACGCAGCAATGGGTCGAGGCAGCCAAGAATGCAGGTGGCCAAGCCACCGCCTGGGCCGGCCAGCAGTTCCAGCGTCCTTCAGCACCGGATAATGGGCGTCCTTCTGTCTCTCACCCTCCTACCGCCACGGTACAGGTACAAGGCGGTGAGGTGAGCCCAGGCGACTGGCTCTACTCTGTCTCAGCTAGCCAGCCGCCTGCCACATATCCACGAACTCACCCAATGGGCCGAAAAGGGCAGTGATGGCAACCTCTTCCCCCCCGCTTTTATTCCTGCAGTAGCCAACCAAAGCCGTCCGCGCCAAGGCCGGCTTTATTGTTCTGGTTCGTAACAAGGAGCTGGGTGACATGATGAGCTCCATGCGAGATGTGGAGGAAAAGTTCAATCGCAAGTTCGGATATCCTTGGATCTTCCTCAATGACGAGGACTTTACGGTCAGTTTATCTTCGATTTTGTTTTCACAAGCGACTGCCCTCCCTCAGAAGACTCAACTCACACTTTACACGCAGACGAATTCAGAAGGTGTTCGCTCCATGACCCCTCGAGATCCGCTTTGGCAAAGTTGGTCCCGAAACTGGGGCTATCCTGCGTGGATCAACCAGACCAAAGCGGCTGAGACGCGGGAACAGATGAAAGACATTATCTATGCTCCTCGGAGTCGTACCGACACTGTGTCGCTTCCAGTCTGGTTTCTTTTTCAAACACCCCCCTTACCCTTGATCTCGATTACTATTGGCGGGTCGAGCCAGCATCCACCTCTACTGCGACATTGACTTTGACCCTTTTGTTCATGCAGATGAACAACAAAACGTTGGGTTCACAATAGCTCTGCACGAGTTCCCCGAGACGATCGCCACGTTGTGGATGAGACGAAGAAGTTTTTGAAAAAGTATCCCAGTATCTGGCTAAGACAATGGGCTGCACTTTATGACCGACGAGCGGAGCGACTGCTTGAGCCGGGATACAACCTGTGCCACTTTTGGTCCAATTTGAGATTGCTGATCTTCGATTCTGGCGAAGCGAAGCGTATCAAAGGTATTTTGATCATCTGGACCAAGCTGGGGGTTTCTTTTACGAGCGGTGGGAGATGCCCTGTTCATTCCATTGCCGCCATCTTATTCTTGACCGCAGCCGCATTTATCAGTTTGATCAAATCGGGTACTTTCACGACCCTTACACGCATTGCCCGGCTAATCCCAAGTACCACCAGTCTGGCCAATGCGCATGCGACTCCAACGAGTCGTTTGATGAGAAGGCTACTCGTGTCTCAAGGAGTGGTGGCGTACTTCCGTCGAAGGAAACCCCAATAACTATTGTGTATCCTTTGTTCACTATTCCATGTCTGTGCCACTCATCGATATCGTATTGTACACCATCATGACCCACCCGACCATGTTCCATCCTTCCTCTGTGGTTTCGAATGGATGCAATTCATCTCGTTTCGCTATAGTGGCATTTATCTTTGACTTCCAGTCCTCACCTCATATGATATTCTTGGTGGTGTTCTTGTTAGATTGTCCCAGGAAATTGAAGCAGCTGAATTGGAGGAGCCCTGACGCTCGAAGCTCAAGCTTGAGATAATCCTTTCTTTAACTTTGGATTTGGGGCTTTTGATGATGTAGAACATTTTGGATTGAGTTTGTGGTTTAGGTTTAGGTTGGTTTAGGTTTAGAGGGCTGGAGATAGGAAGGGGGGTAGGATCGATCGATAGGACTAGGACTAGGAATAGGAGTAGTAGACGGGATGGGGTCGGGATAGTGGCTTGGTGGTTTGATGGTTATCGGTTATCGATCTTATCCACCATCGCCGTTCAACTGCAGCAGAGAGATCAGGTGGAGAGAAGCATGGGACTGGGACATGGGACATCAGGTGGGGACACGGGCGGGAAGGAGTACTACGTATAAATCCCTCCCTCCTTCCGTTATAGTTGGATGGGTGGAAGAGAGCGAAGGTACGAGCATATGAGCGGCAGATGCGAGAAAGACGAAGGACTGGGGCATGTGACGTAGGTGTGAGGTGGCGGGGGGAAGAGCAATGACGAGGCCAGAACGAGTTAGAGGGAAAGTATGCAAGAGGAAGGACAGGGGAGGGGAGGGGAAAGAGCAAAAAGGCAATGGCAAAGGCAAACAAGGGCGGGGGAGTGGATGTGGTAGCGCGGTGAGGACAGGTGGTGGTGGTGGATAAGACGGAGGAGGGCTGGGACGCGGCCACCAACAGAGCGAATTCTTCTTGGAAGTTCGCTTTGATCTGACATCTCAGGACTCCGATCTCAGACCCTCAGGCTGGGTCTCAGTCCGCTGGGCGATCAGTTCACGCAGACGATCGCATACTTGAGCCATGGACGGGCGTTCGCGGGGGGTTGCGACCCACATGGACTCGATCAAGTCGACCACGTCACCGCCAAACCGACGGCGGAGGTTAGCCGTTGGAGGGCGCAAGCCTCGTTCGCGCACGTCGCGATAAATTTGGTGTTCGTTGAGGTTTTGGAAAGGGTAGCGTTTGTCGCTGGGGCCACTGGAGGATTTCCCAAAACGTCATGCCTGTGCTCCAGACATCGACTTTTTCGTTGTACAAGGGCTGGGGTGCACAAGCTCCATCGCTTGCCAATTCACCGTCCCGACCACGGAGCGTACCATGCGCCGTTTGTCGTGCCGGACACCGCGCAGCGCCAGGCCAAAATCGTTGATCTTGGCTCCCTGGGCGGTGATCAAGACTTTCGACTTGATGTCGCGATGGATGGATGGCAGGTTTGCGTGTGGAGGTAGTTTAAGCCTTCGGCCGTCATGAGCATAATGCGGAATAGGTAAGAGGATGAGGCAGAGGCAGAGACAAGAGGCAGGGTGGGGCCGAGTCAGCAGTTGTGCGGGGCGGTAAGTGCGGGACTATACTGTTGATTTTGTACGAGGGAGAAGGGGAGGGAGAGGGAGAGGGAGAGGGAGACAGAAAGGAAGACCGAAGGGGTACGTACCATTTCAACATCCGAAGGGGCGGGCACATTACGAATGTACTCGTACAAGTCTCCGTGTGTGCATAGTTCTGAGACGATGGTGCAGGGGACATCGGTATTGGGACGGGTCGACCGAGACACAATGAAGCGAACAATGTTTTGGTGGTTAAGGTCGCGCAGGACCTCGAGCTCTTAATGTCCATTTCGGTTAGTTGGCCACGCAACTCGGCAATGGCCACGGCCATCTTACGTGCGCGCTTGGCCGTGCCGAGCTGATACGTGCCGCGATACACGTCCTTGAACCCGCCACTGCCAATCTTGCTCCCTTTGTGCAAGAGGCGCGGGTCAATATGCTTGTCCACCAACTTGAGCGCCTCGAGATCCAACAGTGTCGCCTCCTCCTCCGTCTCCTTGACTTCTGCCGGAGGAGCACGGCGGTAACTGGGCCTGTCCCTTCTGCCTCGCCGGGTCGAGCGGTGGCCGGGGCAGGGTTGGTTTCGGACTGAAGGATATAAATGGTTAGTTTGGTTCCGGTCCCGAAGGCAAAACGAAAACCTAGCGGATACGTACCCATTTGACCAGTGCAGCGACCAAATCCACCTTTTTTTGTTCGGACGTGACGTCCAAGCCACGATCGATGCAGAGGGACAACAAATCGGCCTTGAGCAGGCGGTTTGAGCGAGTTCGAAGTAGGGTGTTCCGCATGATTTCTCGGCGCTGGGGGAGGGTTTGGAGGGATGCCTGTTGTCCCGTGACACCTCTCTTGACTCTGAGCGGGAGGCAGAGCGAGTGGAGCCAGCCAAAGCAGGGCGGATGGTGGTGTCGCCTTGTTCCTCCTCCTCCTCCTCCTCTTGATCTTCTTGATCCTGGTCGTGGTCGTGGTTGTGGTCTTGGCCTGGACTTGGCCCTGGCCATCGTCCTGGTTTCTTTCGCCACCCGCATCGGCAGCTGCACCTTCCTCCCCAGAGACCGAAGCAACAGCAACATACTCGACGCGTACCTTGCCATTGCGTAATCTGCGTGTACCTATCGGTGTGTGGGAGTCGTGTTCCTCGACGGGATCCAGGTCCATAGGTACGTCGGCCCAAGTGTCCGAACCAGCGTCCTGCTCTTCGGTCGAGTCGCGCTCGTGGCGCTCGTGAGCTGGGGCCGCTCTGCGTCCACGGCGGCGAACTGGACGGCTGCTCTCCATTGAGGACGGAGGGGCGTCGGGATCGGCCTCGGCCTCGGTCTCGGACGAGGCTGGGACAGGGCTGGAACTGGGGTGGTGTCGGCGGCTGCGGGTGCGGCTGCGGGTGCGGCTGCGGGCGCGACTACTGGACTGGGATCTGACACTTGGTCCAGGACTAGGAGGCACAGTTTGGGAGGCACTCAGCGACCCAGAGCTGGAGAGCTGGTGGCCGCGCCGTGTTGAACGAGAAGATCTTCGGAGCGGGACCTGTTCGTGTTCGTGTTCGTGTTCCTGTTCCTGTTCCTGCTCTTGTTGCGTTCCTCGTCCGAGCTCAACTCCGAAGCCAAGGACGGCTGCTGCTCTGTGCCCCCCGCGCAACGGCACAGACTTTTCCGTTCCGGAGACGACGCATCTTGCGTGGGCTGGGGGAATCGGCTCGTGCGCGGGGCAGCATTTTAGCAGTGGTAGTGCGGGCGCGAAGAGGTAGAGGATCGCGGTCGTCGTCAGCTGCTTCGTTGGATCGTGTACCACGCCGTGCGCGCGGGGGAAGGAGCGACGGCCGTGCTCGGAGGGGGTCCCGCTGGGCACGCGCACGTGTCCGGATGGGCGAAGGGGCAGCAAAGGTGAGGAAGGCAGGAGGAGGCCCGACTGGGGTTGCGTCGGCGGTGCGACGCTTGGTGTTCGGGTGGTCTGGCGTGGCGACGGGGGCAAAGGTGCGGGGGAGGGGGGTGGGGTGCGGGATCAGGCTCGTCGTCCGAGTCGGCCCAGCCTGCGGCGCCACTGGAAGTGGAGGCAACCGAGACGGCCTTGGGCGGCTGCAAGCTGGCGCGTTGGCGACCGCGCGGTCGGGGCGGCGGCGAGGCACGTCAGCGGAGGAGGGTGGCGACGGCGAAGGAGGAGGAGGGAGCGGATGAGATCGTTCTTAGTCCGGGACGGGTGGGCAGCGGAGGGCTGGAGGGCGTGGCAGAGGCGGAGGAGGAGGGGCTTGCGCTGCTGGCGGAGCACGTTGGCGGGGCCCGAGTAGAGCAGTCGGGCGTCGGCGGCGGTGAGCGGGAGACAGCGGGGGGTGTCGGAAAGATCGTCGAAGGAGGCGTCGGCGTCGGCGTCGGCATCGGGATGGGACTGGGGCTGGGATTGCGATGGGCGGTGGGAGTGGCGGGGGCGGGGGCGGGAGTGGGAGGGTGGTCGCGGAGCGAGAGGCTCTGGAAGTTGGTGCGGAGGGCGCGGGACGAGGTGTCGTCGGGAGGCGGGGCGAGGCCGAGGTGCCGGGGTGCTTGCGCTTGCGCCCGGCGTACGTGCGGCGCGGGGCGATGCTGACCCTGGGGGGCATGGGGGAGGCGTGGGGGGGCGGGGGGGGCAGTGGTGGAGGGCAGTGGAGATGGTGTGGATGCGGGTGGATGCGGGTGGCTGCGGACGGGGGTGGTTTGAAGGCAGCGCGACGCGACGCTGGATTGCGCATTCCTGCGCGTCCCTTGCACTTCAAATACATCCCCATCCACGTCCCCGCCGCCCGCCACCCAACACGCCCCCGTCCAACACCACCGCCCAACCCTAGCCACCGCCCGCCACTCGCCCCCTGCCCCCGCCCCCCAAACCCTAGCGTTCGCGCACAGACCAGCAGGCGGGCCAGCCTGCGCCCACTGAACGTTTCAACGTCCAATTCTCCGGCCAGCTGGCCTACGTAACGCGCAGCCCCTCCACCAGCGTCCATTGTTCAACAGCCCCCCGGATGTTTCAATTGCAAGTGTCACGCCATCTGGGGCTGCTCCCGATTCCGTGGTGGCCCATTCACCGGTCACCTGGATTCAACTGTGGATTGGATTCCACTGGATAGGATAGGATTGGATTGCATAGGATTGGCTTGAATGGATTGGATAGGATATAGGATTGAATAGGAATCAGACCCAGGACAGCATGGGAGATGTGGCACGATCCAGCGGCGGCACGACAGCCCGAGCCACCCCACCCGTCCTACGCCGTTGAATCAGTACCCGCACGCCGTCTCTGCCACCGCGCCTAGCTGTGGGCACCAGCCACCTGGCGCAGCGGACTGGGCGTGGTGGCTTGCGATCGTGTGGGAGGGCTGACGGGGGCTTCGCGGGCCGGGAGCGTAGCTGGGGCTGGACTGCAGGGCACAACCACGGCTGCCGGGTGCGCCAAGGTAGGTGTCTTGTCTGGTGCTGTGACCGGAGCCGTGGCGGTGGCGGTGGCAGTGGCAGTAGCAGTGGCATGGCAAACTTAGGCCCGTCTTTGGCCGCCTCGTCACCGTCCCTTGCGTGGGAGCGGTAGGGCTGGAGTGTATCGTAAGGGACTTGGGTGAAGAGTACGCTGATTGATTCGCCATGGTGAGCGCGGCGAATGGTTTCTGCCAAAACGTGAGAAATATCAATCTGTTCCAACTTGGGGCACTGGGCCATGTTGCGTGTCTGGGGCAGCGTGTTGGTCACGACGAGTTTTTCGAGGGTGGAGTGACGGATGCGTTCGAGTGCTGGCTCGGACAAGATCCCATGGGTGACGAGGGCCAGTACGCGTTTCGCGCATTCTCAGTCAACTTGCGAGCGGCCTGATCGAGTGTGCCGCAGGTATCTGCCATATCATCCACCAAGACGGCGACTTTTCCGCGCACATCGCCGACGAGCACCATGCGGGACACCTCGTTTGCGCGTTTTCGTTCCTTGTGGAACAAGGCAAAGTCGACATTCAAGCGATCTGCGATGGAGGTTGCGCGTTTGGCCCCGCCCGCATCGGGGGAAACAATCACAATCTCGTCCATGTCGAGCGTTTCGCCAATGTACTGCAACGTGGCGGGTTCGGCATAGAGGTTGTCGACGGGCACGTCAAAGAAGCCTTGGATTTGAGACGCATGGAGGTCCATGGTGATCACGTGGTCGCATCCGGCTTTTTCCAGCATGTTGGCCACGAGTTTGGCCGTGATGGGCGCGCGGGACTTGTCCTTCTTATCCTGGCGGGCATAGTAAAAGTGCGGGATGACAGCTGTGACACGTTTGGCCGACGCACCCTTGCACGCATGGATCATGATCAGCGTTTCCATCAACGACGTGTTGGGCGACAAGAACATGTTGCCGCACCCGGTTGGCTTGACTGTCGGCGTGCAACAAGAGGTATTGATAATGTACACATCGTGCTCCCCGCACACTTTCTCCGATTCGCACCACGCTCTCCCCCACTTCGTTCCGGGCGACAATCGCCTTGCCCAAGGGGAGTCCAAGTCTAGCGGCCCAAGCGCAGACGCAGGCACAAGCACAAGCACAAGCGCAAGCACAAGCACACACCCCAAAGCGCAAGCAAGATGAACGCAGAAAAAAAACACAAAGCAGTCAGTACACCGTACTCACTTGCTACCTTTTTACTCAGTATGGTGTGCGTTGTACCGTGGTCAGTGGTCGCAGAGCGGGGAGACCACGGTCGATCAGAGCCGAAAAAGCGGCGCTGAGCGCTCAGGCGCAGTCGACCGGTAGCAGGGGGGGGGGGGGGCGGGGAACGAGGGAACACACCGTTTCGCAATCTGGCGGGCCAGCTCGGGATGGGAGGAGCCCGCAAAGATCTT
This sequence comes from Moniliella sp. 'wahieum', assembly GCA_003971905.1. Lineage (NCBI taxonomy): Eukaryota > Fungi > Basidiomycota > Moniliellomycetes > Moniliellales > Moniliellaceae > Moniliella > Moniliella sp. 'wahieum'. Next base: position 193,456 of record RSEE01000062.1, on the reverse strand, counting down.
GATGCCGCCAGTGCCGTGGTCCATGTGGTGGGCGGAGGAAGAGAAAAGAAGACGCGGGTGGGGGTGGTGGGGCGGACGAGGGAGGGTTGGCAAGAGGGGCGCGGCGAAGGCTGAGTGCTGGGCTGCCGGTGCTGAGTGCGGTGGGGGTGGGTTGAGGGAGGACAAGTGACTAGTGACTAGGCTGGTGACGGAGACGATGAGACGGGGAATACCCAGAGCGGAGGGCAAGGCAAGGCCCACGGAGGGCGGCTGCCGCGGCGTATATCGGACTGGGCTGATGGCTGGCTGGGCGGCTGACTGATTAATCAGGCGTGGGGTGCGGCGGGGTGCGGCGGGGTGCGGTGCGGGACGCGGCCTTATTAATCGTGCTCGGGGGCATCTTACGTACTGAGTCTGACTGGCCAGGCGCTAGGTACGCACACAAGGCCCATGGGTCCAGGGCACAGCGCCAGCCAGCCAGCCGTCGGCACCAGCCAGCACGCCGCTCGAAGCCAAGTCTGGGGGTCAGCGATCACGCGTCACCGGTCGCATCCCCTGTCCTGCCGTTTTAAACTTTAACGTTTAACGTGTAAGGTTTAACGTTTAGTGTTTAGTCCGCACACGCTGCCCGATGATCTCATGCATCACGATGCGTCCGGGGGGAGCAAGTTTTTCCGCAGGCCTGAGACTGCGTCCCTCAGATTCATACCCCCGGCCTGCGGGCCAGTATGAGTACCCCAGTGCGCGCTGCGCTTGGTTAATGATTGCAAATAGCACTCACCAGCTGATCACGCGCTCCAGCAGCGGAACCGCAGCGTCCGTTCCGCCTGCGCCTCGCCCTCGTCCATACCCGGTACCCGAATAATCTCTGGGGCCGTTTAATGACGGCCGTCAAGCCACGCTCCTTTTGTGATCGCTTGCGCGCCCCCTGCTGTCGCTCTTTTGTCGTTCGTCCGTGCGCCCGCCTGCTTCTGCCGCATGCCCCCCCCGCCTGCGCCGCCGACGCGCCTCCGTCTCGCAGCTGGTCGGGCCCACGTGGTGCGAGTACCAGTACCACTACGGGCTGCTGACGCATGCCAGTTTACCCGCGCACCAGCGTCCGCGTGTGCTGATTTGGGACTTGGGCAGACGCTGCGCATTTCGCAGACGGCATTGGCACGACGGGAGCGGATCCTGCGATCCGGCTCGGCGGTGCACGCTGTACTGGAGCATACGGCGCCCCAAGCCCAGGTGGCCGCGACGACGACGGCTTTGTTGCCGTTGGCGGTGCGCGAGGTGGACAAGTACGCGCGCGGTGTGTGCAGATCGCATCGGCGTGCGCGCGATTACGTCGGTCGCCCGGGATTGCACGTGAAGTGCCGGTGCTCGGGTGTGTGGATGGGATTGTAGTACGGGGAGTGATTGATGAGATTGCTGCGCTACCGCAGGAACGTGGTCGATCACCCAGCCCTTCTCTGTCCCGTTGCTTTGTCCCCTGGGTCGAATGCGCCGAATGCACCGACTGCGCCGACTTCTGCCCCGTCTCCCGGATAGGTTGGACGTACCAGATCCGGGACAGCAAGACCCGCAGGTCCTCCCGCTTGCCGCCCGAGGTGGACCAGCGGGGCGCACGGATGCAGTGTATGATCTACAAGCGTCTCTGGGACGGACTGTGTCTTGCTGCGCTGGCTTGGGATCCGGCGGGGACGCGAGCACAAACGCCAACGCAAACGCAAACGCAAACGCGGCCAGACCAAGGAGGGGACTCCAGTACGGCTGCCGTCTGGGGTGGAATCACGGAGCCTGCAACGCCCGAGCCCGATCCCGAGCCCGAGCCCGAGCCCGAGCCGGGAAGGCGGGTTTGATCCCAACGCTGAGCCTTTGACGTTGGCTGCGCTTCTGGCTGCTTCGGGGGTAGGACCCGGAGGACAGGGAGGGGTACTGAGTTCGAGCTGGTGTAGCGCGTTGCATCCTGTTTTGGTAGCGCAGCAAAGTCAAGCATGGGCCCAAAAGGTGTTGGAGCGATGGCAAATGCAAGTGCAAGTGCAAGTGCGTCCTTCACCTCCTCCCGTGCCACGACATAAACCGAGCCCTCAGTCCGTGTCCCCACCCCGTGCACGCGGGATCGAGGAAAGTACTCGTTCGAACGAAGCATCGCGCGAGTCTACGTCGTCGCCCTCTGACGCCAGCACCGACGCTGATGCCGACGAACAGGATGGGCCACTGCGGTTGCAAGATGTTTACGAAGCCATGTTGATCGAGGTACGATTATGGTTAGCCCATGCTCGAGCCGGATGGGATCCCGGGGCAACGAGGGAGGTAGCCCGTTCCTCCGCAAAGTCATCCGCTTGCAAGTTCTACTACTACTTACTTCGGACGTTTCCCCTTGCGGAACTGATTTCGCATGGACCGCCATCGATCCGACGTTGGCCCTGCTCTACCGGTCGCGCAAACGGTCTCCCCTGAGCGAAACCAACGCGTCTGCCTCCGAGACTGGGTCGGACCGCGATGTCGATCGGATCGGATCGCCCCGACGGTCGACCGTTCCAGCCTGCCCTTGAAGATGCACCCAATGCAAGAGCACGAAGCCGAAGGCGACGAGGATGAGGACGAGGTGGGAGAAGGACTATTTGGAGACGTACTCACCACGCTCAACCAAGCGATCAAAGAAGCGCGTGCCAAGGACGAAACAGCAGATGGTACCTCTACCTCTACCTCTACCTCTACCGGACCTTCTGCTTCTGCTTCTTCTTCTGCTTGTGCTTCTGCTACGGATACACCACTTGCCCCTGCGCTTGGTTGTGGGACGTTGCCTCGTGCGCCCTCACCAGGTTGCAGCACTACCTTTACCCCATCTTCTCCGTCGGACTTGGAAGACGCGACGCTACTGGGCCAAGTACGGTTTCCGTACGACGCTCCGGGTCTAGCCTCATTTTTAACGAGCATGGTACAGCTGTGGCGGGGGGAACGGTACGTGCGTGGTGCCCCCCGACTTGGCACGACGGTGTGGGTACTGCGAGTTTCAAGAGGGATGTCAGTGGCGTAACGGGATGCTAGCTGCGCACAGGAACATGGTAGGAGGACGTGGTGAGTCTACTTTCCCCCGGACTCGATGTCGCTGCCTAGCTCCAGTACGCGTACGCAGTGGGAGCAGCACCGAAGGAGCAAGAGCAAAGATCAAGGGTGGAAAGAACAGTTGTTGGGCGTTGCGCCTGTCCCGTGAACGATCCTGAGCACACCGGTGCCACCGATCCCGATCCCAATCCCAATCCCAATCCCGAGTCCGAGCCCGAACCCGCACCGGCAACGGAGAGCCCGATGACGATGACAGAGACGGTGGTGCGCAGGGTACGGGGATCTCCGAGCAAGGAAGGGGGTTCAACGACGCCTTTGTCCCCCTAGACCAGGTTTTGGGCACATGGCCACCTTCTACCTCCTCTTTCACCCCGGCCCCACCCGCACCCGCCACTGCCACCGCACCCGCACCCGCTCCTGCATCGACAACGGAAATGGACGAGCAGTGGTGGCAGGATGCGCCGAGTCCTACGCGTTCCGAATGGGACGCGGTGGAGGCGATGTTGCGTCCTGGCGTTGCTGCTGGGCCAGAGGCGCGCTCTAGTCGCGCTGAGCAACGAGGTGCACAGGCGGAGCAAGAGGCGGAGGCGGAGGGGAGCCATGGTACAGGGTGAACCCGTACCGCGTCCAGTGAAAGTGCCCAAGGGCGGAGGGGCGGAAGCGTCAAAGCGTTGAAGTGTGAGACGTCAAGTGTGGGAAGCGTCAAAGGACGATGAGCCTGCTGCGTCGTTGTTACCCATCCATCCATCCATCCATCCATCCATCCATCCATCCATCATCCATCCATCCATCCATCATCCATCTGTCCGTCCGGCCGCCCCAGGTGGCCTATACCCGCGGACAGACGATCGGATCGGGATGCCATCCATAATTCTATCCTTATCCAGACGGTGCGCGTGCACGGGAAGCAATGTGCAGCAAGCTGGTTTAAGTACTGTACGTGCCCAAGTGGCGATGTAGGGAGTGGATTAGGCAGGGGGGAGGGCTGGTGAGGCGGTGGGGAGGGGCGAAAGGAGGAGATGTAGGATGGAAGGAATGCAGAGCAGAGAGTTTCGCCATGATACATGAGACGGGGAGGGAGGATCTAAGAGAGGCGGAGCAGGCGGGAAAACAGGGCGTGGGGGATGTGATGTGACATGTGACATGTGGATGTGATAGTACGGGTGTGTGATACGTGGTTGTGTGATGTGATGTTCCGGGTCAGCTGCGTGTGCTGCATGCGAGGCACAGACGCGATGCGGGCAGTGGGACAGAAACTTGAATGCGGGCAAACGGGCGAGTGAGGGCAGTGGGCGAAGGGCAATGACTAGTGGGCAGTGGGGAGCTTGGGGGCGGCAGAATGGAGTGCAATGGGCAACCCCCAAACGGGGGCGTTGCTCCGTGTTGCTCTCGCATGGTCTGCCGCCTGGCTGGTGGCCTGTGCGAATCGCCACCGCCCGGCCATTGTATCGTTGGGCGTTGGACGGTTGCTGCCATGCTGCTTGGGCCTTCCTAGGTACTAGTACGTACTCGCTGGCAGGTGCGAGCGTGTGCTAGCTCTTGAGCCTCCAGTGGAAGCGTAGCTTCACGACGCGTCACGCGCACGACTTTTCCGGGTGGCTCGCATGCTCGCGCCTCGCTCCTGTTACTAGTTACCTGCCACATGTGCGCATGTGCCAGGATGCGCATCATGCATCATGCATCAAGCATCCTGTGCCATGTGCCTGCGCCCGCACACTGCCCCTGTGCGTCGTGCGGGCTGGCGGGTGCTGGTCTACGCTTCCACACCGACCGCATGGATGGCGGCAAATGACCATGGCGGCTCGGAGGGAGATAAACGATAGTCGAGCATCGATCGCCCTCCAGCGCTCCAGCTCGCCCACCGACCATCGGCCAACGACCATCGACCATCCCGATAGTCGATAGCAGCCAGGCGAGTCGTCCCGCGCGTGGCTCACCCGAACTCAGCGGTGAGGCTCATCTTCCCCACCGTTTCAGCCATGTGGACAGACCGCGCCCTGCCCACGTAGCTTGCCAGACCCTCGTCCAACCGAACAGGCAAACACGCGGTTTTCTTCAGCTAGTGCCCCTTGTCTCTGCCACCGAACCTGGACCATCATCGCATCATCGATCATCGACGTCTATCATCGGTCATCACATATCACTTCTCCCACCACCCCACCCAGTCCTCTCGTTGCGCTCCTAGCCGCTCTTCGTTGACTTGTCTCTCTCTAATAGCTCACCCTCCATTCCGTCTCGTCCCCTTCGTTCCCTACCACCACCACCACTACCACCACTACCACCACTACTACCACCACCCTACCTCGCCCGCTATGAGCGCTGCCCTGGACAAGCTCACCTCCAAGCTGCCCGTGCCCAAGAGCCATGTAGTGCACGCGCTCAAGCAGCCCGACGAGCTCTATGCGCCGCCGTACAACTTTCTCCCCAGGGAGGGGAAGCGACAGCGTGGTCCACCACCAACAGTCCCTGCCGCTGCCGCATGCTCAAGAACTCTACGGGCGACCGTGTCGCGTTCGAGGTACGTTTGCCACTTGGTCGCTGCTTCCCCTTGGGGTTGGGGTTGGTGTTGTGGGTATAGTATAGACTTTCCCCCGGCGCGCGACCGAGGTGGCGACGGGGGGTGTCTGTACATTGGTTGTTTTGCAGGGTTTTTCTTTTTTTCCCCTTTTTATTTTCTTTTGCTTTATTGGTGTGTGCTACGGACGGAGGAATGCTGACCGTTGCGCGTCTGTGGTCTGTTGCGATGTGGCGTGGTTTGTGGTTTGGGTACCTTGTCGATCCTTGGGAGCAGCTGGAGCTGCGGCGCGAGTGTGCGCATATCGTGATGGACAATGACATGCAAGTGATCATCAACCCTGCGCACATGAACCAGCGTACGGGTGTGCCTGCCGAGACGTTTACCGCTGACACGCGGTACAAGTACGTGCCGGAGCAGATGTTGGCCAAGGTGACTGTACCCGTTGTGGTGGACCTGGCCAACGCGGAGGCGCCAGATGTTGTGTGCTCGTCAGTGATGGTGAGCGTGACGATGCGACGGGAAGATGGGGTGTGGTCGAAGGACGTGTCACGGTTCGTGTGGTACTTTGGTGAGGCGGCGAGCCAAGGTCCGCGTTTATCGCATGTGCCTTTGTACCTGCAACAACAACGTCGTGACGATCGGAAGAACCTTCGTGAGCGCGGGTTGCCACCGGACTATGCGTCGACGATTGGCAGTCGATCCGACGGACCTAAAGGGCTAGGACAAAAAATGCTCAAGGTAACTAAAAAGGTCTTTTCGGCCCCGCCGGGTGCTGGTATCCCGATCCACTACGCCCCTGAAGCGTTCGAGAACGAAGCTCAGGCCAAGCAACTGTCGCAGTACTTGTCCACTTCTCCTGCTCCATCCGCTCGACCCGTCTCCCTCCCGACTCGTATGCTCCGCCAGAGAGCGAGTACGGGCACATGCGGACCGATACCAAACTCAGCGAGCTGACTGCCGAGGCGGAATACCTGTGATGCATCACATATGATGCCTGGGGTATACGTGGTTCTTTTTTGCTTTACTACCCGGAGCAATGAGCTAGCTAGCTTAACGACCATGGGGTGCTCGCTGGCACTCTTCTCTTTCTTACTCTTCCCTCCACCCACCCTCAGCCCCTGTTTTCTGTTTCTGTTTCACAAAACATACATCTTCTTCTTGTTCTGCTGGCTGCCAACCCTCATGGTCCTTTCAGGGTGGACGAAATAAAGGGAGGTTCCTTTCGGAACGGAGTTCGTTTCCATGATCCCAATCGCATCATGATTCATGATGCTGGGCTAATCGAATGGCCAATCATTCGATCTCCCAAGAAATATAACCCCAGTTGATTGAATCCCTTTGAGCTACAAGCTTCTCAAGTTGTGCACGTTGCAAATGTCAAGTAGTAAATCTCTATGTCGCTAACCATATCATTGAAAGAGCTTAAGCTCTTATGGCTGGGACAAAGAACCCCTGCTCCCAAGGCCTAAACCGACCCGTTGATGCGGCGTGTGTTGCTTGGTAGCGCCAACGCCGTTGAGGGAAGCAGGGGAATTGGCTGAGGAGATCCGGTCCCACTTGCAGCAGAATGAAAATCGAAACAGAGTTGAAGTTCAATATTTCACGCTTCAACTGAAGGTTCAGCGCGTACAACCGATTGCGCGGCGTTAGTAATCTCGATCCTGGCTGCCCGATCGATGATCATCGATCATCGATCATGTACCAACGCACCACGACGGACCGCTTTATTAGTTACTGGTCGCTGTCGCCCGTCGAGGCAGGCAAGTCGGGGGTGGTCGGGTGGACGAACGTGTCGACCCGCCACGACCCAGCCTCCGGTTTGCTGTCCGCACCATGCCGGTTCCCTGGGACGCGCGTGTTACCCTGTGGCATCATTCTTGGCTTCTATGGTCTCTGGGGGCAACGCAGTACCAGGATCCCGTTTTGCCAACGAGGGCAAGGTACGTCCCCTCCCCCCTCCACCCAAAAAGGGAGAGGAGAGAAAAGCAAAGAAACAAAGAAACAAAGAAAGCCTATGCGATGGGTTCGGGACCGGTCATGTTAACTCGTTTTGTCCCTCCTATGCTGCTTTCGTTTCTCTTGCTATGTCTGGCTTCTGTCCTTTTCCTTTTGTCGTTTTCCCTTTGGTCCATTTATCTTTTCTTTCGTTTGTTCGTCCGTTCGTTTTCCAGAACGCCCGGATCAAGCATGACACTGGATCGACATGATGATGAGCCGCGATCGCAGCTTGACAAACACGTATCGAGGACAACGGGTACGTTTCTTGTTCCGGCAGGCGGGCCGGCCGGCAGTTGCGCTCGTGCTCGTGCTCGTGCTTGTGCTTGTGCTGTGCTTGTGCTTGGACGTGTGCCCGCTTGAGCCTTCAGCCTTCGCCTCCCTCCCCCTACCTCCTACCTCACCCCTCTTTCCACCCCAGCTAGCTGACCAGGCACTCCGTTATCTGACCTTTGATTTCTTATTTCTTATTTCCTTTCGTACCACCCCCCTCTTGCTCTTTCCCTTTGTCTTCCTCTCTTTCTCTTTCTCGTTTTCTCTACCCTTCCCCGCCGTTTCCCTTTTCTCCCCTGGACCCTCGTTTTGCCCTTGGGTTCTGGGTGCTCGGTGCGTCCTTGTCCCTCCGCTCCGCCGTCCAACCGATCCGAGCCCCGCCCAAGTTCCACGCCGTCGACTCGCAGTCCACGCTCTGGCGCATGCAGTAACAAATCCTTCGCCGCCCTCGCTCTGGTCAGTAGCGGTAGATGTAAATGCGGGAGGGGAGATGGGTCGGGAGATGGGTCGAGGGATGGGGAGATGGGGAGATGGATCGGGAAAACCAGGGGGCGGGGTTGTTAGTTCGACCACGAGAAGGAACCCATACCTTGTCGGTGAAAGCAGCGATCCTGCATCGTAAGCGCGGCATGATCAAGTGGCTATGATGAAAACGGGTTCCAAACTGGAGCTGGGGAGGCTGATTCACTGGCAAGGACGAGGTGAGGTACTTGAAGAGGGTAGGTGGATATAGGTCTCCGAAGAGAGGCAGATATATACGCTGCGTGTATCCCCATGAACGAGGCGCCTTCCATGAAGAGCAGAACTAGATGGATATAGTGAGGTGCCATCCATCAAGGCAAAAAATAGAAAGAAGCAGTGAGGGCTACGAGTCTTCCAGCACACTGGAAGGGGAAAAGAAGGAGACACATAAGGAGAAAGGAGAGACGAAGTACGATAGAGATGAAGATGAAGATGAAGATGACGAAGGAGGTGGAGACGGAGAGGGCGCAAGGGGGAAGGAAAGTTCAATCTATCGTATGCGAGAGCGTAAAATCATTTTCCCAGTTAACTCCTGTTGCCCTAACCTATTGCTGCGCGGCCAAGAACAAAAACCACAACACAGGCGTCGCCGGCGATCGCCTCAATCTCTCTCATTGCAGAGTACTTAATAGGATACCTCGATGGATCAACGTGAGCGGGCGAATGGAACAGAGCATAGGGAAAGCGCGCGGTTGTACGGCTGTACTGAGTCCCAGTACTAATGGTGCTGATGTCCTGAGTACAGACGGTCGATGGGGGTAGAGGGAACGATTCCATGCGCTGCGTCCCTGCACCCCATTCAAGCTTCAAAAGAGCTTCACTACAATGTTGCAATTTTAACTGCTTCAATATTCATTTCGATGCGCAAGCTTTCACGCTCCACCGGCCGCGCGCCTCGCGCCCAAGTGTGCCCAAGTGTGCCCTAGTGCCCGCCTGCCGGCCCGTCCCTTGCTCGTAGCGCGTCTAAGCTGCAAGCCTCATCCACATCATCGATCCGCTCGATCACCGATCCTCGAAGCGTCGAATCTTAATCACTAGCGCCTCTTGTGATACTGAGATAGATATTGATAGTGATCGATGAGCGATCGATGACCAATCAGTTGGTCCCATCTTAGATCTTAGATCTTACCGGTGACCTGTTGCCGTTGTCTGTTGGGACGGGTGACGGGTGACGCGGTGACGCCGGACGGGTATGCATGTGACATGCATGTGACAGTGGAGCATGCGACTACTGAGTACTGACTAGCGACTACCGAAGCTCCAGGGAGGGTACAAGACCCACGATACAAGGACAGATGGTACAAGGCTCAGCGCTAATCCTTCTCCCCGCCCCCGGTCCACCCTCGCGAGGTGGATGGGCGGATTGTGACCCAAGACAGACGTGGAAAGGAGACGGGAGATCCCACCACCTCGTCCAAGTGGTGGGACCCGGAGAAAAAGATGTCATAATGGACTTGAGGATGCATGAACTCACGTGAGAACGCTTCAACCTCCAAGCTTCAAGCTTCAAGCGGGGCGTGCGGGCGTACGGGGGACCGATCCCGACTCAGCCTGAGCTGAGTGTGCTGTGGCAGGTTCAAGGGGGACTCAGCGCTGAGCGGTAAGCCTATAGCCTTCTTCTGGTGAGCCTGAGCTTCTGTTGGTTCTCTTGTGAGCCATATGCACACCATCAATGATGTGCTATCGGAAGACAAAAAGCCATCTCTTCTGCAATCCTAATATCTCCTCTCTTTGCCAGTGTCAATACAGAACGCACCCGAGGATGCATATGGGGTCCATCAGCCGATTGTCGGTGGTCCCCATCTCGCGGTTAGAGTCCGATGGTCCAAGGTGAACAGCATGTGGACCACGGGCGGAAACAGATGGTGTGATAGGCGCACCAGCGTTGTGTGTGGTTTGGTCTGGTCTCGAGTCGGCGTCTGAGTTGGGCGGGACGGGTGATGGAGGGTGGTGGGTGTGGGCGGAGGGGCGCGGGGGTGGCACACATGTGTCATGCATGTCACATTGTCAAACCGCGGCAGCTGGCCTGTGGGCGGTGTGGCCCCCCGATCACCCATCGTCTCGACCACCCATCCCACACACTCGCATCCAGCTGGGAACTCAGCGCTGAGTTGCGTAGCTAGTAGTCAGCGTGACATGTGACATGGGGCATGGGACAGGGCAGGCGAGTGGCAACGCCCACTAGCTCCCGCTGCGCCCGCTCGCCCGCGGGCAGTGTGGGTCGGCCGAGCGTGCTGGCGCGGCACGCACTGCCCCCCCGCCTGCATGACCACCCGCCTGGCGCCAGCGGCCGTGTGCGACCACCCACTGCGCCGCTGCGCGGTGGCGCGGGCAACAGGGCGCAGGGCGGCAGTGCAGCAGTGCAGCGGGCAGCACGGGGGCAGCAGCGCGGGGGGTGATGGTCACTGCTCGCGCAGCAGCCCCCCCAGCCCCCCAGCCCCCCGAGCACCGCAGCACACCGCAGCACGCCCCAGCTCGCTCCTGCTGCGTCCCGCCGACAGCCACACTTGCATGTCGCCATAGCCCTCCTTTCCACCCCTTTGCCCCGCCCCGCCCCACCCGTCCCCTCCTCCACCGCCTCCCTCTGCGCTGTCTCCTGTGCGTGCACTTGCACTTGCCCCTCCTCCTCCTCCTCTGCACCTCCTCTGCACCTCCTCTGCACCTCCTCCTGCTCCTGCTCCTCCCCCTCCCCCACCATGATGGGTACCCACTCGCCGTATCCGTCCCCGCCACCGCCTCGTCCTTCCCCTCTTCCCCACCTCCCCGCCGCCCACCTCGGCGCCGCCCACAAGCAAGAAATGGCGTTCCGTCCTGGGCCTGGCCCGTCGCGCGCCTGCTGCTGCCGTTTCTGCGCGCCGCGTGCCTCCGCCCGCCCATCTCGCCATCCCGCCCCAGATGCTGACCCAGCCAACCGCCACTGCGACATCCAACCAACCCGCCCGTGGCCGTGCCCGTGCCGCACGTGATCCACACGGGCGTCGCAGTTCTTCCCCCCTCGGCCCCTCCTTCGACACTAGCTTCCTCGGCCGGCTCTAGCTCTGGCACGCTCTCGGACCGGCCTAGCCCACCCTCTTCCGCCGACCAACCGGCCCCATCGGACTTTACTGCCCAGCCCCGCTAGTCCTGCACCGCTCTGCGCCGGCCCACGTCCATGCCTGACGCCCACGCGCTCTTCCGGTCTCCTTCGGCACCTCACTTGCCCGTCCCAGCCAGCGAGCACGACGAGCAACTGCGCATATTTAATGCTGCACTTTCCATGTCCCAGTCCCCATCCCCGTCCCCGTCCCCGTCCCACCCACAGGCGCAGGCGCACGGCCGCTCTCCCCCGCCCCGTGGCGAGCGCGGTGGCCACGGCGAACAGTTCACCCATACCAGCAATGGAGAGGATAACGATACAGTTGAAGTTCTGGGACCCGTGTCTCCGTCTGTATCTCCCACCTCGCCTGCCCACCCTTCGCTTCCGCCCGTTGCGCCCGTTCCAATCTCTCTCTCAACCGAGTTGGCATGCCGATGCGCGGTCCCCGGGATCGTCAGACAACAGCACTACCGGTGCGGAACTGCAACGCTGGCCTACGTTTACGGGCTCGAACGTGCCGATGAATGGGAATGCGCTGAGTTTCAGTTCGCAAGACTTTGAGCCGCACAAGAAGAGTGGTAATGGGTTTTTGCGCAGCGTGTCCCGATCCGGTTCGCGCACGGGTACCCATTCCGGTGCAGGTGCAGCCCCACCGCCATTGAAGCGCAACACTCCATTTCATCCTTTGCCAACTTAGTCCACGGTGGCACGCACCCGCCTCGGTCTTCACCGGGTGGTACGGCGAGTGCAACTGCGACGGCGACGGCGAGTCCAGGGACAAGACCCGCGACTGCCGGTTCTCCATTGACGACTGTCTCGGCGTCCGGGTCAGGCGAGACGAAACGGTCGGGAGGGTTTAGTGCTACGCTGGCGTCCGTGGCGCAACCGTGCGTTTAAAGATAAACTGATCCGTTCAAATCCCGTCCGAAGCGCAAAGGTTCTCTTGGTTCGTTCCTTGCCCTTGTCCTTGTCCCTGTTACGTGTACCGACGTGGCTACTGCGTGTCCTGTCGCCGGGTCCTAGTTCACTAGTTTACTTGGTCACTTGCTCTCTCTGTGTCCGGCTCCGCATCTGACCTGATTGTCTCTTGTGCATTTTGCCAGATCCGCACGGGGTCAACTCCTCGGTCGCCGTCGCATTGGGGGGGAAGATCCACGTGCGTCGTCGGTGGGTACTTACCGTTATCAGGGCCGAATGGGGTGCATTCGTCAGGTGTTGCAGGTGGGAGTTCGACCTCGGTTGCTGGGTTGGGCCTAGCGCGTCCGGCCAGTGCGCTTCCAACTGGCGTAGGGCGTCGGACGTACTCGGCTTCGTCAATCAAGGTGTCTGCGACGGAGGTGGGCCCCGGGTCGTTCAATAAGATCAAGTTGCTTGGTAAAGGCGATGTGGGTAAGGTTTACCTCGTGCGCGAGAAGAAGTCGGAAAAGTTGTATGCGATGAAAGGTGCGTTGTCCCTCCCGTTCCCCGGTTGGTATACTGATTGAGTTGAGCTAACTCACCCCTCTTCTTATGCTTCTGCTTTCCATCTCCATCTTCATCTTCCATCTCCATCTATGGTTGAATTTTGCGCTGCAGTGTTGAGCAAGAAGGAGATGATCAAGCGGAACAAGATCAAGCGAGTTTTGGCCGAGCAAGAGATCCTCGCGTCGCTCAACCACCCTTTATCGTGACGCTGTACCACAGTTTCCAATCGGAAGAGTACCTGTACCTCTGTATGGAGTACTGTGTCGGAGGGGAATTTTTCCGTGCGCTGCAATCGCTTCCGGGCAAATGTTTAGCCGAGGACGATGCGCGTTTTCTACGCGGCAGAAGTAACTGCTGCACTGGAGTACCTGCACTTAATGGGCTTTATCTACCGCGACCTCAAGCCCGAAAACATTCTGCTGCACGAATCGGGCCACGTGATGCTTTCGGACTTTGATCTTTCCGCGCGAGCCGGTACGCGTGGGGGCGAGCCTGCGGTGATCCGGCAAGCTACACCGAACAGTGTGCCAATTGTGGATACACGTTCGTGCATTGGGGATTTACGTACCAACTCGTTTGTCGGTACGGAGGAGTACATTGCGCCCGAGGTGATCAAGGGGTGTGGCCACACCTCGGCCGTGGACTGGTGGACACTAGGAATCTTGATTTACGAAATGGTGTATGCGACGACACCATTCAAAGGATCTTCGCGCAACGGGACTTTTTCCAATGTCCTCAAGCGCGACGTGATCTTCCCGGACCATGTGGGCTCTGGCGTGGGATCCGGCACGAGCCATGGCCACGTAAGCCCGGCACTCTCCCAATCAGGTAAAAGTTTAATCAAGAAACTCCTGATCAAAGATGAGACGCGTCGGCTGGGTTCGGTGACGGGTGCGTCGGAAGTCAAGGAACACCGATGGTTCGCATCGATCAACTGGGGGTTACTGCGTAACCGACAACCGCCCATTATCCCCCCCACACCAGCCGAGGTGATTGCAGCGCTGGAAGCACAAGCGCAAGCGCGCATGGCGCATCCGCATACCATGCCTGGTTCCGTGGGGTCGGGCACGTCGGCCGGTCGGGGCTAGCTTCTGCCCCCGCCCTCGGGTCCGGGTCGAGCTTAGGACTGGGAATGGGGGTAGGGGTAGGAGTAGGACCGGGCGGGTCTGCGGGTTCGTCAGGCGCCCAAGGGGAAAAGCCCCTCCCTTCTCACTTGGCGATTCGTTACCCGGCACAGATGGCGATGCGCGCTTCACACCCGACTCGAACAATCCCTTTTCGGGGTTCGAGTGCATTACCCTCCACCCATGGCGACGAAGAGTAAGGGAAAGAAGAAAGTAACAGTAAAAGTAAACGTACGACGAGTGCGTGCGACGCGGCGGGGTACCGCTGGGACCAGAGCAACAGCGCAAGACAACGAATGGGAAAGGGAGGGAGGGGTGCGTACGATTAATTGTCTGTTGCCCCCCCCCCCCCCCCCCCACGCGCCCCCCGGACGAGGAGGACAAGTGTTGGTGTCGGTCGTCGCTTGCGCAATTATCTCATGGCCACTCCTCCCCCTCTCCCTCCCCCTTTGGCCTACGTTCTCCTGGGTGTTCCGCTGTGCTTCTTGCCTATTGGGTTTCGGTTTCTGGTGTGTTTTTTAGTTTCTTGGTCCCGTTTTGGTCCGGGTCGGGGCTTTGCTTTGCTTTGCTTTGCTTTGCATGTGGCCGACGTGAGTACCCCTTTCGTGTCGTTTCGTTTCGTTGCTCGTTCGGACGCCTCTCCCTGTCCCCTCTTCTGCCCCTCTTCTCCCCCTCTTCTGCCCCTCTCCCTCGCCCCTCTTCTGCCCCTCATCCCTCTCCCTGTTGCTTCCCCCCTTACCCCTGTCCATCCCTGTCCATCTCCCCTCTCCTGCCCTCCCTGGTCCCCTCTTTGGTCCCAACCTCGGGCCCAGCCGCATCGCGTGGCATTGCATTCTTTTATCTTGCCCCCCCCCCCTTTGTGTGTGCCATCCTTTGTGTGCCATTTTGTGTGTGCCATGCTTTGTACGCCATCGCTTTGCTTTGTGTACCACGTGACCCTTCCCTGTTCTTTCCCTTTCCCTTTTCCTGATCTAGCCTCCTTGCCCCCTTTCCTCTTCCCTCCTCGCCCCGCCCTCCCTTTCCCCCTCTGTTCTTCCCGACTTGCTACCCCCCCTATCACCCACTTGCTCCCCACATTCCACCCACGCTCCACCACACGCCCGTCGCAGCGCGGTTCATCAGATCAGGGAAAAAGAGTTCCCCGTCCTCGGTCCCCGGACCCCAGTCCTCGGTCCCCAGTCCTCGGTCCCCAGTCCCCAGCCCCAGTGGTACCTTGCGTTTGGCTCGTGTCTGCGCTTGATGGTGCGCTGTCCCTGCTACGCCTCCTACGCCTGCTCTTCGGTTGCGGCGGTCGGGTTGGGGTTAGGTCCTTGTGTGAACAAAGAGGGGCGTGAGGTGGGCCAAAAAGCGACGAGCCGCAGAGATGAGAGAAACGCGGGGGATGGGGAAGGGGTCGCGGGGGGGAAGGGAAAAGTGCAAGAAAAAGGAACGCGACAACGTTGAATGGTGAATGGTGAATGGTGAAATGTTGAATTGAATTGGCCTTCAATGCGACCACATTGGGTTGTGGTTGCGGTTGCGTTGCGGTTGTGGTTGCGGTTGTGGTTGCGGTTGTTGTGGTTGGGCGGGTAGTCGGTTGGTGTGGCGGCCAAAGTGGTGAATCTGTCTGTGAAGAGGAAAGGAAAAGGAAAGGGAAAGAAAGAAAAAAAGGAAGCGGAGGGCGAAGGGGAAAGAAGTCAGAGTGCTCAGCTGAGTACAGAGTAGTCAAGCGGGAGAGGGGAGGATGGACTACCTAACAAAAAGATGCCTAGGCCTGACGTTCTACGGCAGGGGAGAAGGTGTTGCTGCGGTGCGAGTGAGGCAGTAAAAGGTTGGGGTGATGCATGATGCATGATGCATGATGCATGGCATGGTCAGTAGCTGAGTGTCGTGTGTGCTCAATAAGCTTGGATGAATGATTTCGATGCCAGTGTGCGTGTGCGCGGTGGCTTGGCATTCGATCGAGGGAGGAGACGCCCAGGCACCAGGCGACGATCCATGTCCTGTGGCCATGGTCAGCGGGGGGGGAATGAATGGGGTGGAGAAAGACATTGATCTCTAGATATCAGGACCCTCCGGTTCTCGCCATCCGGTCCCGTACCCTAGGAAGCGCGTGTGGACAGGAGGAACGTGGTTGACATCCGAGCGAGGAACCATTTCCACTGAGACTTAGTAGCCAACAGATAACATTGCGAATCCCCCGATCTGCACGCTTTTACATCAGCGACCGGTGCCACGTTCCTGCCCACCCGCATGCATCGGTGATATTATGTTCCTCTCCAGCGGGGAACGGTGGCTACGGTGGTGAAGGGGAACGGCAGCTGGGGCTTCGGCCCCAGCTGACCGGGGCGTAGGCCCGGTGGTCCTCCTTGTATATGATACGAGACATATGTAGTGTTGGGGCCGGACAGAATGGGGGGGCAGCAGTGTGGGGCACTCGGTGTGCTTGTGGGGGTTGAGGTGAGACGTCCAAGCATTCAGAGCAATGAGTACTGAGTAAGGCACAGGGTGGTTGGGTGCGCTGTGGTGCTGGGCGCTCTTAACGCGCGTAACCCCACGCGGTGCAGGACACTGGCGCAGTGCCAGACGCCACGCCGTGCGATTTGGCGCACTAAAGCCGCCGGCTTGGGGGGGGGGGAGTGTGTGCCTGGCGCGCTGGGGCAGGGAAGGGGGCGGCACGGGGCCAGTGAGGCGTGCGGCTGGGGGTGGGGCAGAGTCTGGTAGGACCGGGCAGGGCCAGGCATCAGGCCTCAGGCTGAGGCCTCAGGCCCAGCTGCCTGCCATCGGTGCTGGCGTGGGGCAAGCGACAGAGACCAGGCCCAGGCAAGGCCAGGCGAGCACTGGCTGCAGAAGAGGTGTGGATGTTTCTTCTGCGGCAGGGCGCACCCCTACTCTGGTCGCCCTCTGACTACTGCCGAGACTGGGTGTGCGGGGGCCTGCCTCACACCGCACGCACGTGCCTGTGCTGGCCCTTGCATGCTGCATGCCAGTCTCAAACGCCATCGATCATCCCTCCTCGCTCCAGCGCACACCCCATTATGCATGCCTCTCGCCTCACGCCAGCCACAGACGACACTGCCCCCCACCCATCCCGATCCGCATCCCCTCCCCCGCTTTCTGTATATATTTTCCACCCCCGTGTCTGTGCAGCACCCGCCCCACATCCACCACCTTCTCCGTCCTCCCCACCGCCCCCCTTCCTGCCCCCCATGAGCAACAGCCAGCACAAAGATGAACAAGGCAGATCAATCAACCTGCACACCACCAGCAACCCCACCAGCGATGTAGAGGAAGCCCCCGCCACCCGCTCCTCCGTCTTCCCTCCCCTTCTGCGCAGCCTTACTCGTGCGTCTTGTCTCCCCTCCCTCGGCCTCTCCGCTTGCTGGTAGGCGTGCGTGGCCTGACCCCTTAGTTGCCTCTCTTCCTTTTCATCCCAGCCGGAGGCCATGCCGTTGATACGTCCCAGCCGGCGTTTCCCGTATACCATCGGTACGTATATTATGGTTTGCTCTGCCCCCGGGCTTTGCTTTATCCGTCCCAGTTCCAGACAGAGCGCGATCTGACTGATGATTCCTGCCTGCATTCTTGCCTCGGCCTAATATGATACCACAGCAAGTTTGCCAACCCAGCACCTCTGGGACTAATGGGCTTTGCCAGCACCACCTTTATCCTGTCGCTCTTTAACGTTGGTGCGCGTGGCATTGAACACGCCAACTTCATTGTTGCCCCTGCCTTGGCCACGGGTGGCTTGGCCCAGTTTGCTGCCGGTCTTTGGGAGTTTGCATCGGGTATGTGCATCCGTCAGAGTAGAATAGGATAGAATCACTCACCTTTTTCCCTGTTTTTTCTCCCTCTCCTTGGCAGGCAACACCTTTGGCGCCACGGCGTTTTGCATGGTACGTCTCTTCCCCACCACTGTTCCTTCTGCATATGTGCATCCCCTGACTGGTTTCTTTTCTTTTCCCGTGCCTCTCTACATACAGTACGGAAGCTTCTGGATGAGCTTTGCAATGATTTTCATTCCATGGTTTGGTATTGGGGCGGCACTGTCGCCCGCCGAACTGGATTCGAGTATTGGCATTTTCCTCGCCACATGGTTTATCGTGACGTTTATTCTGATGCTGGCGACGTTGCGAGCGTCGGTAGCGCTGGTCTGCGTCTTTACCTCGCTGACGGTTACGTTTTTGATGTGTTTTGCCACTACTTTTCTGGCAATGCCCACCTCGGCACGGCAGGCGGCATTTGGCATCTTTGTGTGCCGCCTGTGCTTTTTACACGGCCGCCACAGGCATCGTCACGGCCGAAAATCCATCATGATCCTTCCCGCTGGCGACTTGAGCCGGAAAGACTAAACGAGGGTGTGAAGAAGAATGTTCCTTTCGGTTCATTTCAGTTTCGTTCAGTTCAGTTCTGCTCGTTCTGTTCAGTCTCCTGTTGGACTATGTTCGATTCTGGGCCTGGTGCGCGCATTACACAGGGGTGCACCAACCATTTTGCAATGGAGAGGTTCATGTGGTTTCCTTAAGGATTCTGACCTCGGAATAACTAGATTCCCGCTGGGCTTGACTTGTCACTTCTCTCGCGTCACGCTTCATCGTGTCTCCCGCTCCGTCTTGTCATTCGTGATTGGGGGCGCGACGACAGCTCATCACTCGTTTCCTTCTTCCCTCTTCCCCCTTCTCTCTTCTCTCTTCTGTCTTTAAACTTTACCCCAGCCCTGCTTGCTGTATCCTCCTATATCTCCCTCTCCACTCGTGCCTTCCCCGTGCCTTCTCTGTCCATTTACCTTGAAGCGTGGGTGGTTTCTTCTTCTTTTTTGTTTTTTCCCGGTAGACTGGCTGGTGTACATAGCGTAGGAGTCACTGTCTGACTACTAGTCAGGCCTCAGGCAGGGGTGATCAGGCCCAGTGCATACAAGACAGAGGTGGCCCGGCAAGCGTGACTGTCACGCGCCACTGCTGTGGGTTTGACTCTTCCGGTCCTGGTTGAGTGCTGGAAGCTTTCTTTTGCTACTTGGACTTTTGGTTTGTGTGCTCCTCTGTCTGTGAGGGCAGTAGAGATCGGAGGCGTAAGCGTCTTAGTTCATTGTCCCTTTTTCTTCGTTACGTTGTCTATCTATTCCTTGTCGATCAGTATCTACGACTAAAAAAAAGACTTTGATCCATGTTCTTCCCCTCTCGGCGGGGGTTATATTTCGTTTTGGTTTTTCGTATTTCGTCAGGGGTGAGCCATATAGGGGTCCAACCGATCCAATATGAAATGACAGGACAAGCCACAGTGCGTTCATCCAGGCTCAGCCTGAGCGTTTAACGTTTATAGCTGGCTCAGCGATGATCGATGAGGCTCATCCAGCAGCAGGGCGATAAGGGGTGGAGAATGCAAGTGAGGAAACCCACTGTGGACGTCACTACTAGTAGCGTCACTACGAACACTGGTTGGTCACGTGCTGACGATGTTGGTCTGTTCAAGTTGGGTTGGGAAGTGGTCTATAGTGCGGGTATGACTGCACCACCGTCCTCCAACTACACCTACACCATGGGTCGAGAGACTGCCTCTCCCCCAGATGATGCCAACTTGTCAATCTGACCACAGCATCAAAAAGTACCATAAGGCCTAAGGCCTAAGGGCGCATTGCTTTCCAGGACGCTGTCGTCACGGATACGGACGACGATTGGCGTCCACAGTCCCGACGATCAGACGGTCTGATCGACACTGTGCACATATGGCCATCGCATGACGCCAAACGACGTCGTGACGTGTTGAAGCTAGCTTGCAGTACTCCTGGAAAGTTCAGTGCCAGTTGAGCGATGAACGTGGTGAACTTGAACAGTGAGGAAGGGTCAGATTTCAAAGGCTACATCGTGCTGGTGGTGGGGGTGGGCGTCGTGGCGGGGGTCGTGGGGGGGCCATGGGCGCTGCTTTCGTCGCGCTCCGCCGGGCTGGCTGGCCCAGCACCAAACGCATCAAACTTTCAGGTGCTGGTCCACCGGTTTCACACCCCGCCGAGCATCACATACACTGCCCGTGTGCGGGGCTGGGTGTGTGATGCAGAGCGACGCGTTCTGACGACGTCACAGTGGGGCTGCGCGCCGCCCGCTGCCGTCGCGCTGGTCTGCGTGCCACGGGGCACAGCAAGGTGCGCAGGGTGAAACAGCAGGCAGGACACTGGCCGGCTGCCCCAGCACGACCCGGCAGCCAGCGCGATTAGAACAAAGCACTAGCTGCCCCCTGCATCGTCGCGCTCGCCCCCCGCATTCACCCTTGCGTCCACCCCATCCATCCTCGTGCTCATCCACATCGTCGCTGTCCGATCCATTCAGATATACCAGATTCAGATCCTCACATTGCACATCTCGTCTCGATGACCGCTGGCCGTATATATTCGCCCCCTCCGCCGCCGTCCACAGTCCACCCCCCACCTAGCCCCCCCCGTCTCGCCATGCACCCCACCACCTCCCGCCTCGCCCCGCGTCTCCTGCGCACCCTCCGCACCCCCACCATCCCCACGCCCAGACGCCCCCGGCTCCCCGCTACTTTGGCTCCTCCCGCCCCGTCTCGCCATCGCCCCCGCCTTTGGCGAGCAGCACGCGTCTGGCTCGTGGACCCACACCCAGTCCCAAACGGGCGCTAACAAGTGGCGCATTGCCGCTGCTCTGTACGTCCTGAGATGATAACCCCCTTCCCACATTTTGAAAGCGCAGCATGCTGACCCCCTTGCCCCCCTCCCCCAGTCATTGGTGTGCCCCTTGCCCTCGACCTGACTGGAGCGGTGGATGTCAACCGTCTGCTCGGCACGCCTTGGCCTGCCTCGGTGCGGCAAGAGCTACGTGAGGCCGCTCGTGCGGAGCGCCACGGTGACTTTGTTGCAGCTGTTGCCTTCTACACCCAGGCTGAGTCGGCAGCTCGCAAGGCAGCTAGCTCCAGTAGCTTTGCCACGCGTTTGGGAGCGACGGAGGAGGAGGTGCGGACCAAGCTCGCTGCTATTTCGCTCGCTCGTGCTTCTGCTTTGGAACAGGGTGGCCGCACTGCCGATGCCTTCAAGGCCTACGAGACGGCTTTTGCCGACCTCTCCTCTAGCACGACAAACCAATGACCAAATGCGCGCTGTGGCCCTAGCGCAAAAGTTGGGTGATCTCGCAGCGAGTGGGCTGGTTGTGCTTCCGTCGTCGTCGCAAGCCAACCAGTTGCAAACATGGATGCTCTGGCGGAGAAGTACTATACCTGGGCGGTGGAGACCATGACACTCTAGTCATGGCTCCCGATGCGTTGGACCACACCAGCTCGCTGGTGGCCGATGCGCAATTGCAAAAGCCAGTTCAAGAAGCATTTGCGTCGCTGAAGCAACTGGATGCTCCCACCTGGGCCCAGACGGCCGACTTGGGTCTGGGGATGGAGTCTCTTGCTACGTTTTACGCCTCGCACGGCAAGCCTGAACGCGCAGCCAAGTTGTACAACCAAGCCATCTCGTTGATTCTCTCTCCCGAGTCGTCGGCTGCCCTGCCGGTCGCTCCTGCTGCCATGCTTCCCCTCTCTGGCGACCGCACCGTAACCAACTCCACTCGAGGCCAACACGGAGGCCAAGTGCCACGCCGGCGTGCTGTACTACAAGCTCACCAACGCGCTCCTACTTGCGGCTGAACGGCCATGGCACGAACAAGGTGTCACGCGTGCCGAGGCGTCTGCGCGGCAGACTCAGTTGCGCTCGCGGGCCATGGCCTCGGCCCGGGAAGGTTTGGCCATGGTTCGTGCGACCGAGGCGAACCTTGGAATTCCTGCTCTCCTGATCCTGTGACGGCTGTAGGCCAAGGCCGGTTGGCCCGCTACCTTCCACACTACCACCGCTTGCGCCGGCCTCGGTGACGGTTGAAACGCAAGAAGAGTGCAAATTGGCCGAAGCTGGGCTTCTCTTTGCTCTGGTCGCTCTGTCGCTGCGCAGTACGGTGCATCAGAGAAGGTGAATGGTCTGTACGCCGTGCTGCCGAGACGGCGCGCCCAGTTGCGTCTCCGGCGCCTTTGACGGAAGAACATGTGGTTTCCCTCACGCCGATTGCTGAGCCATTTCGCACCGTACTCGCGAGGCGGCAGGCGAGCTGCTCGCTGAGATTGCTCATGCTCAGTCGCTTTGATTTGTTTTTCATCGCGTTCTGTGCTTTGGGAGAACGTTTGCCCATGGAAGGAAGGCCTGGTGCCCTGGGCCATGGTGTTCGCCTCTCTATGTTGGCGATGTGTATATTTCCCCCCTTCATTTCCCTTTTCGCTACACGACCTACCCTTACCCTACCCATGCATGTATTCTTAGTCCTCTTTCTACCACTGCATATGCTCAACTGATTCCTTCCGTGGTGACAGAACTGCCTTAGTTGTCCACTAGAGCCTCGCTGTTTTTTTACAGAAAAACAGCGTAAGCCTCCAGAGAGATGCCACGATTGAGCATATGACCAGGGCTGTCTGGACACCTTTTTTGCCTACAGACGGTAGCAGGGAAGGAGATACGCAGACAACGCGCAAGACCCTTCTGCATGTGGAGGATGAGATTGCAATCACGCCAGCAAAAAGCATATGCGCCCTCTGGTAAGCTGTGCTCTTAGTAGTGCTACTGATGGGATGGTATGACGAACTCGAGATGACCTCTGCGTTAAAGTTCAAACTCGTGATTGACAACACCAGGTCCGAACACTTACTCTTGATGGCGCTAACCGGTAACCTGCTAAGCAAATGTGCTCTTTTTGAAGAAGGCCCTGAAGGTTGTTTGAAGCTTGAACGTAGCTTGATCTCACAAGCAAAAAGCAAAAAGCGAACGTCTCCAGAAGAGAAGAGCAAGGCAAAAGAAGACTCTCGACCGGGAATCGAACCCGGGTCTCGTCCGTACATCAATCATGACAGGGACGTGTCATAGCCACTAAACTATCGGAGAAGATGGAACCAGTTGTCCTTGTGTCTTTTCATTTGAGGCAAAAACAGCGGAGGTCCTCCCGTACCTGCATGTGGACACATTGTGACTACCGGTTTTTCACCATGGCGCCTACCTCGACAGCTGCCTCTTCTCCAGAAGGCACAACGATGTCTCGGGCTCTCGCTGAACTGGCAATCCACACTCATGCACGCCGATGGCTTCTCGATGGAAGATCTGACGGACGCTAAAAGGTCCAGAACGGCGACCTGAGACATATATACTACAACACCTTTTTTTTAGCTGCCCGGCGATTAGCTCAATTTCCCTGCCAGTATGGAGAGCTTCAAGTTTCCCTCCGTTACGTTCAAGCTCTCAGCCCTCGAGCTGAGGTACCTTTTCACAAATTGAAAACGCTCGCATTATTAGGAGAGGAGAGAAGAAGATGGCAGCCACAGACAGAAGATGGCACTGCAGGTGTGCAAAAACGGTTCGGCAGATTGCCAGGATGAGAAGACAAAGTGGATCCAGCAAACGTAATATGTTCTTGATGTTCTTGAGAATCGATCTAAAGCGTACTCCAAGAAAGCGGTGTATGAATGATTCGAGACACCGTCAACTGGGTCCTTCATATCGTGTATGGGAAAAGTGTAAAAAGGACGGGACAACAAAGCCACAAAGCAGTTCCCATCCTGCTGTGGTGAGGACGAGACTTGGTTCTTTAATGGGAACGTATACGGCTCAAGCACACCACTGTCCGCAGTGGAAACGAAGCACTGGTGTGGAAAGCACCAAGAACAGCCACTCAAGAAGCAATACCAGTAGAGGGTTGGAAACCAAGGTCAGAGGAGCCGCGTGAACCGGAACGGCCACAACATGTGTCGAGAAAACATATGGGAGATTGTGATTTCCATAAGCGAATCAAGAGCTGCAAAGTACAAATAGAAACCGAAGGGCATAGTAGGAGCTGGGCTCTGCAAAAAAATTGGGTTGGTGCTTGTGCTTGTGCGCCCAACCCACAGACACCCAAGGAACCGGGGGGTTATGCAAGGGGAAGAGGTTCAGCCCTTGTTGCTACATAGAAACTTTCTTTGCCCTGCGGCCCTTTTTGCTAATCGGCTTCTTGAGTCCGTGCACGGCTTGAAGGTGGTTGGAGAGATTGTCGCTGCGTGAGGTGCGGTACGAACACTGAAAACATTTGATCCCTGGAGCAAACGGAAACAGCAAACGGACACGGGCGTTGGTCAGCGTCGTTAATCATTAGTATCCTCCTCATGTGTACATAATATATCAGATCCTGCAAAATCGGCCTACTCACAGCCCAACGTGAGACTATTGCAGGAAAGGAGAGGATAGGAAGCGGGATACGTACTGCCTTCTTGCCCACTGTGCACCGAGACAATGTGACGCAACTTGTGCTCTTTGCGGCCAAACGACGAGCAACACGTCTCACACTGAAACGGCCGCTGTTCACTCGCGACATAGACACCTTTACGTCCACGTGGGTTCCTCTTGCGTGGTCTCACCACCCTGTCCTTACCAGGGCCGACTTGGGGGACAGAGCGGCCCTCGTTGTCCAAGCATCCCATGGGAAGCGAGTCAGGGCGCAGCTTGATGTGCAACGGCGGTTCGTACTTTGCGCCCAGGGCAACAGCATGTTGGGTGGGCGAGATGGAGTTCGAAAGCATCGATGCGCCAACGACAGAAGGAGCACAGTCGGAAGAAGTGGGTGGAACATGTTGTCCTCCGTTGTCGTTGCAGAGGAAGCAAAGGGATCCAATAGGTACTCTTGTGAGCCTGCGCTGACGGGCGTGAAGGCTCGGTCAGCGTCAGAGGCAGGAGCCGAGGTCTCGGTTGAAGCTGGATTGATCAATAGGCGCTTTGTGCCTCCGGTCGAGTCCGAGTCGGGGTGGGGAATCAAATCAAGCCAACATCGTACGTGTGGTCCAAGGAGGGTACCATCAACTCGTCCGATAGCCCGCCAGGCCAGGTAGGGAAGGCGGAAACAGAGGAGATGCTAGTCTCGGAGAGACACCCCGTAGCACTGGTGCTACTCAATGGCCCTGTCTCCCCGGCGGCAAGTCAATTGATTGCAGGAAAACGAAGAGGATTGGGGCGTCCATAGATCGGCCGGAGCAACTGACCCAGAAGAGGGAAGCGTGGTGGGGGAGCTGTGCAGCTCGTCGTTCATAGAGTAGGGTAAGCTCGATTTGAAAGGAGCAGCGGGCGTAGCGAACAGCACGTCCTGCGTCGCTTCGTTCGACTCAAAGCCAAGGTGTGGGGACAAGCAAGAGGCATGGGCTGGAGCGGGGATAACAGGAGGATGATCCTGCACAGGATACGAGCAGCACCTAGGGTGGAGGGCTGGATCGATAATGGTGGTGTTCCCAGGGGGGAAGCCAAGGGTTGTCTGCCCCACAGGGGGGAACGGAGCACGGCACACCACCAAGAGTGTCGAGCATATTGGCAGAAGCGGCGGGAGCGTGCAGAAATACAGGTCCCATCGCACTCAAGAACGAGATGGGGTGATGAGCCTGGCGACAATCAATCCCGCTGAGATCATGGGAAGAGCCGAGGATTTGAGAAAACAGAGGCGTATCATCCCCGGGGACGTCATCCAGACCATTGCAGATGCCATGAGGCGACGGGATGATAGTACCAACAGGCAGCCACATGTTGGGTACGGTTTGGAAATATAGGCTGGATGGGTAGGGGCGGAGGGAAGGTCACGGAGGTAGGTAGGGCGAGGCGGCGGGGAGTGGGGGAGTGGGGGGAGTGGAGGGAGTGGAGGGAGGACGGGCGATTGGTGGTGGGGATGAAGCAAGAGGAAGAGGGCGAGGCGAGCGTGGTCGGAGCATCGGGGAGGTCCGGACGTCATTCCCACGGGTGGGTTGAACGTTGAGCGCTTGAGCGTTGAGTACGTTGAACGTTGATGCAATGGGTCTCTTACTACTACCCGTTGCTCTCACACTACATACGTTCCCATGTCACATGTCGCATCTGTGAGAGTATCATGTGCCGGGTCAAACCGAGGCTGCGGAACTGGAGACGACGAGCAGGCGTGGGGACAGAGGGGAGGGAGAGACGCGTTGGACAGATATGGCTTCTCTGGTGTAATAACTCGGCGCGTTGGACTTGGGCTGCAACGGCTCGGACGCGTGACACATGTGAATGTGAGTATTGAGTATTGAATGACGCTCCATAGTAGGCCATATCATCAATGGCCAGCAACGCATACCTATCCCTCTGAGATATAAATCCGAATGCGCCGACACCAACGCAGGAGGCACCGCAGCGCAGACGGAGCCTCCGGCCACCCCTGTCAACAGAACACGCCTATATACGACGTCATAAGCCGCCGTGCCCGCCGCCCGGGGGCCTCAGCCTGAGGCCTCAGGCACCCGCTCCCCCCTCGCGCAGGCACACGGTTGGGCGCAGTATGGAGTGAGCCAGACGTGGGCTGCAGAAGCGCTTAGCGCTCAAGCTAGACAAATGGGGCTCCGCGATAAAAAGCAAAGCTCGAAATGTGTGCATCAGGCCCTACTTTCTTTTTATAACGAACGAACCTCCTGCGAGAGGCGCCACTCTGGCCTCTGACAGATCTGACATCAGCGCTCGGCGCCAGCATTTGATCTGTGCGCTCAATGCACAATGTAAGCAATTACCATCGTACTCGCTGCAGCATGGAACAGGCCCTGGAAATGAAGATACGGATCGATAACAGTATAGGCGGATCCTGTATCCTCCTGTCCTCCTATCAGATCTCAGAGCCATAGCGAGACCATCGGGAATGGTATTCCATGTATGGAATGTGTGATGCTGTGGATACGCCCACTCAAGAGAAATGCAATGAGGACCTCGTTGCAATGTCGGTCACTATCAGTCGAAGTGTGGCAACGTTGAACGTTCTGAGAGGCTAGAGCTAGAGCTCAAAGGGCGATTTGACGTCGCCGTACAAGTCGCGATAAAAGTTTTTGAGGGTTCGAGCCATTGCCTCGGCCTCGGGACCCCATCCATCTCATCATTCAGCGTGAGGAACTTGAGGAGACCAGTGGAAATGCGCTGCTTGACTTCGGCTGCAATCGCCTCGTTCTCTTGTGCGTCGGAAGTCCACTTCTCTAGGAGCGTAGCCGGGGTCATGACCGCATTCGATACCACTTCAAACGACACAGGAGGGGACGAGACGTGGCCTGCTGGGCGACTGGAGGCAGTCAGGCTGCCTTCCATTGCTGCATAGGCGTGGACGAGCAAGGGGGTGATGGTGTCTTGGTAGTGCCGGAACTTGTGGAGGGTAGTGACGTTGCGCTCGCGCTCAAATCTCCGCGCTGCGCCTTCGAGCAAGGAGCGGTGGTAGACAAACGGAGCATGTTTGACGTATCGTGGGGGGAAAGGGAGTCCACTAGCAGGGCCATAGGTCCGCTCAATCGCATCCAACGTATTTAACGTGCTGAAGAGCCAGATGTTGTACTCGGGAACCATGTCGGCATACGTATCGGGACGTTCGATCCACCCCCTTTCAAGGTACTGGCGTACGCCGTGTCCGTTGCCTCGTCCCTGTGTTCCATTGTGCTGCCAAATTTGCTCGGGGCGGCGGTCGCATTGCCCAGAGTAAAAAAATCGCGGGTGCAAGGGCGAAGGGAAAGTGTAATCGTCGTTACATTGAATGATCCACTCGCTATCAGGCAAATGACTGCCAGAAGGAGGTGGAGGAGGAGGTAAAGGTAAGCTTCCACCACGTTGGAGTTGAACGTGGGCTGCGCCGTGCGGGCACCAACTTGTCTTGGTCGATCCACTCTACACGGCCCAGCGGATCGGTCTTGCCCGTTGGGCTGCCGGGCTTGGGTGGGTGACGGGCTCGCCCTTGGCATTGATGGGTGGGTGAGCGAGACGTAGAAACGAGGGCGGGGTAGGGGAGACAATGACGATGCGGCCGGTGTGCCAGGGCAGTTGCAAAGCCAAGGTGCGCAGGCTGTACAGCAGATCGTCATTATCTCGATCCCGATCCGAGCCAGCGGCATAGGTGCCGCCGTACTGCTGGCGGAGCTGGCGATTAAGCGGGTCGGTGCCATTGACCCAGGTATAGACAATGGTTGCGTTGCGTGCCCACTCCCACTCTGGCTCGAGAGCGGCGGGGGGGAATCCAAGCGGGTAGATCGGTGGGGGGGTGGGCTGCCCAAAGCAGGTTCTCTCAGCGGATCGACGGGGGGCAGCAAAGCGGCGGCGAGGAGGATGGCAGCCAAGGCATGCCGTCAAGACGGTGAGAGCCAAGGATAATGGCGTCTCTTGTGGCCTGGGGGGGAGGGGCGGTGGGGGGGGGTGGGTGGGATGGGAGGGAAGGGGGGTGTACTGTGGAAGAGCCCCGGTGCCCATCCTTGGGGAGTGGTGGGAGGGGGAAGCGGGCGGTGGTGGTCGGGAAGCGAAGGGCGGGTGCGGCTGGCCTAAGGCCTAAGGCACCACATGTGTGCAA
Organism: Moniliella sp. 'wahieum'; assembly: GCA_003971905.1. NCBI lineage: Eukaryota > Fungi > Basidiomycota > Moniliellomycetes > Moniliellales > Moniliellaceae > Moniliella > Moniliella sp. 'wahieum'. The sequence goes on along the minus strand of RSEE01000062.1, from coordinate 165,115 downwards.
AGCAAACGTCACATGTCACAACACGCCACACCTGCGCCCCTCATCGGCTGCTCGTCAACATTCTGCGAGCTCAGATGGGCGATCTTCGATGGCGGCTCAGCGTGCTCAGCGCTCGGCAGCACTCAGCATCGCCCCGACGTCATGGCAAACGGGGAGAGGTGTGGGGCTCCGACATTCTTAGTGAGCATCCCGCCCTGCGCTGCGGCTACGGAAGCTAGCCGCTGGTGATTCGGGGCGGGTGGCAGCGCCGTGATGTGCGGGATGCGGCTTCCAGCCAGCTTGCAGCTTTTCCAGGGCGATCGAAGCGAGATAAGGTGCTGCTCGTTTGCTCGCAGCCCGCCAGCGGGCCAGACACTGCCCAGATCCACACTGCCCAGATCCCACACCCGGCCAGACTCTCGGACGCAAGCACGGCGGCATGTGCTGTCACATGTCACGTGACATGTGACGCTGCACTGCACTCTCCTGCCATCGGACCCTGCGCGTGCGCCGTTTGAACATGGAACACATTCAACGTGGGCGTCATGTACTGGTCGGTCTGGGGAAAAAATTTGCGAGGTGTGCTGTTGTGTGTCCTGCTCCCTCTCTTTCCACTGGAGTCTGGGTGCTTCAACCAGATTCCTCACTGTACCCGTCTGTGTCGCCTACCCAACGGGGTCGCCACGGACTCGGCCCCTCCCTTTGCTAGGGAAACTCAGCAGGGGCCCCCTCTTCCGCCACCACCCTCTCAGTGTCCAGCACCCGAAAACTTGCTAGCGGCTGGCTTGTTGCCTGGCATAAGCAGTGTTGGTACTCGTGCTGGTACTAACCGTGCTATGACCCCTGATGGTATGACCAGTGCTGGCAACCATCATGCATCTTCAGGTGGGCCGCAATACGCTCTGGCACAGCAGGGCACAGCACGCGGTTCGCTACCTTGCGTTGTATCGTGCGCCTTGCTCTTCCACATATTACTTGTCCCCCTCGTATTATTGCCGTGGCGTCAAGCTTCAAGCCAGATAATAGCCCCTGGTATTCAAATAGGTCGTGAGCGCCTGAGTGCTGGCGTTTGGGCCGTGAGTCTGAGAGTGGGGCCAGAAGTTTACACTTCAATTGAAGATTGAAGGCATTTCTCCCACAATATAATGCTGTTTTGACGCATTTTGACGACTCGAGACAAAGTTTAACCATGTATGGTCCAAGTGTGGAACTTCAAGCTTCAAGCTTCAAGCGTCGGGCGTTTAAGAACTCGCTCTAAATCCAAGTGCGCCACACACATACAGGAGAGGAGTGCATCAGGCCCCAGGGGCATTTTCTGTTGTGCAGTGTGATATCGCAGATGAATCCGTGGGGAGAGGTATCCACCCGTCCAGAACGTTTCCAGCTTCAAGCTTCAGTCTGGCTACAGAGCAATCTGCATCGAAACCGCGCGCTTAGCGTTTACATGCCGCATGCGTGCATGACAACGTACCCACGCGATGAGCGTTGTTAGTCTCTGTAGGTACACGTCTCTCACTTGGCGTCAGCAAATGTTTTTTTCAGCAAAGTGACGAAGAGGCTCAACGTTCAACGTTGGTCAGCTTGACGCTTAACACTTCAAGCCTCTAAAGTGGGTGCAGGTGCGAATATTGAATGGAACGTCATTTCCAGAATGCAGAGTGCAACAGGACAGGACGCACAGAGGGAGGAAACAATCACGATCAATCATGAGCAGGAAGCAGGGGCAGAGTAAGGTCCAAAAGAGAGACAGGAAGAGGAAGAGCAAAAGGGAAAGATGAAAACAATGCAAAACGCAAAACGCAAAACAGAAACGGTGGTGGATGGTGGGGAGCTAGACGCTCCATGCCTCTGGAAACCCAGACCATGAAAGAAAACGATACACGGTGCGGAATGAAGGGGGAGAGGGGGAAAGAGGGAAGGGGGAAGAGGAAGGGCGACAGAGCGTTTTCAACCGCGACACGTTTCGTGCAAGAAGAGACTAGAAAAAACAAAACAGAGATTAGGCGGCATTCCGCTCCTGGCTTTACAGCAGGGCAGCCGCAGCCACACCCACTACCAGCCACGGCTGCCGAGGCAACGCGGATCGAGGAAGCAGGCGACTTGGAAGAAGAGGCAGAAGCAGCGGGGGCGCTACCTGCCTTGGAAGAAGCGGGGCACTGCCGGGAGGAAGCAGCGTCGTTACCGCCAGCCGCTGCGGACGAAGGGAAGAACCAGTGCTGCCCGAGTCCTTGCCACCGGAAGAACCGGCGCCGCTGCCCGAGCCGCCAACCACGTTGCCCGTACCGCCCGACTGGCCAAGAGAACCAGTCGAGTCGGTCACGTCAAACTGAAGCGCCTTACCGCTCACACTAGAGGGAGGGGTGAAGGTGTAGGGCGAGGTAGCCTGGGTCACCGTCTTGACCACACCCGTCTGCTGACCGTTGGCAAAGGTGTTGACGACCAGCGTGAAGGGCGCCGATCCGCCAGACCAGGTGATCTGCATGGGCACACCACTGATGATCGTCGTGGTGGGGGTAACCCTGGTGGAGAGAGAAAGAGGGGGGGAGGGGGGGGGGGTTAGCGTCAGCTGCTCTTGCGCAACGGTGTCAGGGGCTGAGGGGGTACGCACACGGAGGGGCCAGCCAAGACGGCGGCGGCGGCGGCAAGAAGGACGGTGAGATGGAAGAGCTGCATGGCGAGTGAAAGAGTGGTGGGGAGAGAGCAAAGGAGGGGGGGCAAGCAAGCGGAGGTGGTGGTGGGGAGGAGGGTAAGGGGAGAAAGAAGAGGCGGGGCTGAGGGGGGAGGGCGGCAGGGCTTATATACAAGAAGCAGCAGTGCTGGGCGGATGGGCTGGGATGTGCATGATGAGAGGGTGTGGATGGGAGGCCAGGGGGCCCAGAGGGCGCGAGCACAGAGCGAGTCGCTCCATGGGACACAGGCCGGATGGGAGGGGTGGGTGGGTGATGTGCGGGGGTGGGCAGGCAGGGGGCCAGAGGGTGGCGCAGACCGGGTGGGTTTAGCGTTGGAGCGCTGTGGGGGCTGGCTGGGGGGCGCGAATTGCCTGGGCTCGTGCGGGTGCGCGGAATGCCAGGCCCACCCATCCGTCGGCCGCACAGACGGGCAGTGCACCGCGCATCACCCATGCCTGCCAGTGAACGTTGAAATTGAAATTGGCAGGGCGCTTGGTTGGCGGGTGCATAGCATAGCGTGTGCTGCCCTGGCGCAGGGCGCGAGCGACGTGTCGGTGCAGCTGCCGGCTGGTGCTGGGCCAAGCACCTCAGCTGTGCCTGCTGCAGCCACGACTGTCTCGTACAGTGTGCGCCACCATACATCCTCCTGCTGCCCCAGGCTCTGCATCGCTGTTGCCCCCTGCAAGCTACACAGTGGCGAACTGCGCGCCTGCGTGGCGGCCCACCGGCGGGCAGGAGCACTGCAGGACTCTGAGTACTGCGTATTGGCTCGCAAAGTCGGAGCTCTGCGCGGGGGCCCGCATGCCCAGCAACGCGCTCCTGCGCTCAGGCGGGGCGCTGAGCCTCAGCAGCCGGCCAGCGCTGCCGCCCACACCAACACAGCCCACCAGGCACCTGCTCTGTCTTAGCTCGCATCCAGCACCAGGCGCAGCTGGCCAGAGTCATCGCTGACCGGTGACCACCAATCGTGTCGATCCGTGTGGAGCAGGCAGTGGGCCAGTGGACGCAGGCCTTAGCCTCAGGCCTCACCCTAAAACTGCTCTGCGGGCCGATTTTAACGTTTGACGCTTAAACATTTAACAAGCAGCTCCACCCACCTTCCACGTTCCTCCACCCCCCCGTCTCCCGCCGGCCCATGGACGTTGGCGCGCTCTCTTGGCGATCTTTCGCAGCACACAGCACCAGTGTGGTCTCACCTCGCTCTGGGCTTGGGTAGTTGCTCGGACCTGCCACACGCTCGCACCGCTCTTCCCTCCACCGTTGCTGTAGTACCCTATAGTTGCCGCCAACATGCGCTGGAGGGAAAGGAATGGCATCATCGTTATAATCGGCTCATCCATCCATCGCTCATCGATCATCCTCATCCGGCGTGTGCTCGTGACAGCCAATTAGGAAACCAGTCGAGTTGTCTGCAGCTTAAGACCCCTGTGGCGCCCGCTATTGCTTCCAATCGGATAGCTGCGCATGGATACGAATGAACTAGGAGCGCTCAAACTAATCTTGTTCGGGGTCTTTTTATTTGGTGGCATAGCATACGTCCGTCGTCATAGGACCAACGGGGAAAGCATGGCTCGTGAGTGTGCCTCTTACTGTGGTACTTGGCAATGTTGCCACATGTCGCTTGCTTCGTAGGCAGCTTCTTCTTCCACCGTTCCACAGGTGTTGCGTTTAATACCTCGTGTACCACCTGCCGATGCACAACCATCATGACGGCCTCCTTGGTGCCCGAATCCCTCAAGATGTGGGTCCACCGCTCCATCCCCCGTCCTCTGAATGCTCCTGGTTCCTCACTCGGTGTGTGTAATCCATACGCCCGGCCCGTCTTCTTCTCTCCGCGTTTTGTCTCTCTTTCCCGGTCGGCTCGTTGCGAATGCGGGTGTCCTGGATGGAGCCCACGAGCCTCATCGCGGTTCCCATAAGCTCTCATGCAACTCTCTAAACCTGGACTAGGTGTGTGTTCAAACCAAGATGAGCTCAGACGAAATAAAAATCAGATCATACAGTTGCTACCTCCTTCTTCATCCCGTTTTTGGTCATGGGTAGACTGCATGACCTGGCTGTTGCCAGGGCGAAGCGGACGGTCTCTTCCTGTGAAAGCCCTGGCTTACGGGCGAATGGATTCCAGAGTAGATCTGGCTGGACAAGGGGCAGTAGATCTTAATCCCTATCATATGCACAGCGGCTCCTATCAATATCAAGGCCTGATGGATTGCATAGTGTCTGAGATACCCCTGGCCAGTACGGTCAGTATAGCTGAAGAGAAAGGTGGTTCTGTGCTTCTCAGTCGAGCCTCGTCTCTCTGTTCCTGACCCATGATGATCGATGATCGATGATCGAAGAGATGATCTGCCTGAATTCTGCATTCGCTCCGCTTTCATATCTCATCGATTATCCCTAGGACGCTCTCTCTCTCACGTGGTACCGTTGGCTGCATATATAAAGACCCTGCCCTTTGCATAGCTTCTGTGTCCCTCGGAGCCACAACCTCTCTCTCAGGAGTTCACCGTTCTCGTGAACGTGAACATTCTTCAAGTTAACCATTCAACAACGTACTCTCAACATTCAATACCGTTCACGTTGACCTCTTCACATCCGCCTTTCCCGGTGTGCGCGGCATCTGTGTCCCATTCCATCTCAGCGTGGCTGCTAGTGACGCTGTGACAATGGGGGTGCGGCGGCGGGGTGATGGTGAAAAGGCGTGTACTATATATTGTGGTTTACGTAGACGCGCGATCTGATCGGTCGTGGGCACAGGAGCAGTGTAGGAGGGGTATTGGCGTTGGCCCAGCGCGCGCGCGGCGAGGCAGGGCGAGGCACAGTGGAGCATAGAGGCGCAGGGGCAGTGTGGTGCGGCGCAAGCGGCTGGTGGGTCGCCATGTGCCCCGCGGACGCTGCCCGCCCACGCATAGGAACCTGGGCTGCCTCGCGCCGCACCCGCACCCGCAACCGAGCCCAGCCATCGCTCGCACCCGCCAGTGTTGCTGGCCGCTGGATTCAATATTCATACTCACTAGCTACTCACTAGCTTTCACTGGGTCCCTTGCGCGTGCTCGGGGCAACGCTGCTGCTGCCTCCTTCTCGTCTCGTCCCCGTCTCTCCCCCCCACCACCACAGCCGACCATGGCCATTGGCGAAACCATTCGCCGCCGCACCCTCTCCCGCCCCGCCGCCGTCACGAGCGAGAAGGATGGGCCGGCGCCGCTGGCCTTCCCTACGCCCAAGCTGGACGACCGTGGCTCGACGCCCTCTCTTGCCGCGGGCAACCGAGGCTGGTAGTGGCCCTACCGGCCGCTTCCGTGCGCGCTTGCAGCGTTTCAACTCGATGGTTTCCCACCCCTCTCACTGCGCACCGGAAGCCTTGCCACCGCCCCTCTCGCTACGCCCGACGCGCCCATGCAAAAGTCCGCCAGCGCCGAGACCGAAGCAACCAAGACAGAGCCCTCGCCCATCTCGGCCCCTGGCGTGCCCAACCGCAACTCTTCCCTGCGCCATGGTACTGACGGCGTTCTGCGCTCAAGCCGGTGGGATCGAACCCATCCAAAACGGGACCGAACCAAGCTAGTCACCCACCGCCAGTCTCCCGCACCCGTCGCATCTCCCTGGCTGTAGGTGCAGCCATGCGCTCCGCTACGATTCACCGTCCCGCCACCAATAAGGCGGGAACGCTGTGCCGTCCGAAGAGAGCGATAAAAGAACGCGGACGTGACCAAGGAACGCAAACTTGTAGCCAAGAAACCCGCGCCTCCGTTCCCGGTTGCCTCAGAGCACGGGCAGGCGCCAGCTATTCCCTCGAATCCGATCGCCCCAAACCAAGGCCCGCTCGCTTTCCCCTCGGTCGAAGAGGGGAAGAGCGAACCAGCTCAAAAGCTCCAGCCGGTTCCTCGCCCGGTCAAAGAGGACGTCCCGAAGGAAGTTAAGGAGGGGCCTTCGGCGGAGGTCAAGGAGGTGGCACCTGACCAGACTAACGAGGTGACCCCTGAGGCGGCCAAGGGGGAGGCTAGTGAGGATGCCAAAGAGGCGTCAAAGGCTGAGACCACCGCTCTAGTGGATGAGCCTACGGAGATGGAGTCCACTCAAGTCAATTGGCGGTGGCGAAGGAACCGGATGTACCTGCGGCTGCAGTGACCGAGGATGCCGCCGACGTAAGCAAGGAGGCCGAGGCTGAGAGCGTGGCCAACTCGGCGAACGGATTGGTTGGTGCTGCAGGCCGCTCCAAGCGGCAAAGCATGGTATCTGTCACACGTGCTCCACGCCACAGCTTGCTGGGCCCCAAGCCCGTTGATGTGGATTCTGCGGCAACCAGTACCTCAGCTCTGCCCAGTGTCGCCATTGCAGCCCACGATGATGTGGGGGGCGAGTTCACTGCCGCCCCTGCTGCCGGCGCGGTGGCCTCGGCGACAGCTGTGTGGCCCGGGAGAGAGAAACGCCGTTCTCGCTTGTCGAGTCTGGCTTCCTCTGATGTGTTGTACGCCACCCCCAAGTCCTCCATTTCCTCCCCCATTCTCTCGATGCCGGATCAACCTAAAGAATCGCCGACGGCTATGGTGACGGCCAGTGCCGAGACAGGCATTCCCGTTACGGAGGAGCCCGCTACGGTCGCCACCAAGGCCCTGGCTGAGGCCCCTGCTGAGACGGCTGAAGCGGTGGGAGAGCCTGTGACAACGGCTACCGAGGTTGCTGCGCCTGCGGAACCGGTGGCGCAAGGAAAGGCTGTAGATGTCGATCCACCCACGCCAGTCTCGCGCCCCGCGAGTACTGTGTCCTCCACGCCCAAGGTGGCTGGAAAGCACAAGAAGCACCCGTCTCGCTTCTCTTTCTTCCACTGGGGTCGCACGGCTGAGAAAGAAACGGGCGAGGTGCGCAGATGGGAACCAAAACGATTTTGTATGCGCTGCATGGAAGTGCCCAGACAGCCAACAAACCAGTGCTGCATGTGGGTGGCGTCGATGGCTCGGCTGACCTGGACACGCTCCCCGCCCCGCTCCAGGCGGTCTTGGATGCCGAGCACCTCGAGCACCAAGTACTTTTGGTCTCTGTTTCTTCGGGCGTGCTGGAACCTGCGGACCTGGAGGCCGTACGCACTCACCTCGACTTGCCCGGGTTCAGCCTTCTGAGCGCCTCGGGGCGGGGGTGCAGCCGTGGTGGCGGCATATGCCGCGTCCAATCCGCAGGTAGTGGGAGGGCTGGTGGTGTCGGATGTCGACCTGGGTCAGCCGGGACCGAATGAGTTGCAGGCACTGTCTCTCCTTGCGCCGGACGCATGGAGCGCGCTCAAGGTGGCCCTTGGTCAGCCTGCTACCACGGGTCCCATCACTCTTACCGAGTACCAGACCGTACTGGACTCGGCTGCCAAAACGTTTGCCACGGCCTCGGATGAAAAGGCGGACGAGGGCTCGGTAGCCTCGCTCGCCAACGCAGTCTCAGCGTGGCACGGGCTTCTTCAGGCCCAGGGACGCACAACCGGCTCAGACAAGGTACGTATCCTCCCTCCTCTCCCTTCCTTCATTAATCATCGTACTCGAAGAACCAGCTAACTCGATGACCAGGCCTCGCCTCAGCCACGCGCACCTCCTCCCTCCTGGCTCAAGACAGAGCGGTTGTCTTGCCGGCCAGTGTGCCTATCACAGCAGTGCAAGCGCGGTACGACATGGTCTGCACCCCGCTTACGCTTGCCTCGTCCTCGGCCAAGGTGGTACTGGTCCAGTCCCTTCGTGGCTCCAAGGCGGTCAACAAGGCGTTCACCAATACCTTGTTGGAGGTTCTGGCTACCCCTGAACCTACTCCTGCTCAGTCTGCCATTTCGGTCGAGGCCGCTGCCGAGCCTTCCGCTCCTTCCAAGGCTCCAGCTCCTGTCAACTCTTCCGCTCCTACCGCGACGCTCCTACCGCCGACGCCGCTACTGCGGCTACCCCCGCTGAAGTGACCACCGAGGCGCATGTGCGCAGCCGGCGGAAGTTACGACGACTGAGGCAACTGAACCAGTGGTGGTTTCATAAAATCTGTCCTCATCCTGTCTTTAAGTTTCTCGCCTTTTTGTTTCGGCACCTTACTTCCTCTCCCTGCCCATCTTCTTATGTTGGATGGCAGTTGACCCGTTTTCTGTGTATAATACCCTGTTAATCGTTCGATACCGTATGGGGGCGTCCATCATGTCCCCCTTGCCCCCCCCCCCCCCTACCCCTCCTAACACCCCCTTTTCCACCTTTCCCACCTATCCCCCCCCGTTCGCTGTACTTTGTCCTGACGACATGCCATCGGCGCCGGCCATTTTTTTTCTCTTTTGGGCCGAATGTCCCCCGTTTCCAGCTTTGGTCCGTTCAAGACCATCGTGCTTTTCAATGTGACGATCTCTCTTATTACCGTTTATATTCCACCTTGGTGTGCGGGGCCGGTTCTGGATACTCGATACTCCCTCATCCAAGTCACAGTGTGTTGACGTGAAGGAAAGTCCCGCGGGCGGGACGTACTACTATATATCCTTGCTGATGGGGTTCAGCCCAGGAAGAGCTAGGCGATTCTTCCCTCTCCTTCCTCGTCTCAGATCTCAGTTCTCAGATCTCATATGTCATCGATGTCATCGATGCCATCGTCCATCGAACTCCCATCTCTCGATGAACTTGCCTAGCAGCTGGACGGACCCGCGGTACTCCATCAAAGTAGCAGCAAGGGCAGCTTCATCATCCTGGGTATTTAGGTGCCATGTCCGATGCTTCTACTGTGGCCATCGCATAGCAACGGCGCCGATGACGTCACAAGGGGGGTGGCTCCCAACCAAGGGACCGCCTGGGACGGCGAGTTAAAGGTTGAAAGTTGAAACCTGTGATGTGAAGCACGTGGACCGTGGAGGCGAGGAAGCAATTAAAGTGCGGCAAGAGCCAGGCGGAATTGATCGCGTAATCAGACGTCTGTGAACGGGGGGGCCCTCAGGGGGAGGCACAGCGGCAGTGTGCGAGGCGTGTCTGAGAAACGGCATTTCGGGCCAGCGCTGCCCAAAGCGTCGGCGCACCTGCTATGTCCGGTCCGGCCGGCACCGAGGCCGGATGGCGAGTATATAACCCACTTGCCCCCCGACCGCCACCCCGCTTCGGTCCCTGCTGGCAAGTACATGGCTCTGGCGCGTTTGTGCACTCCCCACCTCCTTCGGTCTACGCTTGCCTCCCACCGCCACACCCGGCTGCTTCGCCCCCTTCCCATCCGTACCTTTTGCTTCAGCATGGCCGCTCAAACCACTGCCGACGACGCCCACAAGGACGGCTCGACGCGCTGGGCCAGCGGTGACGGCCGCTTCCGTCGCCAAACCTCGACTTTCCGAGACGAAATCAAAAAGGGTGGGCCGTTTGAGCCGGAGCTGAACCGGTACTTTTTGATTGTGGCCTATGCCTGCCCTTGGGCCCATCGCACCCTCATCGCTCGCCAGCTCAAGGCATTGACAAGGTCGAAGGTCTGCTTCCTGTGTTTGTGGTCAACTCGATGCTGTGTACGTCGCTCCCCCTTCTCCCCACACGCACGCCCCATAATGATGAGGAGCTTGGGTCTGACTCGGTGCTCTCTTCCCCCAGCCGACCAGGGCTGGACGTTCAAGTCCATCAAGGGCCTAGAGGCCTTTGATGTTCAGGGTACGGGCCTGATCCCGGCCATGAGGACAAGTGGCGCATCCGGGATTTCTACAATGCGGCTGAGCCCGGTTACAGTTTGCGGTGCACGGTGCCTGTGCTAGGGACAACAAGTTGCAGACGATTGTCAACAACGAGTCGTCCGAGATCATCCGGATTTTCAACACTGCGTTTGATGAGTTTTTGCCCAAGGAGCAACAAGCCGTGACCTCCCCAAGGACCTGCAGCCCGAGATTGAGGAGTTCCATTCGTGGGTGTATCCCAACATCAACAATGGTGTCTACCGCTCGGGCTTTGCCACAACACAAGAGGCATACAACGAGGCGGTGGTGCCGCTGTTTGAGGCGCTGGACCGGGCGGAGAAGTTGCTCGGCGATGGCCGGACGTATGTGTTTGGTGACCGCCTGACCGAAGCGGACATCCGGCTGTACACGACCATCGTTCGTTTTGACCCTGTCTACGTGGGCCACTTTAAGTGCAACCTGCGCACCATCCGTTCGGGCTACCCGGCGATCCACAAGTGGTTGCGCAACCTATACTGGAACCATGCTGCGTTCAAAGACACGACGCACATGGACTCGATCAAGGCGCACTACTACTCGTCCCACACGGCCATCAACCGCTGCGCATTGTGCCGATGGGCCCGCTGCCCGCGGTGCTTCCCCTGTCGGAGTAGATGCGAGCACGCGAAGGGTTGCAAGGGCCTGCTCACTTGGTGCTCTGTATATAGAACGGCAATCCATCACTGGTATCCAGCCATCGATCTAGATCTAGTCATCGAGTCGATCTCATCCCCCCCATCCATCTGAGAAACGTGAACGGTGACCGGTGAACATTGAACGTTTGCCCTACCGCACGTCGATGAATTTCAATTTCAGATCACCCGTGACGGCCGTGGTTGGGTACGTGGGGAGTGTGTGATTAGATAACAGCCGCTGAGCGTCGCCTGCGCCGTCGCTTAATAGTCCTGGGTGCGCCAGCCCGTTGGGGTGGGTGGGCGTACTGATAACCGCACGCGCCACCACGCACCGCCATCACCATCACCCACCACCTCCTCCTCCTCCATCCTCGCCTATGCATCTCCCCCCTCCCCCTCGGCCCTCGGCCCGCGCACGCGCCCGCAAATCGTTGCGCTCGAGTTGGTGCCCGGTGTCAGTCTGGGCCCCTTTGTGCTGGGTCAGTCGCTGTGGACGACTCTCAACTACCTGCGCCGGGAGCAGCACGCCTACCCTTCCGTCCGCATCGTTGCCTCCCCCCGCACGCCCCATCCATCCTCGTCTCCCTTGGCCGTCACATCCACCTTACCTTCGATGCGCATCGTCAGCGTCTCCAATCGATCGTCGTCCAGTCCATCTTGACCTCTACCAGCCCCCGGCCGCAGAACCAGGACCAGGCCGACCCCGAGTTTGATCCTTGGTATGCCGACCCGAATGTGAGCCAGACGTGGTACCGGCACATGGTGGTGCAGTACCAAGGCCAGGCGTTGTTTGCCACCTCGCCGCCGCACACGGGCGTGCCAGCTCTGACGCGGTCCATGGTCCACCAAACTCTCGGACCGACCTATCCGGGCCGAGAGCATCCGAGCAAGCAGTCGAACGCTTCATCCTCTCCTACCCGGGCTTGGCATTTGGGTTCCCACTCGATGATGCCCCGACGACGCCGGCATCGACGGTGTATGTGTTTGATAGGGGCGCGCGCCACCCGTTCCCAAAGCAAGGTAAGCAATGGAGCTTGCCTTTGATCCGCGCGCCGGTGCCCTCGGACGCTCGGGCGGAAGAGGTGTGGGTGGAGGAAGCGGTGGTGTTCCCCGGCCAAGGCGTCCGGCTCGTACTCGCCACACATACCCGTCATCATCGCAGATCGAGCGAAGGAGCCGAGTTGGAGACGGAAGTGGTGGAACTTCGGATTGGAGAGACGGAGGTACAGGATGTGCTTGCTGATTTGGGCACCCCCGAGGCACGCGCTTGGAAGGAAGATGAACGCTTATCCATTCACCAGCCTGAGTGTCACAGATACGACGCCTCTAAGTGGGACCGAAGTCAATGACACGCCGCAGGAAGGTACGTTGTGTTTCGGTGGAGGAAAAAGACAAGGACGAGAAAGTGCTAACACGAATGGGCTAGGACAAGCGTTCTTTTTCAACTATTTTTCCCTTGGTCTCGACTTGCTCTTCACCCCCACCGCCAGTGGCGTGGGCCTGAGTAAGATTGTGTGCCACTCTAATACACCAGGCCACGCCCTGTTTGGGCGATACAAGCGTCTTCCCTGGCGCCTCGCCCGGCCCCATCAAGATACAGCGATCGCTACGGGGAATGATGTGCTGACGCCGTATGCCACGCTTGTGGCAGAGGCAGAGGCAGGAGCACGGGCCCTGCTGGACCAAGAGCCGGAAGAGGACATGGCTCGCTCCGAGGGGGAAACCATGATCCTTGACCGGGCATCGGACTGGTACGAATTTAAAGGCCGGCTGAAGCTGGATGTGGGGAGTGTTTTGCGCGCACTCCGTCTTCCCCTCGTCCAGCCAATGGAGCCAGACGACACTGAACCAGAGATGCCACAGGAGCCCGAGAACGCCGACGATCCAGAAGCATGGCCAGAGGGGCAGGAGGAAAAAGAGAGGAGGGAGAAGCACTCGGGCAAGTCAGCCCGGGCCCTCACTTTCCTTGACGGCTGTGTGGCGGAAATCAACCGGCGGGATGGATGCATCAGCTGTCTGACTATCTTGGGCCCATCCCGTTCGTCAAGCTAAGACGTGCAGTCTCGCGGATGGCGTTGCAGATGGCCTTGCAGGCCCCCGTTTTCAACGTTTGGAACGCCCTGTATCATATAGAGTACTAGATCATTTTTACCAACTTACATTGCGGTCGTGATGGTTCAGCAGGAGATCGCTGCGTTGCATAGATCGGAATGTCTCGCTTGAATCCCCCCCCCTTTGCCCCGGCCCACCCGACCCTTCGCCACACGTTGCTCAAGCGATTGAAATCCTCGAGAGATCATCGATCAAGGGAGCAAAGACCGGCACGCTCCACTGGGGCGCTTATGGACCGGGACCCATAGGCTTTTCCTCCTGCCGCCTGCCTCCTGCCTCTTGCCTCTCTTGACTTCTGTCTCCTGTGTGACTTGTGACTCCTGAGGCCTGACTCCTACCTCCTATCCTATGCCTGCGCGGCGCAGCAAATCCTTGATCAAGTGTAGCACGTTCATTGTATCATCCAACGTCTACCATCGTCCGCCGAAATCGCTGTGTCCCCCTTGGGGCTTCTGTGGAGGGGAGGAGAGGGAGAGTGCTCCAACGGCCACCAGCGTCAGAGGGAGACCAAGGATCGTTTCCTTAATCCAATCTTCTCCCCTGGCTCAACACCACCTCCGCCCCCAAATGTGCCCCGTCGACTTCACTTGAAAGTGTATCGTGCTGCAGCTGCATTTTAGTTGCAGTGAGCAAAAATTAACCCTTTCTCTCCCGTCTCTTTCTCCTCACAGCCAGCTTGCCCAGGCCCAAGCCAGACTGGACGGGGTGCCCGAGAGAACCGCATGCTTGCATGTCGGTGATGGTTGTTGTAGCTGTTCAGCCTCGAGTGTGGCCATCAACGACACAAGAGTAGGCGGGTAGTAGGAGGGTGGGTGAGGGAACAATGAAGATCCATTAAACATCCGGACTGCCACCTGGGAATTCCTTCAGAAAGCTAACTGTGGGCCTGAGGGCTCACGTCTAGGTAGTCATTCTGGAGCCGACTGAGACGGCCGGCCCTTTGGTGCCTCCCTCAGCGAGGGACCCGGACACTTGTGTTCACGAGGGGTTAGTCACTGTACTCCTGAGCTGGTCTGCTCTCTGGTGGTTCGCACTGAGAGAGCCACTTGCGCTCAGGCTTAGTTACTCAATGTACTGCCGAGCTGGTCTGCCCTCTGATACTGGCTTGCAGCCTGCCCTCTGGCGCCTCCCTCTGAGGGACACCTGTACGCTTGTGTTCCCGCGTGGTTTGTCATTGTATTGCCGAGCCAGCCTGTCCCCTCGTTCCTCCCTCAGAGAAAGGTCTGGTTCTTTGTGCTCATGCCTCGTTAGTCATTCTGTGCCCCACCCGCACTCCATCTGGCGCACTGGCCACGTCAAGACCGAGCCGAGTTGGATTGCCATCTGGTTCCTCCCTCAGAAAGAGACCAGACCCCGTGCTCCCGCCTAATAGTTAGTCATTTTCTCGCCGAACAGGACGGCCACCTGGTGCTTCCCTCAGACTGAGAGAACTAGAACCACGCGCGGCCGTCGAGTGGCGAGCATCGTCCATACCGTACCCCATTTGGTGCGAGCACGCCTCTGCGCGCGCTGCCTGCCACCGTGGGGCAGGTGATGGATCTGACGCCTCTCCAGAACAGTGCGTGCTCACCGCTAGCAGCGTGCCAAATGTGAGCCAGAACAAATGAGAGACGGCAGCTGTGATATGGGCATGTTGGTACGAGCGGCATGCATCATGCGAGATGTGCATGATGGATCTCTTGACGAATGGCATATCATTAACATGCCAAGGGAAGTGGCAGTGTCACGTGGGGAGAATGAATGTTTGGCCCTCGAACAAATTCACAAAAGAGGGGGTCATATTACATGGGTATATAACAACAGACCACGGTGCCACATGGTTACAAATAGCGAAGATTGTGGAAGAGTCCATGCAGCCACACGCCGGGCACTGAGACGTCCACACACAGACATATACTCTAAATTGGGGCTCGCCTCCTTGTAGCGCAGGTAACATGTAACCGGAGTGTCCTCTTTCAGGACGGTCTTGTGCGAGTAGTTCGGGGGCACCTTTTTCCCTGTACGACCATCACGTCCTTTTTGCGTCATGCGGCCATGGGTGCACCCATGGGCGACAAGTAGCGCCAAGAATCTTTTTGGGGTGCAGTAGGGTTCTGGACCCCTCTCAGCCGGGCAGCCGAGGCAGTGGACCATGTGTTAGCACATGATGATGTTACATGCTATGCACATGATATGCTTCCTGTTCGGGTCACAGAGAGCACTCGAGTAACGGTTCGGATCAGGCACCCCAGCATGGACCGAAGATCCCGATAATCCTTCGGTGTGCTGTTTAACGACTCTTTTCCCCAAAAGGTTACATGTTACAGTTCATTCAACCGCGCAGAAGGCACATGGCAAAGTCTGTGTGTGTTTGGCACAGAGGGCATATCTGTAGGCTGTAACAAGTACAGGTATTACCTCAAGGGGCCAACGCTATACTTATGTGAAGTTATGCATTGTGGCCGGGAGAGCTGATGGGTGGCTTGTGCGTCCAGTGAGCGCAATTGTGGCGTTCGCACTCTGCCCGATTTAGGTGTGCACATGGTTTTCTGGTGTGGCAGCTGTCAGCTTTAAGTTCTGAAGCCGAGGCTTCGAGAGGAGCCGAAGAGCCGAGGAGCCGTTCGCCTCTCCGCGTGGTTGTGTGGCCTGCGACCCGCTGCGGTGATCAGGAGAATTGGGACGGGGCAACTGACATAGTGAGCATTACGATGAGGATTAAGCTTTGAGCTTTAAGGTTAAAGTGCCAGCAGGATAAGATCGATCATCGACCATCGATATGATAGTCCAAACCTATACACAGAAGAGGCTTGCGACAAAATAGATGATTTACTTGAGATATTATATGGGGTCTACTTACAGTCTTGAGGGGCGTTCCTTTGGTCTTGTCCGTCCTCCGATGGTGCATGGTGGGAGACGGTGGTACCTGAGCCTGGCGGTGGCTATTATCTCTCCCAAGATAATGTCAACTAACCCTTTCAAGTGTCAGGCTTCAAGCTTCAAGCATATGCCAAAAGTCTCCATGTGGTCAAGACGCCGATCGAATCGGAGCCTATACGTCAAAAGAAGGGTTGGCGTTTGGAACGTGAAACGTGATGCATGTAATCGATGATCGATGGATGGTGATGCATGATACATGATGGGCGATGCATGATTGATGTTCGAGCAGAGACAACAGAGACGCAGCCATAGCACAGCTAGCACAGCACTGCGTGCGCTCTCTTTTCAATTCGAGCTTCCCCAGACGAGGTGTCGTGCACCTCGTTGTCTCGCCTCGAGAATGGCCGAGGTGGACTGGTCTCCCTTGCCAACAGGGGGATGGAAGTAGTTACTAGTAACAAGTAACTAGCAACCTCTATATAGTGAAGCAAGAAGCTGTAGTAATAGAAGTAACTATTGCTACCTGGGAAGCCTGCATCCAGCAACATCGTAAGCAGGCGTCGTACTGGGGACCCCAGCTGTCAGCGCCAGAGGGGTGTGCTGCCCCACGCAAGATGGCCTGGGATGGCCTCGGGTACTCGCTATGGCTGTGACATGCGTTACGCGACAAGCTGTCGTTCTGCCGCATGCGAGCAGGACGTGGGGATAGAGTGCGTGATATGTGGCGTATCACATGCGTCACATGATTTGGGAGATCTGAGACCGCGGGCGCGACGCATGTGACGTGATTAACATTTAACGTACACGTTTAACGTTTAACGTACTTGACGATTAGCTCGACTATCGATTATCGATTTACGCGCGAGGGCATCGCGGCAAGGCAGCCGAGGCCGTCGTCGAACAATGGCGCTTTCCTGCGCCCGACCCGACCCCGAACTGGGTGGGCGGCGAGCGCTGTGGCTGGGCTGGGACAAGGGGTCTGCCCAGGAGCAGCTGCCTGCCCAGTCTTCGGAACAAAAGGCGTCGCAAGCCACTGCGTGTGGATTAAATGTTCAGGGTTCAGGGCTGCGATTGAGGCGTGCCACATGCCATGCGTCGCGTACACGGCCTCGTTCGTCATCGGCATTATCGACACCATTCGCATCATCCGCAATCGGTCGATAACCACCCCAGCCAACTCCGACCATGAGGCTGTGGTCTGAGGAGACCATGAGGATTCGGGTCAGTGCCTCGACCTCCATCTTATCGAAGCTAGCTCGAGGCGTTGTTGTCTGGTGCTGTAGTGCGAGCGCAGATGACGATGAGATGTTTAGCGTCTTGGCCCGCTTCTGTTTCTCGGCAGGCCCAAACCGTATGGTTGCCCCCCACCACCACCACCCCAGAGCCCAGGCAAGCCACGAATGATGCAGATGATGCGACGCCTCTCGCAGCCCTCCCCCCTACACTCTATGTAAGAGCGGAAGCACCTTCCCATACTTGGCTGAGGCTGAGCGCTCACGCTGAGAGGGCTGACGCTGAGCTGCTGAGCTCAATATCGGTACTCAGTGAGTACTCAGTCAGTACTCAGTTGAGTAATACTCATGGCGAAGGCCTACGGCCTAAAGCCTAAGAACCAAGTTCCTATTAGGGTACATGGCCAGCAGAGTGGCATTGCAGTGCACTGCCACCGTAGGACCACCCAGGACCATCCCCCCCTCCGCAGTACCTACACTGGCCTCCTGCCATGCTTTCCCCGCGCGGGTGCGCGGGCCGGATGATCGATGAAATATGATACACCATGGCCGATGGGGAAGCAGTGCCCAGTTGCCTTTGTCTCAGTTTACAGCCATCACGCATCCACATACATCATGGATCATAGGCCATGGACCATTACACCATCCCTTGTCTCCGGTTCCTCTCGTAGTCCTGCCACCACCCTCACCACCCTTGTCGCATCCACCCTCATCCCAGTAGCGTGCCAATCCGTATATATACCCTCCATCCATCGGCCCCCTGTCTTCATTCCCCCACCCCCTCCTCTGCTTCGCCCACACCTTCGCTGCTTCTCCATCCTCATCCACACCATGCAGCTCTCAAGCACATTTGTTGGTCTGGCCGTTGCCCTTGGCGCGGTACACGTCGCCGCCATCCCCTTCGGCCCGAAGACGGGGTCGATCACTGTGCCGCTCACCCGCCGGGCTGAGCGCAACTTCCGTCGCGCCGACGGATCGCTGGACGTGGCCAAGTTCAACCGCGAGCGCGCGCTGATTCGTGCCAAGTACGCGCGCACCCTGGCAAACTACGAGCGCAACACCGGTTCCAAGCACTCTCTTGCTACTGCCTCTGCCACTGCTCGCCGCAGTACCGGCACGGTCGACCTGACCGACATTGAGCAACAGTCCCTCTGGACCGGCGTCATTGGCTTTGGCTCGCCCGTGCAAGACATTCACATTGGTATGTTCCTCTTCCTCCCCCTCCCATTTTGATCTTGCTTTGCATCGGTCGGACACTCACCGTTCTTTATGGTTCTGGGGGGGTCTAGATTTTGATACCGGCAGCTCCGACACGTTGGTGAACGAGGGCGCGTACGACCCTGACTCGTCTTCCGACTCTTCCGACACGGGCACGACCTTCAGCGACTCGTACGGCGACGGTACCACGGCCTCGGGCGAAGTGTACTCGGACAAGCTCACGATCGGCGGTCTTACCGCCGACACCGCGTACATTGGCCTTGCAGACCAAAGTTCATTACGGGCGAAGGCAACAGCCAAGGCATCAGCGGTATGGCGTTCCCTAGCCTCAGCTCCTTCCAGCAACAGGAGCCTTACTTTTACTCGTTGATCAATGCCGGTGTCTTGGACCACAAGGCGTTTATCTTTACCTGGCTGAGGATGGGTCAACCTTGACGTTGGGTGCGACTGATTCCAGTGCCGACTTTACCCCGGTCACCGACGCATCCTACTGGACTGTCGACGCATCGGTAGAGGGTACCGATATCTCTGCCATCGTCGACACGGGCACGACCTTGATTGTGGCCCCCGTTAGTGATGCGGAGAGCTTGTACAACCAGCTCGGGCTCCAGTACTCTACCAGCGACGGCCAGGCCCAAGCGACGTTTGATTGCGACTCGCCGCCCTCGGTGAGCTTCAAATTCGGTTCCAAGACCATCACGTTGGGCGACTCGGTGTCAGCTGGTACCGACTCGGACGGCAACTGTGTCTTTACCGTGGTAGGAGAGGACATGGGGATGGATTCGTGGATCGCTGGCGACTCCCTCATCGACTCGACTTCTAAGGTCATCTTTGATGTGGCCAACCAGCAGGTGGGCTTTGCCTAAAAGGTATCGGTCTTGCCTTGCCCTTGCCCTCTCATCCTTTCATGGCCTCGTCCCACCGAATGACCTTGGGGACGTTCCGGCTATGCCCCGCACACTGCGAGGTTTTCTTCTTTCGACCTTCTTGTTTTTCCCCCTTTTCGTCCTTTACTTGTTCCCGCCGCTCTCTTACCTTGATCTAGACCCCTCGTGACGGATGCCCCTCGTGACGGATCCCTTCTCCTGCCATCGACTTAATATGTTCATACCTCTCACCACCTCCCATGCTCCGTAGTACTTCCATACTTTGCCATATACCCCAATAGTGAAATACAGATCAGAGAGTACTTGCGCACAGCCTATTAGTACACAAACCAACTGTGTTTTAGTATTCAGGCTGGTTTGATCACAATACAACTATAAGCCACCTCTGCTACTTATCGCCACCAGTCTCTCTCCAAGTTCTATTGGCCCGTGTAGAGGTGTTGACCACAAGGGGTCAGATCTTAGAGGGCCCATCCCTTGAACGTCACATTCATCTTCTTCCACATCCAACCATACAATCATGGCAGTATCCTCTTCCACTGGCCAGTGCCACTCCTTTTCCTTCGCCCTCTACTTTTAACCTAGTTCGTCATCCATTGGTTCCGGGGTTGCTGCTACGACACCAGCGCTCCCCCCTGGCCCCAGCAACCTTGCACCTTGCCGCTTTCACCAGTCGCTTGCGCTCGCTCACCTAGTGGATCCGCATGCCTTTACCGTCTTGCCTTGCCGCCGTAATACGCGGCGGTGATCCTGGGCGCACTTCCAGGGCTGTATCTTGCCTCACCCACACCTCTCTCGTTTCATCCCCGGTAAAATTGTTGTGGACATGAAGACGTCACGGCGTCCCAGGGGATATCCACTATCTACCAGGAGTGTGTGGACAGAGAGAAGGGGGACGAAGAGAGGCTTGAAAGTTGATGGCGGATTGCGCAGATATCATGGAGGTTGCCAAGGAGATGTGTTCGAGGGGAGGGGCTGGGGGTCCGGGAAGATAAAGAGAAAGGATGAGATAGAGAGAGAGAAAGAAAGAAAGAAGAAAGAAAGAGAGTAAGAGAGAGAGGGGAAGAGAGAGAGAGATAAGAAAAAAACAAGGCAAGGGTACGATAGGGTAAATAGTAAGAACAGCAGTCCAGAGAGTGAAACAAACGATCAGAAAAGAAGTAAAGAAAGAGGCTAGGTGGGGGGGTGGGGGGGGGCAGCCGAGCGAAGGCAAGCGGAGTCAACCGAGGAGAGAAGGAGAAAAAGAAAGAAAAAGAGAAAGAGACCATAGATAAACCAAGACATGTCATGCCATCCTGTGCACCTCCACCTGGGAATCCTAAAGGGGCGCACTAGCCGGGGAAGTGATTTCCATCTCGGATGCGGGCGAGCGCAAAGGCGGGACAGGGGTGCAACGGCACGAACGCACTCGAACGCTCGTTGGGCCATCAACAGTGCTTCCGTCGGTCCTTGCGACGCTAACGTTCCAGTGCCGGAGCGATCTGGAGAGCAATCAAGTCCAAATCCCGTACCAACGGTGCTGGTGCGCGCGGGCCCGCATGCGCGAAAACAACTTGATCACCAGCGCACATGCATTCGAAGCATAGTGCGGCGGCATTCGTGCGTCTCGTCGTGCCAAGACAGAGAGGAGCATGGTTAGCAAGCTGGGGTCGGTGGGTGGCTTGGTGGGAACAGAGGGTAAAGCCGCAGGACGAGTACGGGGGCTGACTTCTTCGGGGGGGAAGTACGAGCGAGGCTCGTCCCCTTCCGCCTGGCCTTGAGCCTTCCTGGTCTGCCCCGGTAGGACTGCTGTTTGGGGGCGGGGAGAAGGAACTGTCAGGGGACAAGCTGGCTCCCGTCCCAGCAGACATGGGGGAAGTATGTGCGTCAGGTGGGGCCGAGGGAGAAGGAGGATGAGCGACCAAGGCGGAGGCTACGCAGGCTGCGCCAAATGGCGTGGTAGAAGGAACCCCAAAGCGGTCAGACCTCGTTGATCAACACAGGGTACCGTGTAGAAGCGCAGACCATGCTGGCCAGCGCATTGGTCACGGGCGCACACGCAATCGCCTCGCGGGCCGCCAACATGGTGCGGGCCAACTGGACGCCTTCGGCATTGTCTTCGCTGCGGGACGCAGATTCCAGTGCGGCTGCATCAGGGAGGGGAATCAGGAACAACGTTTGCACCACCACGCCCAGCACCCGTCCCGCTTCCAAACTGATCGGCGATGAATGTAAGCTGCTGGCCACTTGAGCCAGAGCATCGCGCGCCGGTCCCATGGCAACACGCACCGAGTTGCCGGCTGCTCCTGCGCTAGGTTCTTGAGTACCAAGACGGTGCGGAACAATAAATCGTTCGTCGTCACTGTCGTCCTCGTTCCGACGGCCGCAGGGGGGGGCATGCGCAGCACCCCGGCCGCCCTCTCCACCCAACCCAAGCTGCCCAGCATGCCCTTGTTGGCATTTGGGAAGGGAAAGATTGCGCATGGTCCCCATCAAGGTGGCGGATTGCTGAACCGATTGGCTCGCCCAGGTATGGTCAAAGATAGGCGCCAGCCGTTGGCCCAGTTGAAACTTGTGCACCAAGCTGATACAGTGTGGCTCGGTTCGAACCAAACTTCCCAAGGCCAACAACGCGACCGAGACGAGCTCACTCCGATTCTCGTCGGTGTCCGAGAGCCAAGAAAGAAGGAGATGACGAGCCAGGTAGCAGAACCAGGACCCTCGTGCGGTGCTCCCGTGCCCGATGGAGAGAAGAGCATGTCAATCGTCCGTTCCTCACTCAGCACAGCCAAGAAGCTCCGGACCAAGGCCGAGCGATACTGTTCAAACATCTCGTCTTCGCACCATGAACCGTCGCCCACCTCCTCTGACTCTCCCATCGATTCGTCCGAAACGGGGGCGGCAACAGACAATCCCCGTTCCCGCACTTTGGCGGAACAACTGCGGGGACGGCCGCGGGCTGGCGCGGAAACGTGCCTCCTCTCTCCCCAAGCGCCATGCGGATGGAGGCGCACCCTGAGCCACAAAGGCGGCATACACCGCCATGGGGTACGGTTGCGCAAGCCAGAGGGGTAGCGCACCGCATCGGCCCAGCTATCGGGAGCGACGGCAGCACGACGCCATGCACTGCTATCGAGCGAGGAGGACTCAATGAGTTCCGCTGCGGCCGAAAGGATTTGCTCGTCGGCCGAGACGAGCATGCGCCGCTCGCTCACCTCCCCACACTTCCTCCATCTTGCTTGGCTTGCTTGGCTTGCGACGTGGGTCGAGAAATGCACGCAAGATTACTGCGGGGTGGAATTGATCGCCGTGTCGATGACAAGGGATTTGGCGTGCAACGGTACCCGACATGCTTCCACGCCTCCTCCTCCGCCTCTTCCGCTAGAACGAGATCGGTGCCGGTGCGTAGCCGGTGCCGCTCCGGCTCAGGCGAAGGGTGAAGGCGGGCGGGCTGGACCGGGTCGGGCAAGGGAGCAGAGGTGGATCCACGACTGCTGCCTGACAGACGGGCTCCTAGGCTGGCTGCACCGGGCGAAAGTTCGTCATCCGACAGGGGTGGGTCAGCAGGGAAGCCAATACGTCCTGCAACACTTTCCACGAGCGCGATGCAATGGTTGCGCCTGCCTGAACCAGCGCGCGTGCGTCCTCGCTCTGTAATGAGCCCTCCCGCATGAATCCGTACCCCCCCATCGTCCAAGAAAGGGGGTATAAATCCGAGGGGACGATCCAAGGCGGAAGAGGGTACGGAGCGCCATAGGGTTCGATGCGAGGTACGCCTGGGTGGGGCTGTGGTCCAATTCGAGATTCTCAATGGCCCCCGTCGCAGCACGAAGGAGGTGCAAGGTAGTTGAATCAAACAAGACCAGCGTCGGAATGTCCGGTACTGGGTCGTTCAAAACCCGTCCACGACGGCTAGAATAGCAGGCGCAGCATCCAGGTCCAGCAGTCGATCCCGGTTGACATCTGCAAAGTAAGGTCAGAGCTGGCTGCTTGGCCAAGGGAAGGAAAGTACGCACCGCAATCGACACATAGATTGCCCAGGACGCGCAGGAGCTGGGTCTGGGCATCCTGGAGCGGTGCAAGATATTTGGACGAACGGGGGATGGTCGACAAGCGCAGCAGGGCTAGCACCTGCACTGGCATGTCCGACGAGCCAATGGCGATTCGCAACCGGTCTTGCCGTAGTACATCCGCCACAGGACGCAGGGTGCGAGCGACTGCATCCCACACTTCTTCTTCTTCGGACACTGCGTCTGGGTCGGCACCGGGGGACAACATGACCACCCCTTCCTCAATGGCCATCATTGATGGAGGCACTTGATCGTCGTCCTTGGGCAGGTTCATCAAGAACGGCTGTGGTGCACCTGGGTTGCGACGAGAACTGATACTGGAACGTGGGGTGGGCGAAGCAGAGAAGGATCCTGAGGCCAGCGAGCTGACGCGGCGGACAGACAGAGACCCTGTGGGACGGTGAGCATAATTTTGGGTCCCCAGCCTGGTCCAGGACCAGCTTGAGCAGGCACACTCAGTCCGGCTGCCGAGCCCCAGCCGAAGTCAAAGGCGGTGGGGCTACCTGAACGCTGGTACGAGTAGCCAAGGCTGGGTTGGCGCGGGCGCGGGAGGCCGAGCATAAAGGATGGGGAGGAAGTGGACGTGGTGGTCATGGGGGCCGGGGCGAGGTCGCCCGCCGAGGCAGTGGAGGAAGCAGAGGACGAGGCGGGGAGGGAGGAGCAGCATTGACGGTTGTGCTGAGGCCGAGGGCGGCAAAGAGGCAGTGTGCGTACTAGCAAAGGAGCCGGGACGACGACGGTGGAGGCAGAGGCGTCGCTGAACGTGCCGGTGGATACGCCGCTGTCGGTGCTGATGGAGAAGTGGCGGCACAGCTGCTCGATGAGCAGCAACGCAGGACGTGCCTGCATCCAGACCGACTCGGGGTCGTCGTCGGCGAAGAGGTCGAAGGCCGCACTCATCGCGCCGGAGAGGAGGGGGAGGAGGTGGTGGTGGTGATGGTTTGTCGTCTGACCACGAGACGATCGACCAGCGACGGTCGAATGCCCTTCCGCCGCAACTCTCCCTGCATGCGGCGAGGGGTACAGCCAGTGCCGGTGGTGGGTGATGCATAATGCATGATGATGGGCGGATGTCCGCTCGTTGACCGCTGAGGTTAAGCGCTGATGCACTGATGCATGGTGTGCATGCATGATGCCTGCTGACGCGCTGACGTCTGACCTCATCGATCATCGATCCCTCTCACCGGTCACTAGTCATCCAGTCGGTGAAGCCCCGAGGGGGATGTAATGCATGGCGTGTGACATGTGACATGCGATGCGTGATGCATGGGCGGCTCGCACCTCGCACGGCGCCAGTTCGGCCCAGCATCCGGCCCGAGAGCTACACACTGCCCGTCTGCTGCGGACGGCGTTCCTGGAAGGACAGGGGCCACGTGCAACGCCGGTAAGGCGATGGCAGCGACGAGATCGGAGAGCATGCCGCGAGGTAGCCGGCGAGGCAGCCAACGAGTATACGCTTACGCTAGTATATGCTGGTAGGCGCGGGCAATACGCCGGCCTGTCGCATTCCTTCGCAGCGCATGCAGCATTATGCACCGCTTCCCTGTGTGAGAATGGGAGTGGCAGTCCAAGCCAGGCCAGCCCAAGCCAGGCCACCACAAGCCAGGCCAGCACTGCCAGGGCCCATGCGCCTTTGCTCGGAGCACCCCAGCTGTCAGCAAGAAGAGCACGGGGCCAGTGCAGGGCCCGGCGTCCGTCGGGCTGGGCGCGCGGTGGCCAGCACAGGCCAGCCACCAACCGCTCGACTCCGATCTTTGTTTGCGGTGCACCAGCCCTGCACCGCAGCACCCGCAGCACCTGCCCAGTGTACACAGCCGGCGCCTGTTTCAGCACACGCGGCCCATAACCGGTAACCTCCCGTGGCCACTAGCCGCTAGCCACTGCCGGCACCTGGGATCTGAGACCAAGCAGGGACAAAAGCTGGATGGTTGTTGTCTCATGCTGAGGTAAGCAAAAGCGCATTATGCATTTGCATTACGTAGGAAGCGCCGAGTAAGCACAGGCGCTCAGCCATTGGCATTGTTTGCTAACGTGTTCCTCAGCACCTCGCATGCATCATGCATGCACCGTGCCATTACTTGCATGGCTTCCTACCCTGCCGCATTCTGAGAAATCGCGTGGGAACGTTGGCTGTCTCAGGCGAGCGTTGCACTGCGATTAGAAGCGCTGTAATTTGAGCGCATGCAAAATAGCGCAGCAGGGTGGAGGTGCTGTGCTGTTTTGCATTCGCCTATTCACAAAAAATATTCACGTGCCACACCCGGCATTAGCATTACACCACTTCGGCCCATCCACTCAGTACGTCAGTACCGTCAGTACTCCCCTCTCACAGGACAGGACCGCAGTACTGCGACTCAGTATTCATTACCCGGCCGTAGCGCGCAGGGTCCAGCTGGCCTTTTGCATACTGCATGCCGCCCAACAGCAACAGCAACAGCAACCGCTAGAACCCCAGGCCAGCCCCCTATAGCATCCACCACAGCATAACCCTCAGCTTCGGCCACAGGTCATATATCGATCGTAGCTCATCGATTATCCATTATCGAACGAGATTACTCTATGACAGACGTCTGAGATTCTGAGATCAAAGATCGACTGCATGTGAGCGCTTTGAGCGGCTGAGTGGCTCAGGCTGCCCCTCTTCTTGGCTGACATATTTTTGACCTTTCGTGTGTCGCTGTGTCGGGGTGCGAGGGTCCTCGATTTTCGTCAGCCACTCGCTGTTTTGTACGCGGCACGAAGATCATCCGCTCTCTACAGTCAGTCCATCCTATTCTCAAGTCATAAAACACGTTTTCAATTCTCTCGTACATCTCAGAGATCTTGATCTCTGGCCTGAGCCTCAGGGCTGAGCCTCAGGTCTCATCGACATGAATCACATCGAGATCATCGTCCAACAGTGCAATGTTAATTGCATGTGGTGACGAGGAGACCACCGGGCGATTGAAACACGGAGGCTTTTGTGGGGAAAGAGACGCAAAGGTTGTTACGAAATGCAACGGCAAAACGGCTGTGAGCATTACCTCTGTATTCTTCATCGACGGACCGTTTCCTTCCTCCTCTATTCCCAGCGCCACTAGTACATGTTACCGAATGACTAAGCTCGCTCCAATTTCCAATTCTGTGCATCCTGTGTGTCTCTCGCGCTTCCCTTTCCTTTTGCTTCTGTTCTCTGTCCGATGCCTTCTGTTTCCTCCCACGAACGACCTTGCCTTTCCCCCCGCCTCTGACAGGACCTTGGTCTCCCCCGTTTAGTCCCGACTGTTACACTATAGTCCGATGGTGCAGCACCTTCGAGGACCGTCAGGCCAAGACACCAGGCCTCATCTTCATCAATGATTACATTTTGGACAATAACATAGCCTCTCGCTTTAGAAGACCATGCCTCGGCCGCTTAAAAATGTTTTGATGGTGGAGCAGCAAGCAAAAGCAATTACGACGGTGGTGACCCTACGGAATCTCTCGCTTCACTGATGCATGACCGATGATCGATGACCGCCACACGTCGTGATAGCGCGGAATGGCAACAGAATTAAAGTACTGTTCCGCCCCGCTCTTTGTCGGGGTTAAGTGTTTGTTTCTCGCAAACATTGATGCCATTAATGCAATTGATGCTTGACGTGCTTCTTTCCACCACCACCAGGCGCTGCAGTACGGATACGAGGACCATGGCGGCAAAACAAGTGGAGCAGCTGATTGCCCAGAACCGGTATTTGTGTTTTCCAAGTCATTCTGTCCCTACTGTACCGCCAGCAAAACGTGCGTCCTCCCCCTCCGCATTTCACTCACTCCAGTCGGCACACAACGCGCGTATATATTGATTGGCTTGTGACCGGGCTAACCCCCTATTAGCTTGCTCAACAAGTTCACGTGGCGCCCTCCCCGCTCGGTGTGTTGGAGCTGGACCAACTGGGATCGAAGGGGGCTGAGATCCAGACCTATTTGGCTTCCAAGACGGGCCAGCGCACCGTGCCCAACATCTTTATCAATGGCAAGCATGTGGGCGGCAACTCCGACTTGCAAGTGCTCGCTTCTGATGGGCGACTGAAGGAGTTGCTCTCCCTTGAACGTTGAACGTACTGAACCGTGTCCCACTATTTTCGTAGCTCCGTGTTACATGTGGGTCACAATATCCTCCGCGGCTGGGAAGATACACTTTGCCTGCTGACGGTTTTGTTGGTCTAACGGGACTATAGTCTGTGTTTTGAATGAGCCACTTGACTTCGGCCTCCGCTGGGGGGTGAGCTGTGTTTGCCGCTATGGATGCGGGTTACGGAAGAGCTTCGGCAAGCATGGAAATGAGAGTGACCACTGCAATGCCCACATGGCCTGAATCGCATAACCCTGGGCGCTGGCGGTGGTACAACATTCATGAACAGGGGAAGTTCGGACGAACGTTGCTGGTGCTGGGGCATCTTGAAGCTTCAAGAACTACATACCGCTGCCACGGTGATGGATGTCACATTGTCACATGTCACAAGCCGGAACAATGAAAGGAGGACATCCATTAGGGCCAAGAAAAGGAAAGAGGGACACGAGTTCAAGAGCTCCACTTAATTTACATTGCCCAGTGGCCTGGCTGTACATTCAACAGGGGTTGGATTGAAGGAGTCTGGGAGCCATTCGACGGCAGCGAGACGGACGGTCATATGCCGCTCACGTAGGATGCGGTGTTTCCGGGTACACTGTGATATTCACCGAGGGAGCACGTCGACGTATAAGGGGTCAGGGCAGTCTTCGTCAATGATACCTTTGTAAGGCAGAATCACCTTAATCAAGCATTGCTTGTTAGCGTTGTATGGTGATAATGCGGACCTTACAATTGGTGACCAAGGCCACGTCTTGATAAACGCCGTCCAGTCGTGGATACTGTTCCACCTGTTCGCCACTTTTTCGAGTACCCATGCTGGCTCAAGTATCGGCAGAAGTTCTCTCTGATCACGTCGTACTTGGTCGGGCCCAATGTTCGGGCGTCCATTATGACAAATCTCATGACTTGGAAGATTCTCGGACCAATAAGCGTCCCGACCCCATTCTAAGGATTTCAGACGGGAGTCGATCTCACTCTCAGGATTGTAAGCAAGCAGGAGCCCACGTTTCATGTTGTCCCAACAGAGCGCACAGGGATAGACGCAGGTACTGTGCGCAATGTCAGTGGGCTCCCCGGAAAGGGCCCTAGAACCGAAGTAATAACTTGTCACCGACAGAGGGGAGACTTGTTCAATATCTAGGAATCTCTCGATTTTCTCGAAGAGAACAGGTAGCGTCAAAGGGTCGTGGTCCCATTTTTGAATATGGGCGTACTTGAGACCTTGAAGTGCGTCATAGTCCGGCTTGGAAAGGTGTTCTGCCTCTTGGACAGCTTGGGAGACCTCCTGTGGGAAATGGATAGAGTCGTAGGGAGACCAAGCCATGGCTTGCGTTGGTTCCGGCAGCGCGGCGTTGGGTGCCGTGGGGGCGTTCGAGGCGTCCATCTCAAATACAAGGGGTGCGAGGGAGGGCACGAAGCGAGGCAAAAAGGTGGTAGCGTAATATACGCTCGAGGACTTGAGACGGAATGGCTGCGGTGATGCAATGGACACGGCTACTGTGGCGCCCAGTCTCCACGAAGCAATCACCTTGGCTAACAGGAGAGGGAGATGGGGGACAGGATGAGGATGACATTCATCGAATGGAAAGAGGGCGAGGTATATATGCCTCGGAGAAGAAGAGAACATGCGAGCTGAATCACACGGAGGAAGAGGAAGAGGAGCATAGTCAAAGAGGGAAAACAGGGTCTACTACTATTAGAACAAATCAGGACCAGTCAACTTGGGTGATCAAACGGTGATCAAGTGGGTCTGATCCCGACTGGCAGGTATTGGCTCAAGAATCAGGTCGAGTGAGAGAAAACGCAAGGGAAGCGGTGGTGGCGAGATAAAGGAAACGAACATGAGAGAGAATGAAGGGTTAAAGGGGCCCGTGCCCCGATAATTACAGAGCTGAAAAGAAAATGGCGATTCAATATTCAACCCTGGGTCACATGCCGGCAGCGTGAAACATTTCAGGGGGACTGCTCCACCACGTCACTACCCACTTCAACGTTGAAGGTCGTCTTGGCCACTGCGTGTCTGCTTCTTCTTGCGCGACGACGATGAGCACGTACCGCGAGGCCAAGGAGGCGTCCGTCACTAACCTGACCGGCGGGTCGCTCCTCCAGATCGTATCCATCAGTCTCGTCCCCTGGGCTGGTGCGGTCCTTCTCAAAGCCGGCCAGACTCAGCACGGTTCTGTCCCTTGGCCACTGCGGCTCGCCGCGAATGGGCGTGCTGTGGTTCTGCCGCCCTTGGCGGCGTGCACAGTGTGGTCGCAACCAAAGGAAGCCGGGCTGTTGACCGCTGTCTTGCTTTTGGTGCGCTTTTGCTCTTCTACCGTGCACGTACCTTGGGCTGTCTTCGTCTTCGTCTTCGCTCCTCCTCCTGTCCGAGCCCGACCCACCGGTTCCTCACCATCTACCGCGCCCATATGATGCTCATGACCGTCCTCTGCATCCTGGCTGTTGACTTTCCCATCTTCCCTCGCTCCTTGGCCAAAACAGAGAACTTTGGGATGAGTATGATGGACCTGGGCGTGGGTTCGTTCGTATTTAGCTGGGGCTTGGTCTCGGCGCGCCCTTTGCTTTCACCGCTTTACATCCACAACCAAACCACTGGCCTCACCTCCCTTTCGCCCGCGTACACTAACTGTGGCGCAAGACGCTCTCCAAAACGTGGCCGCTTGTTGTGCTTGCACTGGTTCGCGTGGCGGCAGTCAAGGGTGTGGCCTACCCGAGCATATGGGCGAGTACGGGGTACACTGGAACTTCTTTGCGACACTGGCGCTGGTGCCGTTGTTGGCTACGGTGACTGCGTATCTACGCCCCTCGGGTCGCAGCATCGTCTTGCTCTCCCTCGCCCTCTTGGGTGCAACACGAGGCCATTCTGTCCTCGTGGGTGGGGGGAATGGGCACTTGCCGCCTTGCCTAACAGGGTGGCTGACGGCCTGCCTTTGCTCACCCAGAACAAAGAAGGCCTTGTATCGTTGGTAGGCTACGTCTCCATCTTCCTTTTGGGTGTGCATGCTGGTTTGGCCGCGTTCTCCCCGGGCCCACGACGTGGATTGAGCCTACTGGCGTTCGGATACGCTTTGGCCTTCTGGGTTGTCACCACAGCGGAGCCGTCGCCGTATGCGGCCCAAATCCCCCCTACAGCAGGATGGGGCGTCAGTCGTCGTCTGGCCAACGCAGGCTACGTCAGCTTGGTCGCTGCATACAACACGATGGTTTTGGCACTGTATGCGACGACGCAGGCTTCCATGGAGGCGGGCGTGGTGGGTACGCAGGACCAGGAAACCGGTTTGCCCGCCGCCCCGCCGGCTGTTTCAGCGGACCTGCTCGACGCTCTCAACCGACACGCCATGCCAGCCTTCTTACTGGTACGTTATTCTTCCTCGAGACCTCAATGGTGCAACACGGTAAACAGCTCCTGCTGTATGCTTGCTAACCTTGTTTTTTTGTTTCTAGGCCAACCTGCTCACTGGCGCAATCAACTTGCTCATGCGAACGTGGTACCAGCCTCCCCATATCGCCTTCGGTGTCCTGGCCCTGTACTCACTTGTTGTCAGGGGCGCCGTACGTATGGGAGATGGTTTCGCCCAAAATGCACGCCAACTAAAAACAAATGTGTATCCTAGATCCCGGCAGGATGTGCCGTGGGCAATGCAATTGCATGTCTTCCCTCATGGGAGAGGGGAGTGGAGAGAAGGATGCGAATAGAGATGGAAACAGGTCATGAGTCGGAGGGAGTGGTGGGATCCGTATGTCTACTAGACAAGAGTTCAGTTGGACGAATTCTGGCAGACTTTTTGGATCTGCCCAACACACAGGGTGGAACGACCTAGGTATGATAAGAACTTAATGCACGAAGGTTTGCTTCGAGACACTTGTTTGGTAGAAAGCCTGGTTGATTGTCGAGGGGAGAGGGGAGGACGGGAATGCAAAAGATGGTAGTGGAAAAAATTGATAGAAAACAAATCGAAGGGGTGCGTGGTGGAGAAAGGAATGAAATGGAATGGATCGAATGCGTGGGATTCTCAGAGTAGCTGATGAGCAACAGACCAGCTACCGCTCATAGCCATCTGTTCTCTCCCTCGTGATCCAATTGGAACGTTACGAGTTGTTGACCCAAAAGTCAAACAGAGGTGTGGGCGCGCCAGCACTAGTAGCCAAGCGCGAGTTTTCGTTAATGTTGATTTGCAACAGTGGGGCAAAAGGCCACGCCTTTGACCCACTCGGTCTGTTGCGCCCATTGGTTGACACCTTGCACAAAGTGGAACGCGGTGCCCAAGTCTGGCGCGGCCTGACCACCGTAGTTCATGCACCCAATCTCAGTAATCACCACGTCCTTTTCGGGGAACGTGCTGTGCCACTGCTCGAGATACGCAATTGCATTCTCCGGCTCCGTGCCATAGTAGTGCAACGAATGTGCATCAATCGCCTCGTAAGCGTCGGGGCACATGGACTTGAACTCTTGCATCCACGAGATGGAATCTGGCGCGCCGTTAGTCGATGGACCAATGATCGTCCACCCATCCTCCTTGAGAGGGAGGAGGTACTGGCGGAAAGCACCACAGGCATCTGCTTGCTTCATGTCTGCTTGGCCTACTTGATTCACCTCATTGAACGCCATTGCCACCTTGGCCTTATTCTGCTGGGCATCGCGGTCGTTGAGCATACTGCTCCCACGCGGCCACGCGGTCAGGTTGGTTGCTCCACAACATGGGCCAGAATTGAATGTTGTCAGGAACAAAGTTAGGCGCCGTCGGCTGGCCCTGGGTGGGACTGACGTCCCACGAGTAGAGCCATCCCATGGACTGGGTAAAAAGATCAACATTGAGCCACTTGCCATCTGCCCAGCTGAGCCCATTCTTGGCCATGGTCAATTTACTCCCGCGGCCGGCACCAGCAAGGTGATTCTGGTCCGTGCTGTTGTGCGCATGTGTTGCGGCCGGGGAGGAATGGGATACTGAAGCAGCTGGGTGGTGGATGGGGTGCCGGTGATGGCGGTGGTGTGTGGTGGTGGTGGGGGCGGTGCGAGTGGTGCCGACGCACCATCCGTGCGATCTGGGAGGGGTGTGGATCGAGGGAAGCTCCGTCACGCCCGGAGAGGGTGTGGCCCACACGGCGGCTGAACCAGCAGCGGCGGTGGCCAGGAGGAAGCGGAGGAGGTGCATGGGGCTGGAGAGCTGGGGGAGGGATGTGGGGCGTGGGGATGGGGGCTTGCCAGAAGCGTTGGATGAAAGGGGAGACGGCCGGCGTCGTGGAGGGAGAGAGAGAGAAGTGGAGGTGGGGGAAAGAAGCGGGAATGGGAGGCCGGCGAGGCGGTATTTATCCCCCCGCCGGTTCGGCCGCGTGGCGAGGAGGAGGCCGGAGAGGAGAATCAGAGCCTGCAGTGGTATAGGACGTGTAGGACACATAGGACGACGTATAGGACGCACGGCCAGCGTGGTGCGGCTGCAGAGACACAGCAGCAGTGTGTGGCGCCCTGCTGCCGGCACTGCCCCTGCTGGGGGCGACGGCATGTGCGGCAGCAGCTCGCAGGCACGGGGCAGTGCAGCGGCAGCGCAGAGCAGACATGCGTGCTGCCGCAGGCCTCCACGCGGCTGGACTGGGTGATGCATGTGACATGTGTGACGAAGCAGCGATGGCCTGCACCTCGTTACAGTACGTGTCACGTGCTACGAGTTGCTCGATGCGGGCTGCTCGTTCCTAGGAAACGCACAATGCCGCTCGAGCAGGTGCCTGCCGGTGCTCGCACACGCACACTGTACCCGCCCATGCAGCCCTTTTCTCCGCATGCGCACCACAGGCAGCCTTGTGTGGGTACCGGCTCTGCGTCATGGGTAGAATGCACACCCTCACTCGTGGCGCTTCAGCTTTCGTCTTGTGCACACACATCTTCTGGACGGGAAGACTACTGGCCCTCTAGCGCCTAGCCCGTCCTCCCTCTTCGGCTGGAACAACCACCTGTTGCCAGTAGCGGTGAATGGCACTACCTCGTGTTCCAGTCCAATCAACAGGGTGGTCGTCGGCACATTATACCCACTCGCCCCCGACTTTTTCTCTTTCAAAAGGGAGAGACAAAAATATATGGGCTGGTCGATTGAACGTGCACACACGTTTATCAACCGCATTGCTGTTCAACATTCATCAGCCAGCCAACACCCAGCCGGACCAAGTGCCACACTCCATCTCGCCCTCCGTTGTGTGAGACAGATAGGACCAGTGTTGGTGTGCCCCTCGATCTGCAGGTCTGGGTGGAATTTGCACCACACCTGTTCTTTCTACTGTGCACTTGGCCGCTGGGGTACTACTTGCACATAATCGCTTTTCCCCTTCCAACCCTCAGCCAAACGTGGTACGCGCCCTCTGTACTACGCGTACAAAAGGCGATCAATTCCCACCGATAGACAAGGGGGGGGGTAGGTTACTACTATAGCAATCAGTAGTGTAACCCGTGGGAGTTTGGATATAGGAGCGAGAATAGGTAGGAAGGGGGCGCACCGCGCACCGCATGCAGGGGCGTTCAAGCTTTCTTTCACGCCCTGGACAAGGAAAAGAGGCCAGCCCGCAAGTGCTCAAGTCATATAACAGTTAATGCGACACTGAAGGTTGACGTCTCCTCCGTCCAAGCTACTACCGAGAGTAGTTCGAAACGGTACTCTAGATGAGAAAGAGGCCGATAGTGGTGAGCACACCAGTCTATTGGGAAGACATGCATGGGAAAATGTGCAGCTCGACCAGTGCAACGGTGTAATTGACCACCCAGTGCGGCAGAAGCAGGAGGGGTGGACAATCCTCCACCACTGCCAAGCCCGAGAGTGTTGCTTTTGATGGTTATTGCCCTTCTTTTTTGAACGCGCCCCTGTCCTCACCTTACTTTTCTCGTGATCATTTCTGTCTTGCGCTCCTTGGACGAGAGGACAACAATGATCTGCCTCACCTGTGCAAACATTACCGCGTATCACTTACCGCCGGGCGAGGGAAGCAACTGGTAGGTCCAAGTCGGAGGATGGTTCACGGTTTGCCCGGCAGCATCTGCCGGCAGGCCGTGGTACGGTCATGCCAACGTTTCCAGAGGAAGCTGAGAGAGAGAGGGCATGATGGATACCAAGACAAAGTACTAGCCCAAGCCTGGTGTAGACTGGGGTGGACCGGAGCTTGGTGGTTGGACTTCGACAGAGAACAGAGGATGGACGTGGAAGAGGCTAAGCCGCAGCGGTAATCCGCTGGCGCTGTCGGTGGTGAAGCCATACTGACCACAGTATCCGTCTTTACTACTACAACTACTATTACTACTTGCTACTACTATAGGTCCGGGCCATGCCAGCCTACAGCAGTTCGAGACGGTTTGAGGCCGAGAACACATGGAATTCCCACATGCCAAGGGACTCGACAGCAGGTGAGCGTCTAGCACTTGACGCTAGCCGACACCCACACAGAGTAGATCAGGCAACAAAGCGCTGTCTAAGGTTTTGACCAACAGGAGCTCCGAGGCGTGTCACATGCCACCCCAGTGCACGCCCCAAGCAACCGTTGGAGGCAAGAGCGGATTGCAACAAGCCAGCTGCTCCTGCCCCAGGACGATATACTTAGTAGAACGTCTTGGGCCGGTTGGCGGCAAACACGCCCTTGGACGAGGACTTGCGGTGGGGCAGCGGGAACTTGAGGTTGGGCTGGATGAGCTGCTTGATGTAGGGGCGGCGCACGTCGGCCGCCTTCTCAATCTCGGCAATCTTGAGAATGTGGATCGAGGCAAAGCGAGCACGGTGGCGAGCGGCCATGTCCTGGTACATGTTCTCCACAGCCTCGGCGCGCGAGAGGGAACGGTACTCCTTGTACATGTTGTGGGTGCCCGAGCGCGAGTTGTAACGCAGCCACACACCAAAGTTCTTCACCTTCAGCGGCTTGGCCTCAGCAATTGCGTGCACCGCCACAATCTCACCCGTCGACTTCTTCATCTTCCGCAGCTGACGGACGAAGTACCAGAAGCGCGACTTGGCCACCACCGAGTTAGGCGCAAAGATGCGCATGCGGTACAGCTTGGGCGTCGGCTCCTTCTCCGTCGGCAGGTGACGGCCCACAACGAGGTACTCGGTGAAACGGGACATGGCGAGCTCTGCGAGGAGGAGAACCAGTTAGCACACTTGCTTCCTTGGTCCGTGGACAGCACACAAAGGAGCCCAGGAGCAGGCCGACTCACAGGATACACCGGCCTTGGTAACGGTAGATGGACAACGGAGCTGGGGACCGACCACCTTGGCCCAACGACCTTCGAAACCCAGCCAGGGAGCGGAAGGTTAACCCTAGGACGGAGAACAGAGCCCTTGTGCCCGCCTAAAATTTATACGCCGCAGCATTTCCCAAGCGCGTAATATCATTTGAGGGCGGCCCGTTCGGATGTCGCGGCGGCTAGCGGCCTGCAGGAGGGGGGGGCGGGTATACCCCTACCCGTGGGTTAGTACCCTTGACACACCCTCCCCAGCCGCCTCAACATGGAGATGTTGGCAGTTCAGAGTGCAGAATTCAGACAGTGGCTCTCCTTTCTATTCTTACTTGCTTCCCCCCTGTAGACAGGGCTTTCTTGCGTAACCCATCCACACCTGGGCCTCCTCACCGGCTCATCGCCAACGTTGTCCCGCGCCCGTCGGTCCTTGTACCGAGGACATCCCCCCAGGCCATACATACTAGTATCTCCTTTCAACGCCGCCGGCTCCCACCTCTGCTACAGGCCCTTTCGCATGTACTACCCTGACTTCCCCTCTTGCTATTCTCATTTAATGAGCGATTCCTAGCACCCCACCCGAGCCACACAGGCATCTCAATCGATCTTTTGCTGGTCTGCAACTAACCAAACACGTATCGGTCTGGGCTGACAAAGCTCTGCAGAGCAAGGGCGCTGGCGCGCCCGATTCGGTCGCCGTTACCGACACAGCCTCGACGCCTGCCAAGGTGGTAGCCGACCAGAACTCGGCGGTGGTGCGGAACGCTGTTGGGTCCTCGGCATCCGCGCCTGGTACAGTCAGCTCGAGTGAGCCCGTTGCGCCCTGAGACAGGTCACCAATGTGCCAGACAACTTCCCCAGGCGCAGGCAGCGCCTCGCCATGCGAGGCCCCCGTTACCTCTGCCTCTGCCGGGACCGAGACGTGGATGGCCACATCGTGCTCGGCAGCGGCGGTAAACTCGACAATGGCCTCGGCTCCGCCCGGCTGGACCAGGCCAACAAGAAATCACCAGTGGCACACCACGTCGCTGGCCGCCGCGGCTGATCCCGAGGCCAACGCAGCACACGCCAACGCAAACACCGAGCGGGTGGTTGAGCGGGAAAGCGCGGTTGGCATCGCGCAGGGCCAACTCGGTCTGCGCCGTCCAACGAGCAGCGTCGATGTGCGGGTGGGTTTTCCAGGTCAAGGCACTGGCCAGAGGACTCGCGTTGGCCGCCAAGGTCACACGCACCTGGCCCAGTCCGCATCCCGAACGGTCAACTCCAAATCCCCGCGCACCTCAAACGATCGCACTGACCCGTCCCGCTCAGCCACGAGCGTAATCCGTTCGCGCGCTAGCAGGGCCACTGGCGCAGCCGGATCGCCCAGAGCATGTGGGGGTCAAATGTTGCCGTGGACGTCCTGGACGCAGCAGGGGCAGTGGCAGTGGCAGCGGTCGGACCGGGGACCGGGACGGCGGGAGGAGGGACAGGGGACTCGGTAGGGGTAGAAGCCGAGGTTCCCAAAAAGCTAGCTGTGGCAGAGACAGATTTTTACCCAGCTGCATCCCCTTGCCTTTGAAAGGTTTGGCCTGAGGCGCCGCCGCCGGCGCACGCAGATCGTCGCGATGTACCGTGGGCATAGGCAAAGATCCCGTCGAGTTGCCAGCAAAGCCGCCCGGTGCAGAGGCGCCAATGGACGCAGCAAAGTTACTGGAAGGAATGCCACGCCTTGCTGCATCGCGGCGTTGGCTCTCGAGCATTGGCTCGTCGCTTCAGTTCCTCCTTGGCCTCGCTTCCTTGTTGCGTTCAATCATCTCTTGAATCTTCTCTTCGTGCGACTCCATGGCGAGGATGGTCTGGATCTGGGGCAGGGCGACAGACTCGCGGTAGCCAAGGGCAATGATCTCGTCAAACGCCCCAGCAGCTCAAAGGACAGACGAAGAACCGATGCCTCGTCCACCCTGCCGCTGCGGGACGGACGGGATACGGGTAGTCTCCGACGACGGCAGGTACCGTGACAGCGTTCGCGCACATGTCTTGGACCACGCGGGCAAACAGGTGGAGCGTGTCGATGTCTTGAAGAATGTTGCTGGTGCGGTTGGTGATGAGGACGAGGTAGAGATCCTCGAGCGGCGTGTAGACATACCGCACCGTGTCGGCATCAATGGTGGTGTGCTGGGAATGGGCACTGACCAGGCGCGGGAAACTGGCAAGCAGCAACTCGACCCGGGAGCGGCTCATGTCGCGGAACTGGCGGGCAAGGATGGGCTTGCCGGCGCGCGTACAGATGGACGGAGAGCACCACCATGGCCAAGGGGGACGCAGCGCACGCACGAGGGGGAAGAAGCGAAGGAGGCGGAGGCGAGACGCAGGCGAGAAGGTGGCTGCCGGTCCAGCGCGGCCTCGGCCGTTCCAGCGTGCTGGCGACGCTCCACCCGCCAGGCTCCACGTTGCCTCGGGGCGACGGGCGCGGCTTATGTCATGTGATGTCACGCCCGGTGCTGAAGCAAGGCCTAAGGCCTAAGGCCCCGTTCGCGAAGCAGTCAGATCTCAGAGGCCCAGCCTCGTGACGCGCGTGACGTGTGACGCGTGACTAGTGACTGGGCTTGTTCATCAGTGAGCGAGTCGGTGCAACGCCGTTTCGGAGCAGCGGCTGCTGAGTTTCACATTCATGGATGATGGTGATCGATGATGCAGATGATCGATCGATGGTCGATGCTCGATACCCGGTGAATTCAGGCAGTTTGCAGATGCTAAGTGGATTCAGCCCCGCCTCATCTTTTCCGGCCCTGGGCAGAAAAAAAAAGCACGCCGACTCGATTGCTCCACCGTTTCCCCGCCATCCCACCATGTCGGAAACACTCGTGTTGGCCATCGGATTGGAGGCACGCTGGGCATGCTCCGCCACCCCATCCAGGGGTACCAACCGCATGCCTCGTTCCTCACCGAAGCGCTGCGCACCCAGCCCCGCTTCCACGATCCGTTTGGCAACTCGATCTTTAGCTGGTCCGACTCCCCGGACCGGTACCAAAAGTGGAGTACGGTTCACCGAGCCAGTGGCGCTTCCCCCAGCCCGGGCCCTGCCACCCGCGCCAGCGACCGCAGTCCCCCCTTGAGCCAGTCCACGACCGACTTGGACGACGCGGCCAGCGTTACCAGCACAACCAGTGACGGGACCAATTACCCCATGCACGCCCCCACCCACAAGGTTGGCGCCCAGGAGATCGATGCGGCGCTACTGCATTCGACCCAACAAGAGCAGGAGGCAAGGCGTCTCTCCTCCCAGCCGGGGGGCAAGGGGAGGGGGTATGGCCACCCTACGGCCACCCATCCAGGTCCGCTCCTCCACCCTCGATGGCATCTCTCTTGTCGATGCCTCCGACGTGCAGGAACGAGAAGTGACGGCCCAGAAGGGCCGGTGCGCGTGTTGGAGTTCTCCCTGCCATCGCTCGTATTGCCCGCTGGACACGGAGGAAAGCGGATTCGGTACTGTGTTTTGGAGTACGATCCTCTCCTCGACTCGTCCGAGATGGATTTGACGATTACAAGCGTATGGCTCGGGACATTGGACTAAACTATGCAACTTTGACTCTTTCATCGTTCTCCACGGCACCGACACGATGGCCTACACAGCAAGTGCCTTGTCTATGCTGTTGGAAAATCTGGGCAAGTCGGTGATTGTGACAGGGGCCCAAGTCCCTCTAAGCGAACTGCGCAACGATGCGATCGAGAATGTGCTCGGCGCCTTGACGCTTGCGGGCAAGTACATCATTCCAGAAGTGACGCTGTACTTTGCCTCCAAGCTGTTCCGAGGCAACCGGTCCACCAAGGTATCCAACGATGCCTTGGCCGCGTTGACTCGCCCAACATGCCTCCTTTGGCGGTCGTAGGGATCGACATTAGCGTCAACTGGCAGCTGGTGCAGAGGCCACGTGACTTGCGTCGTTTTCGTCCTGCCACCCGGCTCAGTCCCGACGTGGTGATCTTACGCTTGGTGCCGGGCTTGTCGCGGACCGCAGTGCGAGCGCTGCGCCGCCTGTCCAGGGCGCTGTGATCGAGACGTTTGGAGCGGGCAATGCCGGCGCCAGCCTGCTAGACTTGTTTGCCGAGGCGTCCAACGAGGCGTGGTTCTGGTCAACGTGACCCAGTGCCTGCAAGGCACAGTGAGTGGGATTTATGCCGCTGGCAAACAGTTGGCCGAGGCAGGAGTTGTGTCG
This sequence comes from Moniliella sp. 'wahieum', assembly GCA_003971905.1. NCBI lineage: Eukaryota > Fungi > Basidiomycota > Moniliellomycetes > Moniliellales > Moniliellaceae > Moniliella > Moniliella sp. 'wahieum'. The sequence goes on along the minus strand of RSEE01000062.1, from coordinate 125,305 downwards.
GGAGCCGATATGACTCCCGAGTGTGCCCTGATGAAGTTGGCCTATCTGTTGGGCAACCCGAGTTGAGTCGAGACCAGGTACGTACCTTGGTCGGTGCCTCGCTTCGGGGCGAGTTGACCGCCGACCCACCTGGCTTGGAGGCGGATGAGGAAGGCAATATGCCATTGAAGCTTCCTGGGGTGCAGCAACTCGTGGGCGACATTCTGTTCAATCCTGCACGCCACTCGTTCCCACCTCATTGGCCCCGGAAACGACCAAGAAGGAGCCCAGACGCCCGCCGCCCCTGGTCCATCACGGCGCACGATGTGCAATCGGCGGCGGAACGGGTGATGCTGCCTTTGCTGCTGCTGCGAGCAGTGCAGAGCGAAGACGAGGTGGCGGTACGGCACTACTTGAGCAAAATCGAGGAGCAACAACAGGTCTCCCGTTTGCCCGGGGGGAGGCGATTGGGGGACCCGTATCGATGTTGGACCAACAATGTGCGCTTCACGTGGCCGCGATGGCAGGCACGACGAACCTGGTGGGACTGTTGTTGGAGGCGGCGCGAGCGTACACCTGCGCGACATGTACGGCTTCTCCCCGCTCTTCTCGGCCATTCGAGGTGGGCACACCAGTGTCGCCCAACTGCTGGTCGCGACCGGTGGCGTCGTTGAAGGGCGACGAACAGGCCATCCTGACCTCGCTGGCGGCTGCCCGGCCGGAAGTGGGGCGTGCGCTGGCCTGCGCGACAGAGATGTAAGTTGTGCTGGGAAGAGGGGTGCCCGGAGAGGGAGACAGGCTTGGACGCGCTCAAGCAGCTCGGAAGGCAATCAATGAATCAACCATTCTTGACGTTCCCCGTTGATGATGACGGCCCAGTCGCGAGAGAGTGGGCGCACCTCGGGTGTAGCAGTATGGGCAGTAGGCCCGAGGGCCAGCAAGGGGCCAGAGAGAGCGACCGCCAGGACTGCAGCGCGGGGGGAGACTGGCGCCGTGGGGGGGGGGTGTGGCGAGGGAAAGCGCGGGGGCTGTGTGTGGGGCAGCAGCCGATCGGGGGGTGGCGATGAGTGGCGCTGTGCGGCAGGGGCAGCGCAGCGCTGCATGCTTGCCCAAGCGCCATGTGTGGGACGTCGGGCAGAAGAGAGACGCACCGCCGACAGGGCTATCGATCGCACACCATTGCCGTTTCCCTGCCCCCCATCGCTTACGGGCACCTGTTCTACGCCAGCCATGGCAGGAGGCAGCTCTGACCTCGGCATCGGCCACATCGCCCAGCGACTGCCCCCCATCCCCCCCGCGCCCTCGTCCTCCCTCCTCGCGACCACAGCGGTCCCTATCTGGCCCCACATGCCTCCTCATCCGGCACCCCAAGCGACCAGGAAGCCGAGCCCGACGCCGAGGGCAGCTCATCCTCCACCAGCCTCAGCCCGGATCAAGATATGCTCACCCACCCCAACTCGACCAGCTCCGCCGACGGCCAGCTACCACATCGCCTATTGCCTACTGCTTCCATTCATCCCTCGGACACTGGCCTGCCCGGTCGAAGTGCCTCGCAGCGCTCGGCCAGGGGCCGCCGAGCGCCACACCAGGCCAGACGGGGAAGTCTTTCGTACGTTTCCCATACGCAACCACCTTCCCGTGCCCCTCTCTCCGTCTCGTCACAGAAGGCCTCCAGGCCGAACAAGGTCTCTCCAGCGCCGCATCCGACCACCCTTTCTACCTGCACAGCACCACGCGCCTCTCACGCAGTACCTCTGTCTCGTCCGTAGCTAGCACGCCGAGCCGTATCGGTCGCTCTCCTTCGTTGCGCTACCAACGTTCCGGGCGGGAGGAAGGACAGCCCTCTGGTCGCATCCCGCCTGGTGCGGGTCAAGGAGCATCTACCCCCACGGCAGGGGACTCGATCCTGCTGTCCCCATCGCACAAGGACGCCCTGCAGGGGAAACATTGGTGTCACGTAGCCACGATCTGTTGAGCGAAATTGCAGGCCGCGAACGGCGCCTGCTGGACTTGAAAGAAGGTACGTGCTTTGCTGTCACCGAGTTCCTGGTTCGACTTCATCACCCTTAATTGCCCTTCCCCTGAGGGTTGAGCCTCAGCTGACATGCGATTCTCTCCCTTTATTGTAGAAGTCACGAGACAGGAACAGGAGTTGAGAATGTTGCGTAACCAATGGCAAAAGTCGGCCACGTCAACGTTAGCCCTGGCCCACGATTCCAACTCTCTCTCATCAGTCTCGACACCTGCCGTTGGATCTCCCAATCCTGCCAACCCCACTGCACTTTCCCAGCCGGCGCGCCAAGCGTCCGACACGCTCAAGATTTGGAGTGGTCGGATTGGAAGTTTCTTCACCCCCGTGTCTACCGTTGGCACTTCCCCCCTCTCTTCGGTCGATACCGTTGGGTTGGCTGGAGAGAAAGGAGAGAAAGGAGAGAAGAAGAAGAGAGAAAGAAGAGAGCGGACAAATTGCGATGCAAGAGCCCCGTACCCCAGAAGATGGTGGGACCATCAAAGGACCAACTGCACCCGTCTCCACCCCACCCCATCAACTGAAGAAGTTGCGAGAAAGAGCAATGATCCACCAGTGAATGGCTCCGCCTCGATTCAACCTGACCCAGCGCTGGTCGATCCAGAAAAGCCGAATGGGACCAACTGGTGGACGAAGAACTGGATGAGCAGAGCGACCTATTTCCCCGTTAATACCCCTCCGGCTCTTACTCCCACCGCTCGCAATCCGCATCAAGGCCCAAGGATTGAGAACGGCATCGTGATGGATGACGTTGAAGGTGGACAACCGACTCGGATCTTTTTGGAAGAACTGGTGGAAGAGGAAGAACGGGATTCTGCCGGGCAGAAGAAGAGCCCTACGACCTCCACCCTTACTCGTCCCGTCTTCTGCCTAACTAAAAAGAGTTCCGATAACGGGGGAGGGGGTCAAACTCTTGACGCGTTTCGAAATAGTTTTGTCGTAACCAGCTGAGACGCAGGGGATCCTCTCTCCCCGCCTTCCGGACGGACGAAACATCTGCGGTTACAGTCTTTATCCAGCTCGATGCGAAAACAGATCTTTGGCCGTTCCCTATGAAAACAGGGTGCGCTGGTCATGTTTTTTGTGACAACAGGTGTAACCATCGTTTGTCTAGTACCCCCCCTCCTTCGTTCTGTCTTCCTCTTGCACTTGGGTTGGCTCCGATACGGATGGCGTCTCAATGACCCCTAAGGCTTTGTTTCCCCGCCTCTTTCTCTCTTTTTACGCACCTTGCACACACGCTGGCCAATTTTAGTGTACCAACAGTAGGATACTCTCCTATAAAGACTAGACACTCTGTTCTCCTTGATTACTCTGTCTTTTCTGCCATCGATCTTGTAAGAATCACCTTTACTTTGCCCATATTTGGATGCCAAGTTGGCCCTGACTACTCTCTCAAACATACAGCAACATCGATGTAACGCTCGCAGCTAGTTGGCTCTCTTCTCCACTGAATTATGAGAGGGTGTTCGTACTGAGTTTTTGAGACATGTCAGTACTGTGTATAAGGCTCTGATTACCATCGCGCAAAAGTGAACGTTTGAACGCCATTCTGATGTGCACTTCACCGGTACTAACGGACACTTGCACGGGCAATGAGTAATGACGTTAATGACGTACGCAGCAGTCATCCGGTAACCGGTAACCAGACCAGTAACCGTGTCCAACTCACTACCGCACGCACCACTCCCTGCCCCGGTATCTGCCTTACTGTCTCCCGGCGCGGCCATTGGGCTTTGCGTTCCCGCCCACTTCATCGGTGGTAAAATGGTTCAGGGCGCCCAACTGGTGCTTGCGCTCGGCACGCTCTTCACTGTGCTTGCCCGCGCCTCGGACATTGTCTGGGCCACGAAAGTGCACGCTGAACATGTGGAGGATGCAGTGCTTCCTCTTCCCCTTGACCCTCGTCCCTGGGGCCACCGTTCGTTCCTTCCCATCCTACCTCGGCTGAAAAGGGACAAGAGGCAAGTACGCAGCACCCTCACTTTCAGATCCAGGCCCCGTTTGCAGCCGACTTGCTCGCTCCCGACACCAAGATCATTGAGCTGGTGTGCGAACCGACCGGGTGGGCATTTGCTCACGAGGCCCCGTATACGATCCCGAGAAGGATGTACGTGTGCTGTCTTGAGACTGGCGATCTGGGAAACTTACCACGCTCATCTGCCTACTTGATTCCTCTACACCAGACCCTCTTGTTTTCTTCCAATGCCGGTGCGCCCGCTGGGCGCAACGGGCTCGACAAGAATAACGCCTTGTTCCAACTGCCCAACGTGACGCGCGTGGCCCAGCAGGCCGAGGCAGGGCAGCAAGCATCGTTCGACGGGGCAGTAGTGCAAATTGCGCTGGATTCCCTCGCGCTCCAGATGATCAATGGCGGCACTCCCTATGGTCAAAACCACGTGCTTCTCGTTAGTGAAGGACGCGGCTCGCTCCCGGGCACCCTCTCGCTCGTACACAAAGATCATCCTCACCATCCTCCCACTGTATTACTCAACAATGCGTTTGGACGTCCCTTTGCCTCGCCCAACGATGCTTCGATTCATCCCATCTCGGGCCACATCTTCTTACCGATGCTTGGTATGGCTATGTGCAACATTTTCGTCCCGAGCCCTCGATGCCGCTGATGACATGGAGCTTTGACCCGGTGACGGGCGCGCTGCGCGTGCTGGACGATACAGTGCATGTGCCCAACGGGGTGGTGGTCAGCCCCGATGGCAAACGCGCCTTGGTGTGCGACACGGCCCCCGTAGGCTTTGGACTGAACCCACGGCAGAACGCAGCCATCTACTCGTTTGACGTCCACACCACCTCTTGCCCGATGGCAACCTGACCCACTCCTTGGGCCCACGCAGCGTCTTCGCCTGGCCCCACTCGGGCATCTGCGATGGCATCAAGATGGACGACGAAGGACGTGTGTATGCCGGCACTGCCGACGGCGTGCAAGTGTACGATGGCGCATCGGGCGCGGCGCTGTTCAAAATGTTCGTTCCCACCGGCGCGGCTAACATGGCATTTGCCGGAGCTGGACGCATGGCGCTGTTAGGAGAGGATCGGGTGTACTTGGTTACGGGGTTGCGAGTGACCGCACCAGACCTCACGGCGCTCCCGCCCGCCGGTCGCCACATCCTCGAGCCTCGGGGGGCTCGGGCCGACGGCTCGGGGCAGCGCTGGTGGCAGCGTGTGCGCTCGGTGCTCCGCGGGAGCAGGGAGGATCTCTAGCGTGACGCATGCGTGCTGTTTCTAAGAGAGGATGCGGGGGCAGGGCCGGGAGAGAGCCAGATGGGTGTGCTGCAGGGCTAGCAACCAATATGGGAGGGATGGCGATGCCGGCGCTCCCGGTCCATCACATCACTGTGCGAGCATCACTTGCGGTATCTGGATTCTGCTATCTGGAACTCGTGTGGCGGAGGCTCGTGCGCTCAGTATGGAAATTGAACCGCACTTGATTAATGATTGCACCGGCGCTATCCGTCTACGCGCTACGCCGATTCCGAGCGCCGAATGTGCTGAGGTAACATAATACTGGCAGTGGCGAGGGGGGCATGAGGGAACATTGAAATGTAAAAGGAGCGGTTGCGAGCTCGTAGCTCCACTGGCTCCACTAGGTACTAGATACTAGCCACCAGGCTCCACCTGCCCCCACCGCTGAGCCGGTCAAATGGAGCATTGATACTGAGGCGGAGGCGCTGAGGCGCTGAGGATGGATCGATGATTAATGATTGATGAGATAGTGTCGATCCTCGGCTGCTCGTGGGATTTCTGTGTGACGTGTCACGCGCATCACATGGCCACATGGCCAGCGCCGGCCGCAGGAGAGCGCTCCCGCGCGCAAGTGCTCAATCGCAATCACCCGCATCACATGTGAGTGAGTATGTTCAAAGTAGAGGACACTTCCCCTGTGGCCGACACCGCCCGGATCCACATCGCCGACTGCCCTGGTGCCTTGCGAGCGGTGCGCCGACTCGCCGAGGACAAGGGTGGCCGGTGGCCGGAGAAGCGCCGAACCCTCCCGATCGCCACCGTGGCCGAGGGGTGCCCCAGGCGGCCCCACAGGCGCTGCAGCACTCTCACATCTCACATGCTCACACGCTCCCACCGGCTCAACGCCCTCAACGCCCTGTGCCGCAGCGCCGCTTGCGCCGCTGTGCTGTGCTGTTCGGTCCACCGCGCACGGCGCCACTAACACATGGAATAGGGAAGCTACTGAAACGCAACGCGTAATGTAACGCACCTTAAAGCTTAGCGCTTAAAGCTCTTGAAGCTTAAAGCTTCAAGGCAGCACAGCACACCTGGGGGCAAAGCCAGCCACTAGGGTGACGCATGAGCATGAGCGCTGTGCATGCAGCTTGAAGCTTGATGCATGATGTGGCGAGTCTTGCTGCGCCCCACTGCCCTTCTGCCGCGAGCCACCGCGGAGCCACCGCGCCAGTAGCAACACCCCACAGCACACCACAGCACACAGCTCCAAGGGCCAGCGCCATCATGCATCATGCATCATGCATCATGCACCGGCGCATCAGCGCATCAGCCCAGCCAACCCACCCTCCCCACCCTCGTCTGCCCAGAAAACAGCGAGAGAGCCTGCTCTCCCATCTCCTCTCCCCACCACACTCTCTCGTCCGCCCTCTGCTAGCCAGAGCCTCCCCCCTCCCACCCATTCTCTTTGCCACGATGAAGTTTGCCAGCCTCCTTGTTCTCGCCGCCGCCTCGTTCGCTGCTGCCTCGGACCTCCTCAACTCGGGCGAGGCGCGCGCTCTGGAGCGCAAGGCCCGCCACTCGGAGACGGCGCTCGAGAAGCGCTACCGCGTCTACTCGGGCGGCCAGGGCACCTACTACTATGGTGGCCAGGTGCGCACTCTCTCTCCATTCCCAGTCTCTCACGCTCGCTAACTTGTGCTTCTTGCTCGCAGCTCGACAACCCGGCCTGCGGCGGCCCCACCCCCTCTGACAACGACATGGTTGTTGCCGTTCCCGCTGGCGGCCCCCCATGCGGCAGCTGGCTCCATCTTCGTATGTCCTACCCCTCCCAACTGACTCCTTCATTGCCTCTCTCATCGACCTTGCACTAACCTGTTTTCCTCTCCCCAGACTAGTTCGTATTTGGCTTCACCATAAGTGACTTTGTGCGTGCATTTTATACTGACTTGCTTCTTCTTACCTCTAGCAACGGCAAGATGGTTGCCGCCAAGGTTGTTGACCAATGTGCTGGCTGCGGTCGCCACAGGTACGTTTACTTTCCCTGTTTTGAGATGATCTCCATATTGACCGTCACATCATTGTTCTCGTCTAGTGTCGACATGACCAAGGGCGTCTTCCGGGAGCTTGCCGACCTCGACGTGGGCGTGCTCAAGCCGCTGCGTTACCGCGTTCTGTCGGCCGACGATTTCTAAGCGCATCCCCTCCTCCCCGGTTCTCTTGTTATGCATCCATGGCGTTTTTTTGTCATGGTGCTTTCTCTCTGGCTTCAACGCTCTCTGTCCATCTCCAGTCTGGGCAGCGTACTGAACCGGGACGCGCATGCCCCCCTTCCCTCCCGGTAGTCGAACACCCAGATCAGATCTGTCCACACCTTCCCATCTCGTCTCTCGTCCTGGTGACGAGATGCCACATGCTACTTGCTGCACTGCTATCTTTTGTTTGTCATTTCTGGCTTTGCCCCCGTTACTCGCGAGGTATCCTAGGGCCAATGTCTTGCTCCACGCCTCGGCCTCGGTCAAGTGGACGGGGCTGTCCCCCTTCTCTGTTATTGCCATCCGTGGGCTCTGGTCCAGTATTTGTGTTTTTTCTTAGCTGGACTTGGTCCACCTCCCTGCCCCTAACCCTCGTCACCACCCTCACTCATTTTGCATTTTTCTTTTCCTCTTGCCCCCTCTAGTATGGTATTAGCATGTGGTCTTTCTCCACTCTTAACGGTCGGCCTGCCTCTGCTTGCACATTGGCCGGTCCAGAAAGCCAGCCCCCTTGTGACAGATATTGGCGGTCGCGCATAAAGCGTACTGCGTACCGCGTAAAGCCCCAGGTGTGGTGCTTCATGTGACAGACTGCAGTGTTGCCTGTACGTGTTGAACGTGCTCAACGTTCACTAGCACTAGCACTCTTCTCATGATCTCTTGTCCTAAGTTCGCATAGCTCATGCACCGCGCACCATGGGCCCATGCTTCAAGCTTCATTCCTGATCCTCAGGTTTCATGTCGCCTGTCCCTCGAGGCTGGAAGATGCTTTCAAGCCCAAGATGCATGACGGATCCCTTCAGTGTCCCAACCATCCTAACCCTGAACCCCTGAAAGGTTTGAATGGCCTGAACCTCAGGGCTGAATCTCAGCTGAGAACTCCTCCACTTATAGGCTAGGAGTCCACAGCTCTTTTGTTGTGCCACCGCCACCGCGCATTGAATATTGATCGATCGCCGTCAAAACAATTATCGTTGTGAGCCGCCGGCGATGTGGAGGGCTGCGGATGAATGGGGGTCCGCCGCACCTGTGTTCAAAACGTTCAAATGAAGGCATGCTTGCACCATTCAGTAGTGATCTAGTGATGGTATAGTGATGTTTGGTCCTCACAGCCCGAGCGAATGCGCTTTGAGTGCCTACCAAAATGAAGAAATGCAAGTCATCCTGACAATTGTAGGGACGAGCATCCTAACAGTGGCAGCAGGGGCACAGAACCAGGAGCCTGGTGGGTAAACCAACCCGCGCCAGCGGAAAACAAGGAGCAGCAGTAGTCACTAGTCACTAGTCACTAGTCACTAGTCACTAGTCACTAGTCATCGGCTGCTCATGCATAACCCTAGCACGCATATGGTGCTGCGGAAGAGGCGCAATAACAATGGCTTTGGCATGGAGCCTGTCACCCTCTGTAACCCTACGTTTCACCCGCCCCGCCACCCGCCCGAGCGAAAACCTTACCGGGTCGTGGGCAGCCCAGTCCGCTCTTCTTCCCCACCAGGCCTATTTCCCGGAGTGGTCACAAGTGAGTTTTCCTCCTTATCCAAAGCGGTGTCGGCGATGAACGAGAGGCACAACCCATTCTGCGCGTAGCGCAGTGCGGGGCATACGCCGTGCCCCTCTTTCCCCTACGCCCAGGCCGCCTTGCCGCCTTGGTCGTCGCTTGTCCCCAGTCCAAGTGGCGGGACGACGATGGACGATCGCTGGGCCGACACGGTAGCTGACCCCAGTCTCGTTTTTGCAGTGCCTCCTAAGAAGTCTGCAATCCTGGCTTCGGCCACCAAGTCGGCGAAGAAAAAGAAGTGGTCCAAGGGCAAGGTGAAGGACAAGGCTCAGAACAATGTCGTGCTTGACAAGGCCACGTACGACCGGATCATCAAGGAGGTGCCCACCTTCAAGTTCATCCCAGTCCACCTTGATTGACCGGTTGAAGATCAATGGCTCCCTCGCCCGTCGTGCCATTAAGCACCTCGAGCAAGAAGGCCAGATTAAGCGTGTGGTTCACCACCATGCTCAATTGGTCTACACTCGCGCCACCTCGGACTAAGGTTGGGAATGGTGAGCCGCGTCGAGCACAGTGGCTCCTTTGCTCAGATCGTCGTTGTTCTGTAGCCTCTACTCAGCGCTCTGTGCTCAGTGACAGGCTTGTTCCACCACCACCCTTTCCAAAAATTATGCTGCATTAAGCAACTTATTCGTCTGTGTTCGTAGCATTTTTGAGCGGGTTAGGGTCAAGACGCTTCAACAAGCCTGGCCAATTGACTTGCGTTTGGATTCCGTGGCCGAGTGATTCATTAAAACAGGAGTGTCGGCTCGGAACGCTGTTGGAATTGTGCAAGCTTTCTTCGTGCGTTTCCCGCCGGGCTTGCTGGCAGACGGACGTTGTACAGAGCCGGATCGAACACAAGGTCGACGCCATAAGTCCGAAAACCCAGTGGTCATTTGTCGGCCATGTAGTCACAGGTCATTTCTCGGGGAAGAGTATCAAAAGTCACCATATGACAGGCATAAAGCCTAGTAAGGGACGACACAGGTCCTTGAAAACCCCACGGACAACAGATATTATAGCACTTGCGATCTGGCGATTCCTTTTGAGTCGCGCTGGCTTCGATAGCCACAGGAGAGTAAGGGGGTCACAGACGATGGGAAAAGGTGGACTGTAGATGATCTCCCTAGTATACCTCCCAAGCCGGACCGTATAGGCCCGGTGGCCATCTACTGTTGCGATATCATTACTCGTACAGAAAACTGGCCCAGACCCAATCCCCTGTGGACCGTGCTGAGTTCACCCCTATGATTTGTAAAGACAATACCCCGTAAAGAATCCCATTCCCATATCGGCGCCATACAGGGGCGGTCGATTCGAATTCCCACAGCCTGGAGAGTTGGCTGCCACGGACAGAATCAGTATGACGCGCGTTTCCACCCAAACGTGAATTTTGCCTAGAAGTGTTGTTACATTGTGTTATGGAAATGCGGTCACATGGTCGAAGGGAGAGGCAAAGCCATCGCCAGTACTAGGACATCAAACAACGCCACAACTCTTCATCATAATGCAATTATTGTGCGCGTCGCACGCTTTACATAGAGAAGGGACCTTCATATGGAAACGAGCATATAGTTCAAGTAATAGAGAGACATACAACCAGCACGCATTTAGAGATAGACAGCAGCCATTCCTCCGAACACTGCGAGAAGAATGACGATGGGGGGGGAGTAGGCAGAGGCAGTCACCGACCCAGCGCTCGTAGTTGAACTCATCGCGCTCGCACTGGCCGAGCCGTAGGCTGCTGAAGCAGAAGCTGCGGCGGAAGGATCGAACGGGGCCGAGGTAGCTGTAGCCACACCGCCCGTTCCTGAGGCGATGGGGGCAGAGAAGTCCGTGGCCCAGTAGATACCGGTACCTGCGGCTGACTCAGTGGTTTGACTGTAGTCCGTCGTGACGTAATTGTGTCGCGACGCCGTCACATCCGTTGCAGTCGCAATGGGTACAGTCGTCTGCGCCGTCTGCGCCGCTGTTCCCGACTTGAGCGCGGCCAGACCTACTTGTGCTTGGCCCTGGTCGTTGGTCCGGAAAGCAGTAAAGTACGACTTGAGGAAAGTATCGCCCATGACTACAGTGGGCATACCGCTGCCGGTCAAGCCAACGTCGAATGCCGCCCCGAGGCAGTTGGTCCCTGCGTCGTCCGCAGGGCCATAGTTGAAGTCGACAGGATCGACAGCGTACTCCTTCCCGGCCAAAGTGAACGACAGCTTAACTTCAGTATCGCATGGGAACGTGTACAGACCACTCGAGGCGTCGTCCTTGTAGTGCCCCGAACCAGGAATGGCACCATAAAGATCACTGATCATGCTACCCGACATGCTGATCAGTGTGGTCCCTACAATGGCAAACCGCGTCAGTTTGCTGGAGGCTCAATCACATATGGTCGCACTTATTAGACACACATACCTGTGTCAAGGACGGTCGTGCTGGAGCTGTATTGCCGTTTGTCTCCCATCGTTGTGACTTCGTCCAATTCCACGGCCCAGTACTTGGAGTGTTGATCAACATCCATCCAAGTGATCTCGCCCGAGTACTGCTCCGAGTCTAGCTGACCCAGAGTGAAAATACCTCCCGGGGCCTCGACAGTAAGGTTGCGTGGATCGGGGTTGCGCGCAAGCTGGAACGAGAACACAGGATCGATGGCATGGAGCTTACTCAGTACCTGCCAGAATGGCGTGACGCCCATTCCGCTCAGTTCCTGTCGACCCATACCGACGAGGCCCGCTGCGGGCGCGTACACCGGGTTGTCGTACAAATAGGTCGCCAAGCCAAACGACATACGGTCAACCGTTGCGCCGCCCATCGAGACAGTGTCCAAGACCAGTGTGCCCTCAGCCTTCCAATGCCGTAAACCGACGTGAACGGCTGGTCGGAAATCCTAAATGTCGTCGACGCGTCGGAAGAGAACTTGGGCACTTCGTCACATACTTACCCCAGCACTTGTCGCTTACCACCCACGCGTCCGAGCTGCCCGTGTCGAGCACAACAGCCAGTGTCTGCCCGGGGTTGCCGAACGTAACTGGCGCATAGTAGAAGCGATCGCGCCCAACCGTCGTCAAGACCTCTTTTTGACGCTTATTGTTGCTGGCCTGACCCGCGGTGGCAACGGTCGAGTCATTGGATTGACCCACGGAGTACTTGGCGCGCAGGTGGGCAACTTCAGCTTTGGCTCGGGCCACCGTTTCTTCGTGGGATGCCTGCAAGCCGCGCTTATTCGTACTTGCGGTTTCACGACGATACAGCGGCACTGTCAAACGCTTGATGGGAGATTGACCCGACTCGCCTGCCATGGGCAAGGCGTTCACCACCGGTTCGGCCGCCAGGCAAATCGCCAGAAGAACAAAGGGGGAAAGGGCGCGCATACTGGGACGGGATTGGAGTGCGTTCGAGAGGTGAAGGAGCAGAGCAGAAAGGGCAGAAGAAGGGCGGTGATCTACTCTAAGCCAGTTTATCCATGCAGCGATTCCTGATTTATATATGTTTGGTTCCATCGTCTTTCGGGTCTTCGGTCCTATCCTCTGCCGGTAGGCGTGCCCTACTATGGTGAACGTTGGATAGTACTCTCCACTGTCCAAGGCACGGGCGCAGTGGGGGTCAGGCCTCAAGCGTCAAGAAAGAACCACTGGTGCGTCAAACGGTGGGAGAGCAGGTCCGGCAACAGTCGTTGCGGCTGCGGAGATGGGCGTCGCATCCTCCCCTCTTGATGAATCATTAATCCATTACTCATGAGCGCATGAGCCAGTGATCGATCATTAACCGCGATGGTATAGATCAGAGACTAAGTACTAATCATTAATCAGACCTTTCGGACCCTGAAGTAGGACTTGGCACTTTGCGATGCTCGCACCGGGTGACGACCGACGACCGACAACCTCGGTGGCAACTGTCTTTCGTGGCATCCAAAAAGTAAAGATCTGCGACTGGGTGTTGCAGGCTGCCGCCCGGCATCGCATCTTCAAGCTTCAAGTTTCAAGAGCTTCAAGCAGCATCAGATGTCACAGCTTCAAGCTTCCCACCCTCTGCGCCACCACCCATGTGTTCCCTCGGGTCTCAGCCATCGTCGATCGGTGAGCGCCAAGCCAAATACCCCACAAATACTGTCTTAGCGGCTCTACCCGATCTTACGCTCCCCCAAAGCCCAGTGATGCAAGTCTTGGCATTTTTGCCCGCCCCGGCTGCGGCAGAATGACCAGCAGACACGGGTGACCGGTGACCTGCGAGTACCGAGTACCGAGTGGTGACCGGTGACCCCACAGCGACGAATACAGTCGTGGCAAGTGACAAGTGACTAGTGACTAGTGACATGTGGTAGGGGACCAATAGTCAAAAGCTGACTTCGGAGGGCGCCCGTGTCCGAGGCCTCAGGTCTCATGCCTCCCCAGGCCTCCCAGGCCTTTTCCTCACCGGCTTCAAGCTTCAAGCTTCACTGCGCGGCGTAACTAGGTTAACTAGGTCCCGCGCGCGTATTTCCATCTTCCCTGAGGCCTGAGGCCTGAGGCCTGATTAGATTAACGATTAATGATTAATGATTTCACGGGCACGTGCAAGTCTACTTAGTAGAGTAGGACGTTGGACAGCTTGCAGTGTATGTGAGAGTATATACTGGATGGAGTCTATGAGGTAGCCGCACCTGCCGCGTGCCTGGGACTGTCAGGCATCATGCATCATAGACGGGCACACTCCCCTCTGACATCTGAGTGCGCCTTGCGCCCAGTCTGGTGTGGGGGGTATACATACTAGTTATCAAAGGGATCCAAACCCCTTTGGAGGTCGGAACGGTCGATACTCAGTACTCAGTACTCAGTACTCAGTTGAGTACACTCAGTACTCACATGCACAGCATGTTCGAGCTTTGGGGTGTTGGTGATGACCGGTGAGTACTGAGTACCGAGTCCGAGGGGAGTTACTATTAGTTACTAGCTATGCGAGAAAGGTCTTTGGGTGTATAACACGTAACATGTAACATCGATAATGCATTAAGGCGACTTGTGTGTGGGGCTCGATGCGAAGCTGCGTAGACCTGTGTAGACTCTGATCCGCGGCGTTTGCGCAGAGCTGAGACGTGTGACGTCGTTGTGCCTGAAAAGGCGTTCGGCATCTCGCGGACGGAAGAAGAGGTAGCGCGGTAGCGAGGAACACACATAGCCCTGAGTCTGGGGCCTGACTGCGATTGGAGCAGCAACCGGGACGGAAGCTGCGCTGTGACATGCATGACATGTAACATGTAACATGTGACATGTGACGTGTGACGTGTGACCAAGGACTGTTGCCAGAAGCTGCGAGACTGATGAAGATCGATGAACGACGAAGCATTTGAAAGTGTCGAGGGAGGAGTACTCAGTCTGAATACTGATGGTACCGATGCATGGCGGTACGCAAGAGCTCCCAGCGACTGGGGGCGGGAAAGCCGGGACCGGATATCGGATATCGGCGGAGCTATCAGCTGATATATATGACAGCTTATCAATGGTCCTGTGCGTGTGGATTGAATATGGAGACTATCGACTGAAGAGGGGAACCTGTTACTTGTTGCCACTGATGCCCCGACTGGTCGCCGACCGCGACCGCTCTCGTTAGACGGAGGTGACGCGTGATATAACGTACGAGGAGACCACCGGGCCTACGGCCCGGTCAGCTGGGGCTTCGCCCCAGCTTGGTTGCTGCTCGCAGCCGCCACCGTAGCCACCGTTCCCCCGTCGCCACCTTAGCCACCGTTCCCCGGTCCCCGTCGCCACCTAGCCACCGTTCCCCCCTTCGCCAGCGTAGTTATATCACCGATACGCGCTGGCTGGGGTGGCTGGGGTGGCTGGCTGCGCACCGGTGGCTTACGCAATGCTGATGTAAAAGAGTGGTGCACACCCCGTTTGGGATTCTAATAACGTATTAGAGGGACTCAAGGTCCGACACAGCACAAGGTCAGTCCGTCTTTGCTGAGGGTTAATAGGGCATTATATATAAAGGTTCACTCTGTGTGGTGAGAGCCTGGTGGATAGTGCACGTGTCCTAGTATAGATTGGTGTTTTACCAGTCCCCCGGGGTTCTTGATAGGTACATGTGTTCTTCTTCTACATTCCACTCCCTCCGCTCCTCTGGCCTCACCCCTCTATCTGCCACCCAGAGCTAGCAGCCGATTGCACTGCCCACACCGTGCTTTTACGGGCAAACAGCAAACAATGTAGTTCTAGTTCTTCTGTGCGTCGCCCAAACCCAAACGGGGTGGTGGGAGTGGAGCTGAAGTTAAGAAAAGTCTTCGGTACAGTCCCCCGTGACCAACTGATGGCCTCAATCTGATGGCACCTATGGCCTCCTGGTTGAGTACTGAGTACGGATGAAAGTGCTAGGGAGCTGAGTACGAGCACTGAGGCCAAAGGGAGGGTGGACGATGGTCGAAGTATATCGAGTGTTGAAAGGTGCGTCATGGTGATGCATGAGGGAGACGCTATACTACGGACCCCTTCTCCCCCCTGACACCTGGTATTTCATTCGCCATTCCTCTCATTGTTACGGGCTGCGGCGGACCCGAGATGGTCCGACCCAAGCTAAGGCCCACCTGCTCCTCACATGACCAGTAGAGCGTGCACCGCAGGCCAACCAAGTGCGATGATGGTGGGCTAAAATAGTCCGTGGTCCGAAGGGCCATGCAACCGCGCGACAATAGTCCCCCCGCCCAAATCCAAGTCGGCTGGCCTAAATAAGGCCACCGAGCTTCCAGTGTCGTTGCGACGACTGTCGCCCCGCCCCCTTTCCTTTTCCTTTCTCTCGGTCGCGCCTGCGGCGACCAACCCCTCTTTTGAAGTGTCTTCGTTTGTACACGCCCTCTTGTATCCGTTTCCCTTTTGATCTTGCCTGTACCCCTGGTTGATGGGGATCCTTTCCCCACCTTCCATTCTCGTCCTCTCTCGTCCACGCTCCATTCTCGTCCTCTCTCGTCTCCTGTCTCCTTCCCCTTCCCACCTATCCTGTCCGACTCCTGCCCGTTTTCCAGCCAACTGATCCAGTACAGGTAGCCTCCTCTTGTTAGCGTCCGACTTGTCCTCCCACCTTGTCCTCCAGCAATCCGTCAGTCCAGTCGCGCGAGCCCTCCTCTGGCCACGTCCATTTCCAGTCTCTATCCAGTCTCAGTTGAGGCAGTGTTTCTGCCACTGCCTCCTCCCGTCCCTAAGTCCCAGAGGCTTCAGACACGTTACTACGGCACAAGCCGGTGCAGACGCAGTCTCGCCACACGTCGTGCAGCCGCCCCACCAAATCCCTCTCTCCTCGTCCCTAGCTCCGCTCGGAACAACCAACCAGCCCAAGCCCGAAACTACCGTAAGTCGAAGCCGCTCAGGCTCAATTGGCGGCCAATCAGGTGATTGGCCGCAGAGGCGTGCCCCTCGCACTTCTGGGGCAGGGCGAGGGAATTCGGGTCAGGCGCGAAAACGAAGGCGGCTGAGTAGTACTGCCTCCGCCCACGCCAATGGGGAACTGGCGCCCGGGACCTCACGAGCTCTCACACCACCCCTCCTGCACCTCCTTCTGCTTCAGGGGACACAGCCTGGGAACCTCTATCGTCCATGATTCCCCTGCTCCCAGTGCAAGCCAGGCGAATTCCTCACTCATCTCCATGTCGGAGAAGGTGGAGGGCAGACGAGCCCAGGAACGCTGTACAGACGCGTGATGGAGTTTGGCAAGTACATATATCATCCACCCCAGAGTGATGAGGACTAGTGTTGGCTTCCACCATTATAGCGTCCGTTCTACCATCGTTATTTTGTCGTGCGCGGACCCCGGATGGGACTGGGACTGGAACGGGAATAGCGAGACTGAGCAATCGGGGGACCCTGCGGGATGCATTAAAGAGGAGACTTATCGTGGATGACGACTTGTCTACGATCGCGACTTTGTTGGGTTGGGAGCCAGCTGTCGTCCCAGCTCGGAGGGGTTAATAGAACCACCAGGACAGCCGTGTGTAGTTCCTGAAGGGGACAAGGCCGGTGCAATGAAGGCGAACTGCCACTGCGGGGGGCATCATACGTAGACACACAGCCGCCGGATCCGGGGCCCTATTACTGCATCTTGTCCGCCATGGCACTACTGTGAGGGAAAAGAGCTTTTGGGCTCGGCCAAACTCGGTCCCGAGAAGGGCTCGCAAGCCCCCGTCTTAGCCCGAGGCATCGTGCTCCTTCCCTCACAGGCGTGTTCGCATGCCTACGAAAGGGACGACCTCGCCCCGCCCACACAAACAAGCAGGTTCAGCACGTGCTACGTTTGCCACGAACAATTACATATACCGCCCCCACCACCACCGCCACCAGACGGCCGCGCAACCCCTCGACCGACATGGGGGCCGACCTCCTCCCCGTTTCACCGCCCTGGCCGAACGCCCAGGCACACGCAAGATACCGCCACACCTGAAGCGCCCTTTCCTTCAGATGCTCGGCCGTCTGGCGATGCTTACTTGCAGGAGCCCTCGTCAGCACACCTGATGGATATTCTAGCGGTGCCTAAGGAAGTACTACTCCGCCACCACAACAAGGACAATAACCTCATCGGGACTACCCCAACAGCGCCTGGCAACTCCCTCCGCCCCCCGACTTCTCAACGCGCGAGGCTCTCGACCCAGTCACCAAGGCCGACCGCCTCATTCGGGAGGGCTGCCTCAGCCGCGCAGCAAGTACCCTCGTCGGCCAATCCACCATTGCCCCTCTCACCCCCGAGACCCAGGCAAGCCTGGAAAAGCTCCACCCCGTTGGAGAGGCGAACCCCTTCAGCCTCGGCCCGGGCACAGCCTTTGGCAACACCACCACCCGCACTAGTCCCACCCACACAGGCCGCGTGGTACCGCCGGGCACCACCCTCACCGACACGACGGACAGTGACCGTATCGTGGTGGACTTGGACGAAATCGACTTTGTTGCCTTGATTGCCACGTTCAGAATCGACGTTGGGGCAGGTCTATCCGGGTGGACCCAGCCCCTCCTAAGAACGGCCCTTGAATGCAAGCGCTTCGTCACCTTTCTCACCGCCCTCACCAAGAGTATTTACCACGGCACTGCCCCAGGACGCGAGCTCCTGTTGGCCTCCCGCCTTACCCCCCTGGAGAAGGCATCGGGAGGCATCCGCCCCATCGCCTGTGGGGAGCTGGTCTACCGCCTGTGCGCCAAGGCCATCGCTCGAGCGATCGCCCCCAACAGCTGGCTTCTCCCCACCAGTTGGGAGTAGCATCGCAAAACGGGGTGGAGCCTATCGTACGGATGGTCGAGCGCATGACAGCGCCAGGCGGGGAGAACGATGCGGAACTGGGCGACTTCAGCCACGTCGCCATGCTCGACTTTACCAACGCCTTCAACACTGTGCGCCGTCGCACACTCGCCAAGGCGCTCCATGCCTACGCCCCCCATCTCCTCACCTTGGGCCGATGGATCTATGGTTCCCCCACCCAGCTCTGGGTCGCGTCGGGCGGAAATGAGACCAACGTCCTGTCGGCAGAGGGCGTACGGCAGGGCGACCCCTCGCCCCCTTTTTCTTCTCATCGCAGTGCGGCCCACGCTGGAGAAACTGGAACAAGACCTGCCGCCGGGGCACCTGGTGATGGCATACCTGGACGACATTACGATTTTCGGTCCAGGGCCAAGCATTACCGGCCTAGCCGCGGAGATTTTGGAAGACGACGCGTCAGGCCTCAAGCTCAACCTGCGTAAGTGTGTCGAGCGGGACCGGGACCAGATTCGGGAGGATGGTCTGCAGGTTCTGGGTACTTGTGTGGGAGGGGTAGACTGTCGTCGATCGTGGCTCCGGCCCAACTGGCCAGTCTGAGGGAGAACATGCCTAAGTTTGATGGCATCACCCGCCAGGGACGCCTCTTACTATGGCGGCTCAGCACTCAGACCAAGCTGCGCCACCTGCTCCGCACCATGCAGATGGAAGGAGAGCTAGACGACGTGCTGGCCGAGATTGATGCCTTCATCTGTGCGGAGTTCAGACGGATCCGGGGCGACGAGGATCCCCAAGGTGCCAAGGACGACCACTTCGACATGCTCATGAGCCTGCCTCTTCGGCTGGGAGGAGTGGCAGCCCGCTTTACTCGTATATCGCGCCCCCGCCCGTGCCGCGGCCAACGAGGTCAACGACTATCTTATTACCACTTATGTTGACCGTTCGGGACCGCAAACGGCAAGGGCCAACGCATTTACGAAGCAACGCCAGCGCTGCCGCGAGATGTGGGAGCAAAGTCGACAGGAGCTGCTCCAGAAGCTGGACGCTGCCGATGGTCGCCATGTGGTTGAGCACAGCAACCCGCTGAGCCACAACTGGCTCTCCGCCATTCCATCCGTCCCGTACCTCAAGCTCTCTGACCAGCAGGTCCAGTTTGGTCTCCAGCTCCGCACGCTGTGCCGGACCACGCGCAGCATGTGCAAGTGCGGCGCCATGTCCTCGCTGGAACACATCATGTCCTGCACCCGCACCCAGGCCAAGTTTGGTGATTTGCATGAGGCAGTGCGGGAGCCCATTCTCCAGCTCCTACGCTCCATCCCCGACACCCACGTCCACAACGAACCTATGGTGGAGGAAGAGGATGGGACGAGGCGCGGACGGAAGGCACAGCGCACCGATTACAGAGTGATGGGGCCCGGAGCACTGGGAGGAACCGGAATGGAGGTAGACCACACGCTGCGCGAC
Source organism: Moniliella sp. 'wahieum' (assembly GCA_003971905.1). Taxonomy (NCBI): domain Eukaryota; kingdom Fungi; phylum Basidiomycota; class Moniliellomycetes; order Moniliellales; family Moniliellaceae; genus Moniliella; species Moniliella sp. 'wahieum'. The sequence continues at coordinate 105,648 of RSEE01000062.1, read as the reverse complement.
ACGGGATCGCAGGAGGCGCAGAGCGCATACCGGCGGGTGGTGCATGAGAGCACTGCGTCGCCTTTGGAACGCCGGGAGAAGGAACTGCTTCGGCTGCTTGAACAAACAGAATGCGATAAGAACGTCAAGTACCAGAGACGCACTCAAGAACCGTTTTTCCCCCTGGTTTTGACGACGCGAGGATACTACGGCACCAAGACGGCGGGCAAGTTGTTTGCGCATTGGAAGGAGTTGGCTACTAAGTCTCAGTGGAAATGGTTCCTCGCTCGTATGTCAACCACGTTCCTCCGTGTCCACACGCGCTTCCTAGGGTACGGGACCGGATGGCGAGAGCCGTAGGGTCCTGATATCCTGGCAATCCCCCTGGTTCCTTGACCTTAGTGGCGCTTCCAAACAACCCCCCGCAAGATGAACGGTTCGGTTTAGACGTAGCGTTCCCCCTGTCCCAGCCTTAAGCTCTGTCAATGGAATGCACACAACATATAGGTGACGATATAATAGTTCTTCGATTATTTTGCTGTCAAAAACGTTATGCTTGCACTACTGCTGGCCTCTCCCCCATCAGATTTGGACTATACAGAGAGATCCATGCGCCTATTCGAAATCGTCACAGTTGCCCAAGGCGTCGCTTGAGGCTTGGTATCTGAGAGCTTGGGGGCCAGAGGCCAGAGGCCCTCAGGGACTGAAGTGACGCCTGTGTTTCGGTGACCGCCGGGAAGAGCCCGGCGAATGCGTGAACGACAGTCTACATCGCTCGCTTTAGGGCTCAGTATAGGGAGTTCCGCCCATGCCCGCCCATGTCCGTCCATATCCGTCCATGTCCGCTCAGGTCCGATACCGTCCGAATATGGCCGACATCTGAAACTGATCGCTTCACTGCCCCCCTGCCGCGACCATGCCCGAGCAAGGCCGACATCCGAAACTGATATCCTACTGCCCCCCTGCCAACTCTGCCCCCACCCCGGCTGATCGCGCGCAACGCGCAACGGGAGGGTGGTTGTTGGGTCGGATATCACCCGTGCCGAACCATCTGGATTTAAGCGGCCGTGGCGAACCTCTGGCACTCCCACCGCCCCACCCCCACCCCTTCCATCCCATCACCTCTCCGCTTCTTCCACACTACGTTGGCCCCGATGGTGGTGGTTACGCCTTCTGTTCCTGTCTTCCAGCTTGAGCGGAACGACACGCTCAGGGAGAATGATTCTCAACAACTCTCCCCGACGACGAGAAAATTGATGCTCCATCCCAACAGGAGGATACTGAAGGCGCCAAACCGGCGGTGAGCTGCAGTTCAAGTCACATACGCTCTCCGATCCGCGTATCCGACCTATGCTCACGGGTATTTTTAAGAAGGGGTGATCCCCATGGTCATGATCTTGTGTGGGCCTCTCATCTGGGGGCTCTTCCCCATCTACGTGAGTGCTTATCCTGCCGGTTTTGCCAACGCATACACTGACCTTTTGTCCAGTGGGGGTCATTGTACAATCTCACTCCCCGGCTTGCCGGCGTGGGTGGTTAACGGGGACCCCAACGGTGCAGTAGGACAGGCGTTGGAACATGGCATCCTAGCCACTGACAACCCTTCCAACCCGATGCGGTTGCACTGGTATCTAAACCCGCTAGCGAGTATCCTATTCCAGCGATTGAGCATACTGTGGTCCGCAGTTTTGCTGCCTGGGTCATTGTTCGCATCGCACCCAACGCCACGGCCCTGCTGGAGCAGGCACGCGCAACCGGGGATGCGTCTTGGGACCCATCTAGCCTTGTAACGGTCTACCAAGCCTCGTCCCGTAACTTCAACGCTGCCACCACCTACATCCTCGAACCAACAACGGGCATCATTGAGAGCATTCTTAAGCAACTCAATCCGTCATTGACCCACTGGCTGAACCAAGTTGCCAGTGCGCCCAACGCGACTACGCTCCTCGCCGCGGCCCAGGCCGCTCCTCAAACCGTCACCCAACCCATCTGGTACACCGTCCAAGACCTCCGCCCCTTTAATCAAAGCGTTACTGTCGCCACCACCTTTGTTGGGCTCATCTACTCTGCCATCTTGACATTTAACTTGACCATGGCGCTATACCAGATGCGACAACGGCTGCAAGTCTATCTCACCCCACGTGCGCTTATCCTCCTGCGCTTTGGGGTGCCGATTATTGCCTATGCGCCGATTGCGCTCATGTTCTCCATGATCAACCTTCCCTTCCATGTCAAGTTTAACAAGATGGGGCCTAACAATGCCGCCGGGTTTTTTGCCTTTTTCTCTGCGACCTACGTCGGTTTCCTCGTGTTGGGCTTTTGGATTGAATGCCTCATCTCGATCATGACGCCGCGGTTCATTGCGTTTGGGCTGATATTGTTATCTGTACCGGTGTGGCGGGAGCCAACTATCCTGTGGAGATGCTCAACTCGTTTTGTACGTCTTTATCTCGCTGCCTCTTGGGCTGCATACTAACCTTGCTTTCTTCTTCTTCTTCGGCAGACAAATGGGAGTACGCCATGCCCTTCTACAATATGAAGGCCATCTACACCACAATCATCTTTGATGTGGGACAGAGGATCCACATCCTGAAGCACTTTGGTATTCTCTGGGCATTTTTGGCCATTCTGTTCCTCACGTTCCCCATCTGGATTTTGCATGAACAACGGGCTGCCATCAAGGCGGCTGGTGGTCCCGTTGGAAAACGCTGGCCTCTGTAATAATCTTCTTTTTTATCGACGTGTTATGTATTCCCCCCACCGCGCACTGGCATCTCCGTTGCTTCCAATGTTGGGGGCCCGCAGGTTTACCCTCCCAAAACCAGCAATCCTTGCTGGCAATCTCGATGGCCCGGATTGGACATGAAATCGTCTGATACTTATAGCAGTGCGGTGTGGGTGTTGGATCTGTATTAGTACTAGTAGCATTCTGCGCTCGGTCATGAAACAATATGTTGTGCAGATCAATTCTCCATCATTACTCATTGTTGCAGTCCAACCACGATGTTGGTCCCTCTCACTTCAGCCAACCAGAGAGGTAACCCCTGCCGTACAGTGGGAGGGGGCTCTTCATCGTCCAATCCGAGGTAGGAGGTGGGTTCATCCACATCCAGCCCGGCCAGGACAATTTTTCGCAAGCCCGACGCAACATGGGTCCCGTCGAACCGGAGCTGAATCGGGTTGGCAACCAGCAACTCGTGGGGGGGCAGGCGGTAGTCCTCCCCCAACAAACCGGGGGGGAACGGGAGGCGCATCTCGTACTCTATCCTCCGTACCCGTGGCAGGCCGTCATCGGTTTCTGCTTGTTCCGGACCTTGCGTTCGTCCCGTGCCAAATAAGTCGGCCGCTTCGCGTTCTCGCACGGCTCGGACACGCTCTGCTTCCCCTGCCACCGCACTCGGCACACCGTAGGCACGTACTGGGTCCCTCTCTCGCCGTCGAAGCGAAGCGTCCGTCAACGGTCCATCCTCTGCAGTGCCAGCTAACATTTGAGTCCCATGCCCTCCGGAAGGAGCTTGAGACTGCAAGATGGCAAGACGCAGGCCCAGTGCATCCCTTCCCTTGAGTTCCGACGCAGGAGGGGACGACGCAGTGGCTTGCGACGGGAGAGAGACCCTTTGAGCACCGACAGCTTGGCAAACGCATGCAGCGCCAGCTTTCTTGCTTCCGAGGGGGACTCTTGCCGTCCCATGGCGCCCGAGTAGAGCACCCACGGGGTGTGGGGGATGAAGAGCAACCACAGTGCCCCCCCACCACCTCGTCCACACACATCATTAGGCAAGGGGGCAGCACAGACGCGGATGGCGGTAAACACGCCAAACCAGGCGGGCCCTACCCCATTGGCTTGCGGGGTGGCAAAGGCCTTGTCGGCCGCGGCGGCGGGAGGGAAAAGGTACGCGTAGTGCCCAAAGTAGAGTTGAGTTCACGTGATAGGTTGGTCTGTAGCTTGGATGGGTCCAGATCGGGGGGGGGGTGAGGTGGGTCAGTGAGGAGCGGCGAAGAGAAAGAAAAACACACCGTTGTCCTGGTCAAACACAAGCTTGGCGGCAGCCCATTGGCGTGACTCGGGGTGGGAAGCGAGATAGACGGCGTCAATGTCGGCAATCATGGTGAAGGAGAGACCATGGGGCCAGTCGACAGTGAGGATGCGATCCAGCGCGCGGACCTTGGGGACGCGATCGTCGCGCATCGGCCCGTCCCAAAGAGCAAGAGCGGCAGCAAAGGAGCCGACGCGGCGCTCCTTGCTGATGGCATCGGCCAGCTCGGGGAAGGAGGCTGGATCGTCCTGGTCGGCAGCGCCGGGGCACGGGAGGCGCGGGACAGGTGGGGGGGATGGCGGTCGGGGTCCAGACCGCGCATCCAGTGGAGGACGAGCTCGATGAGTTGGGGCTTGTCGAGACGCGCGAGCATGCGGCGGGCGGCTGCGCTGGGGACGGAGAGCGTGCTGCCGCGGTAGGCCGGCTGGCGCGGGCCGAGATCGACGACGGGCTCGGCGGCAACCATGGAGGGAGGCGATGGTGGTGGTGCGTGGCCGCTCGCACGCGACGCGTCTCGCAGGCTGGGCCAGCTGGGGCCATTGACGGTGGGCATTGCAGATCTGAAATGTGCAATCCCAGTCGGACAGCTGAAGGCTGAAATCTGAAATCGGTGGTTCTGGGTGCAGCCGGGCGGAACGCATTCTTTGGGTCTGCGCCGCCGATTCCGCCAGCCTTTTTTTTTGGGCCAGACAAAGTCCAGTCCAGGCAGGGCTCCTGGGTGCCGGGGCGGCGGCCGCCGCTCCCACCGCCCGACCCCACTAACACCATCATGGCCATCAGTGCCATCGAGGCCCGCCGGCTGCGTGCCGCCCAGGCAAAGAAGGACAGCCCAGCCAACGGTGTCGATGCACCGCTCGTGTCGATTGCGGCCCGCCCTGCGCCCCTGGCCTCCTCGTCGGATCCCGCTGCCACGTCCAAGAGGCCCCGCACCTCGCAGTCCAGCACAGCCGACCTCCCCAGCCCTGCCGCCCCATCCACCCAATCTCCTCCCACCGAGCAGGACGAGGAACGCAGTATCAAAAAGCGGCGTGTTTTGGCCCGGTCCGACAGCCATCGGGCCAGCAAAGACTCGGACTCGGACTCCGACTCGGAGGAGGATGCGGCGGCCGAGTCGGCGTCCTCTTCCGACGAAGACGAGGCTGTGCAGCAGGAAGATGACGAACCACTCAGCACGTTCTCTGTTCACTTTGGTGGTGCCAAGCGAAACTGCATTGATGAGGGTGCCTCCTTTGTTCTGGGGTTGGCGCCGGGGGAGCGGTTTGCGTTCGTTGGCATGGCCCGCATTCAACTCCTGGCAGGCCACGCCTTCTTGGATGGTCCCGCTCTCTGCGCCTCAAGCGATCAATCTCGTCTGTCCCCGCTCCGCTCCTGTTCCTGTTCTGGTTTCCAGCACAGAAAAGAAGCATTCCAAGCTTCCCTCGGCCACGTTACCGGAAAACTGGAACAAAAGCATGTTTGCCTGCACCATCCGGGTCACTCCTTTCCAGCCAGGAACGGTGGGGTTGGAACAAATTGGTCTTGTCTGTCCAATTGCATTGGGAGTGGCGCCACAGACGGCGGACGGTGCCCCTTGCTCGCCTTCGCCATTTGACTGGCCCATTCCTGCGGGTTCAGATGCGAAGCAATTGGTCAAGCCCCTGTTTGTGCCAGTGCACGAGCGATTCACAGCGCCGTTACGCACTGGAGGGAAGAACTCTGTGTACGGAAAATTGCGCTCGGTGAAGGAGGATGTCGAATGGGATGTGGTCCAAAACAAAGTGGTCTCCCACCCCGATCCTCCCATCGTCCTTCTCCACGGCCCCAAGGGGGCAGGGAAATCGACTATGGCGCGAAGGCTACTCACTGCGCTTCGTACCAGCTCCACCGACCCGTTGCTTTTCTTGATCTCGATCCGGGCCAGCCCGAGTTTGGTCCTCCTGGTCAAGTGGCTTTGCACATGTTTGAGCCGAGGAGGAAGTTTTGTCGGTCCTCGGTGGACGACGCTGCACATGCCACGCCGTGCCCATTGGCTTGGCACGTCCAGTGGACAAGATGATCCCCGGTCCTACCTCGACGCGGCCAAGGACTTGGTGCAGTTGTACCAGTCCCTTTGCCTCGGGCGTCCGGCCCCGGTTTCCAGTTTCCAGGGAAGGAAAACGGAGGAAATGGAAGTCGGACGTCGCTCCTCAACTGGGAGGACAAACGCGGATGCCCTTGGTGGTCAACACACATGGGGGACCAAGGGTCTAGGTGCCGACTTGGAGCGGGAGTTGGCCCAGCTTACCCGACCCACTCACCTGATCTGTGTCTCGGATGGAAAGGGAGACGTTAATCAGCTCACCCCTGCCGAGCTTGGGGTCAACAAACAGGCTCTGCTCACTGTCCCAGCCCACGGAAGAAAGAAGGTGTCCACTTTGCAGCCTACTCTCGGGCTTTGGGAATCATGTCATATCTCTTCCTTACCCACTATGCTGGTCCTACCCGCCCCTTCCATCCTGGGACTTTTCCATCCCGCTCCTTGCCCGTCCCCCCTGGTCGCTCGTCTTCCCACGCCCTCCCTCGAGGAATTCACCTTCCTCTTCATGCGGGTCGCACGCATGGCACCGCGACCGAGATCAATGCTCGCTTGGTTGGCGTGATCAGGTCAGCGGGCGATCCGCGGTATGCATCGCACTCTGAATGTTTGGGTCTGGGCCTGATCCGGGCAGTCGAGGTAGGTCCAGCCGGAATCGAGGCGGTACAGCTCCTGACCCCGATCCCACCGGATCTCCTCGTGGCTGCTGGGAACGACCTCGGCCTCGTCACGGCCGGCCCTTCGCTTTCGACACCTGTATGGGCCTTTCTAGATGCGCCCGAGTGCCGCGCATCCTTCTGGTTGGCCCGACGACAATGGTGGCGCTACGACCGCGCCCAAGGGCTGCCAGAACTTTCCTTGGCTGGTACCCCAATTTCGTTGGCCCCCTTTCTCGATTGGCCCGACGAGTTCTTGCCCCAGGGAAGAGAGGCGCCCAAGGCGCTCGGGCACAAGAAACGGACCACGCGCGGAACGTGCAGCGGGGCGTACATCGTCGCTGACCTGCGCTGGGCTTACCTTGGTCACTGTAAAGCCATTGGGGACGTGGGTCCTGATCCTGTATTCTTGCCTAGTGACTTGGTCATCATTTTGTTCAGCCTGGGCCCACAACTGCATCAACTCTTATTGGAAGCATTGTCTAGTACCAAGATAGATTTTTTGTAGTAGGCGGAAGCGAGTAAGATGTCCAGGGATGCTGGTCAACGCATCGAGACTCGGAGGGCTTTTTTGGCAGTCGCACCCCTTGACTTCCTTGATTCGGGCCCATTGTGGTTCTCTGTCCTGTACTAGACCTGGCCAAGCCCCCCAGGGACACTAGCGGGAAAATGCCGAGGCGAACGAGTACCCCTCTCTGCTGTGTGAAGGGCGGCTGAGCTCTCTGTGGCTCGGCCTAGAACATCGGATTTGGGACGGGTCTATGGATCCATGGCCTTGCTTGGGTCGGTCGTCTGGCAGATGCCCGATACGAGTGCCTTCCAATGGAATGTCCAGCTTTCGTATTAGGATGCGGCGCTGGTGGGGGGAAACATGGGGGTACTATAGCCGAGAAGGGGAAATGACGTGCCAACGTTCCAGATGGCTGGTGCTTGCGCTCACTAGAACGTGTCTATGCGTTGCGTCTACGTTTCCCAGTACTTTCTGGGAATGGGGGTACGGTAGACGCCCTGTGACCTTCGTCCGAGCTCGCGGGGGAACTCTTCTCTCTACAGACGGAAGATCAAAGGGAGCGGCTGAACAGGTCTTTAGGCCCTGCTATCTGTCCCTTTTTGCCCCCCCGATACATGTGAACGATACCATGTCAGGTACAAGTGCCGATTCCATTGAAGCATGAACAGATATGGGAGCGGTGGTAGACGTGGACGCAGACGTGGACGCAGACGTGGACGCAGACGTGGACGCAAACGTGGACGTGGATTGTCATCCTTCTTGAGACGAGCGGTACCGCCTACGCTTCTTTCGTGGGGAACATCGGGGATGGGCAAGGCAGCGGCCTGAGCTCTGCTCAAGGTAGATTCAGCCTGCTTGAGCATCGGAGCGTCGATCATCACCATCGATTCGCCCTGCTGCAACCCCACTGCCCCGCGATTGTTCCGTACCGATTCGAGGTAGGCATGCTTGATGCGCGCGCCCAGAGAATGTCGCTTTCCGAAGGGGAAAAGGCGTGGTGGATGGTGGCCACTTGAGACGGGTGAATGGCCTGCTTACCATCGTACCCCAACTCACGGCCATCACGACACTCTTCCACTAGTACGCCTCGTCTTTGTAGTCGACGCATACCATGTCGATCGCTTCTAGCTGGTGAGCCTTGGCGATCGTGGCCATCTGTGCGCGCGGGAAGAGCAGTTCGCGACGAGACTTGGTCCGCACGATGCCCGTCGACGCACAGTAGTCTTCACTTGCGAACAACAGCGCCGATACGTAGGCAACATGCGACTTTCCCCAGGACCGAACTTCTTGCAGAATGCTTTGCATGTTCAGCAGCGAGGCGGCCGACTCAATGGAAAGCACGAGCGATAAAGGAGGATGCACACTGCTCATACAATGTTCGTTGTTAGGTACCATCAACATGAGAGGGAGAGAACGCACTCCAAGTTAGGACGCAGGCTCTCTGCCCGCTCGATAACCATACGAATATCATTGGCGCTTTCGACTTTGGGCAGAAGCAGGCCTGCAGCTGGGTCGAGGGCAGCACCACCTCCAAATCATCTTGCGCGAGCGATGCGTCCCCCGAAGGCGGGTTGATCCGCACCAAAGTTCCGGTCCAGGACGGGGCGCAGCCTGTGGATCCAAAAAGGGAGATCAGCTGAATTACTACGTACGACAACGCAAGGCCCAACGTACCCCCAGGGCATACATGACCGTCTCTCGGGCCACGTTCTTTCGGTGCATTGCGACGCTATCCTCGAGATCAAAGATCAGGGCATCGACCTGCAACCCAAGAGCCTGATGGGAAGGGGCGAGGGAGTGAGCGGAGGCGCACCAAAAGGAGATAGGGACGTACCCGCTTAATCATCTTTTCCGAGCTGCCCGGCACATAGAGCATCGCGCGTCTCGGCGGCGCAGACGGGATTGGAACAGGAGATTCGGCGGGGGACGAGGGCGTTGTAGGGACCTCTGGTGGCACGGCGGTCTTGGGATCGGCCGGCGGCGGCGCGGGCGGAGGCGAGGTGGCAGTGGAGGAGCTGAGGGAGCGCCATTGGGACGACGGGGCAGCGGGGCGGGCGAGCAAGGAGGTGGGATGGGGCGAAGGATGGGCTTGCTGGCCAGGGCGGAGGGTGTGCGTGGCAGACGGGAGGCGAGGGCCAGACGCATGGTGGGGGTGGGGGGCATGGAGATGCGGATGGGGATGGTTGTGGATGGATGGGATGGGATGGGATTTGATGCTTTGATGAGCGACTGAGCCTTGGCTGCCTGTGATGAGCGGATCGTCTCACTAATAAGCGGATGACCGATGATGGATACGGCAAGGATGACATGGATGGCGCCGCAGGCTGCTTGACGTAATTGCTGTCTCATGGCCGTGCTCGATGCGCGGGCAACAGAAGCGGCCATATCGCTGGACCAGCGGGGCCTTTGAGCCTTTCCAGGTTAGACGCGTTATAAGGCGTGTTGGGTGGTGCTGCCGATGGCAGATCAGGCCCATGGGCAATCCATGTTTGCTCACTCAGTACACTCAGTATTCAGTGAGTACTCATTCTTGAATGGGAACCATTCATTCTCAGGCCTCATTGACTTGATCAGGGTCCATGAGCGCATGAGCATTCGACGGACTGCTGGCATCACTTCCTGTCACATTGAAACGTCATGCATCATGATCATGCTCATGCTCCGGCTGGTCGGCAAGCGCTCTGACATTGCAACGGGGGCAAAGCGGAGGCTCCATCGTTCCGGCAGCTATGGTGCCTCCAAGGTGAGATTGGAGAGGGCGAAGGTTTTCGGTGGCTACGTAACGCGTAACAGCCATGTGGACGATGCGTGACATGTGACATGTGATGCATGATGCAGATCAAGCGCCTGCGCCCCCCTGCGGGATGAACGTTTCACACTTGCCAGGCACAGGTACAGGGCGAGTGAGGAGGCGCGCTGAAGTAATCCGCGCTCCGCTTGTGTTCGCGTTCTGGGGGGAGGGAGCAAGTCGGGTAGCCGCACGAGGGCGGGTGGCCATCGCCAGGGCCAGAGTCACTAGTCACTATCTGGCAAGTGCCATCGCCACCCCACCCCCCCCATCCCACCCCATTGCGCCTTTCCAACACAGCGGCCACCATGTCGGCGCTTCCACGCAATCAGAATGTGGCCGAGATGAAGCTCCGCCGTCTGACCGAAAACAATGCGCGGCTCCAAGAGAGCTGAGCCGGCGCCGGATCAAAGTATCCGAGGCCAGCGCCTCGTACGTCCCCCCTGCCCTTGCCCCCCCATCTCCCCCACCTCCCCCATCTCCCCCACCTCCCCCACCTCCCCCACCCCCCACCTCCCCACCTCCCCCACCTCCCCCACCTACCCCACCTACCCCACCTATCCCGTGTTTGTGTCGGGGCGCCACGGGCACACGTTAACTAGCTACCGCTTGTCCAGGCTGATCGGATACTGCCAAAAAACCCACGACCCGCTTGTTCCGTCGGTCTGGGGCCTGCCCGATAAGAAGGACGATCCGTAGCGCCACAGCAGGCCGCAATGTGCGAGTGCACCATCATGTAACCCTCTTCTTGGCGCACGGGAGGATCGCCCAAAAAAGTACTCCCCCCTCCTCCCCCTTTGCGTCCTGGTGCAAGATCTACCATCGATACCACCTTGCACCTCCCTGCGTCCATCAAGCGCTGCTCTGCTTTGCACCTTGCCCTCTATACCTCCCCGCCCCTTCAGGAATGGATTGCCCACTGGACTAGTTGACACATCCCTCTGTTGGTCTCCCTATCCTCCTTGAGGAGCACTATGCCCTGCTTTAGTTGCTCGTGACAAAGACTAGGGGCAGCCTGAGCGCTCACCCTTTTCTACCTAGGCATAGTTGCCTGCCATTTCGCCCGTAGACCCCCGGCCTGCCGGTTGGGCCGGCTGAGAACCAGCAAGAGGAAGAGGAAAGGCGAGTCGGAGCGAGTCGGTCATTGGTCCTTAGCGTGCATCATGGACCATTTTCAGCCATCACAGCTGACTGTTCTTGCGCCGCTGGTGGCCACGTCCCGCTTTGCGGTGGAAGCTCCCACCACATATATACGAGAGACGATTGACGCAAGTATACTGGCAGTGAGCGAACAGCAAATAACTATCCCGTGTCGCTACTCTCTCATACCCTGGCAGCGATACGTTCGGGCAAGAGACGCGTCCACGCGTCTGCGGTGGCTTACGTTCAAGTTGGGACTTGTTGGCTGTGGATCTGCACAAGGCCGGGGCCAGGCGTACTGGTTGGGAGGGCGAAGAGCAGGGCCCGTGGAGCCTCTAGAGCCATATAATTGGTGGTCTTGGAAACACTTTCGTTTCAGCCTTTGACCAGGTATCTCTCCGATTGCACCCGACCAGTAGCGGAGGAACCGCCGATAGGACTGGTGGATACGAAGGCGGTGCGTGCCTTGATGGCGAGGTGCGATTCAGTTGGCCTTGGGCATGGCTCTATGGGGTTGGTAACGTGTACCTGGTATCGATTGGTCGGGGAACAAGTAGGTGGGGGACCGACAGCAACAAGGGTGTACAAGAATGACCAAGGGAGAAGCTAGGAGAAAGGGCGAAGGGGGGACTAGTTCGAGCCCAATTGGGCTGCCAGCCAGTCGAGGCCGTCCAAAACGCCTGACCTGTAGTTGCGGACGAAGGTTGGATGTGACAGGAAACAGACAGGGTGGGCAGTGCAGGGCGGAAAGAGATCGGTGGCGTCAGGGCCGCCGGCACATCCTGCTTGTTGGCAAAACAGCACCGGTACCCCGGCCCCGACATCTTCCGCCACAAGGTGATGCAGTCTTCCCGGCCAGCCCCATCCGAGCCTGGTCGGTCGCATCAACCACAAAGATCACGGCGCTCGCACCGGCCAGGTAGGCACCCCACGAGGCGCGCGGGACGTCTGGCCACCCACGTCAAACAGCGTGAAGCGAATGCCCTTGTACTCAAAGTCCTCCACCTGCGATCCGATCGTAGGGGCAGTGGCTACGACCTGGCCCAAGGTCATGCGGTACATGAGCGTCGTCTTGCCGCATTGTCCAGACCGAGAATGCAGACTAAGGGGCTGGTCAGTCGGGGTGGCAACGCAAGCCGAGGCGGGGGAGGGCGGGGACGGACTCACCCTTGAGATCTTTGGTGCCAAAGAGGGAGCTCCAGAGGGTGGAGAGCGCAATGCCCATCGCGAGGAGAAGACGCAGCGCAGCTCCCACGATCGGTCGGAGTGAGCAGCGTTGGGCTGCCCAGGCGCGGCGCTGGGCGCAGAGACGGACAGCCGAGGCGAGCCCGACGCCAGATCTACCCAGCCTGTGTCGGGTGCTTGCCCGCGCAGCGTCCCAGGGCGCATGCGGCGGTGTGGGGCGATTAGGTAACGCTGCCAGGCCGAGGATCGCGCGACCCAACTTGAAGCTTGAGCGTGAAGCTTGATCGTTGAAAATCGGCTGGAGTTCAGGACAGGCTGCTATGATTGCTGCTGCTACGTGGTGGATATAGGCGCTGGGCTTGCCTGTGCCATTCGCATTCTTCTGCCTTCTTTGCCCCCACGCTCAGCGCAGAACAAAGCCTGGGAAAAGCGGCGCGTGTGGGTCCAAGTAGAACCTCATCTGTCCCACCAGGTGCGCCGTTCCTTTGACACACGGCACCACCCCCCTTTTCCCCCGCTCCCCCTTTTCCCCGCCCCCCCGCTTCCACCACGCCTCAAACGTCGAGCCCACCACCGAGGTATGCACCAACTTGCCCCCCGTCCGGAGCCGGCCTTGCGCCACCAGCTGCGCCACGCGCGCCGACGTGCCCGACCCACACGGCGACCGGTCCACCTGGCCATCAGCAAAGATGACCACATTCGTCTGCCGTACTACGCCCGTTGCCTCGGCCGGGTCCGAGTGGTCCTCGACAAAGATCGTGCCGTACACCTCTCCTCTCGTAAGGTCCGTAGGGCCGCCTTGATCTCCCGTCCTCGCTCGATGGCGCGGTCCACGCCGGCCGGGGTAAGCTGCACACCTGCCTCGCCTGCCGCACACACCGCATACACCCCCCGTAGGCCAGGTCGACGGTGAGCTGGTGCGGGCCGAAGGGAGGTGGAGGGGCAGATGCCATGCGATGGGGTACGAAGGCACATTGACAAACTCGGCCTCTTTGCTTGGCGCCTCACACGTACCCGTGCCACCACCCGACCGACGGCACATCAATCGTCACGTCCGTCCTGCCTTCCTCGACGGCCACTTTACCGTGCCGCACCGCCCACAACCCAGTGCGATCGTCCCGTGGCCACAGGCGGTGGAGAACCCATCTTTGTGGAAGAAGAGCACGCCCAGATCCGCCCCTCCGCGGGGGTACCAGGAACCCACCGTACATGTCAGCATGGCCACAGGGTTCGTGGGCCAACGCTTGCCGCAGCGTATCCAGCGGATGGTGGCCCGCCATTGCTGTTTTTCCGTCGTTCGGCTACCGTCGTCCCAGCCGGCACTGCCCAGGACGGCAAGTCGGCCACCACACGGAACGGCTCTCCCCCCGTATGCCAGTCTTCCGTTTCGATCCAAAAGGGCTGAGTGGGGAACGACATGGTGGTGCCAAAGCAGGAATGGTCGATAGTGGAGCTTGAAGGCGATGCACCCCACCTCATTACCTCATTCTACGCCCTGGCCCGCTTTATACCGGTTCCTGTCTCGCTCCCTCCTTCGCGGCAATTTACCCGCCTTGCAAACCAGAGTACCCGTAAGTGGGGTGCTAGGCTGTGCTCAGCCGCCTAAGGCCGAAGGCCTAATCGATACTCTCTAATCGACTAATCCCCACTCAATTTTTAATGTAGAAGTCTGCCGCAGGCGGCCGTGTGCTTAATACTGATAGCGAACCAATGAACTCAACAACACCACGTTGAACATTGAGCGTTCAAGTTGAACGTCCTTCGGATCTGACATCTGACATCTGGCGCGTCTGACGTCTGCCGCTTTCTGTCCAACAGCCGATGGCATTGCTATTGGCTCATTTCATCGATGAATTCCAGTTCATCCGACGCTCCCTAGCTCACGACCAAACCAGCTGGATTCGCTCCAGCCCAGCCAGACGCAACGGCAGCCAGACGGGTAGAATACATTGAGCCATACACTGCCAAGTGTCAACGCGGGGGAGGAAAGAGAAGGGAAATGAGAAGCGCGAGGGGGCGGGGGGGAGGATACAGGGAGAGCACACGCTCCGGCTCGACGGCCCTGCTAAGAGCTGAGAGCAGAGAGCAGAGAGCTAGAGTTGAGCGCTGAGAGTTAAGAGTTAGAGTTGAGAGCTGAGAGCTGAGATTGCAGATGATACAAACGGCCAGGGAGACGTATCCCTCTGCGCGGGTCGCCCGGTCAGGGGGGAAACTCGTTGGCGCTTAGGTCAAAGTAAGGGTGCCGAAGTGCATCGTGCACCGTGATCCGCTTGGCTGGGTCGTACTCGAGCAGACACGGAGAAGATGAAGGAAGTGGATGTTTGGTTTATGGTACGCGCCTGGGTAAGTGAGGGTGTCACCGATTTTCTTCATGCCGCGCACGTAGCGTTGGGAGTTGCGGGACGTTTGGCTGTTGGGGAAGTGAAGGCGACCGTGGCGGAACCACTCGGGCTTGGACCGTTCAGCACGCTGACGAAAAGGTTCGGGCATAGGGCCTAGCACAGCTTCCATCATAGCCAAGTGCTCGAGGTTGTCGTGCGTCTGGAACAGCGCATCGCCCGTGTGAACTCGATGAGAATGCACCCAATGCTCCATGCGTCGCAGGGGAACGACCAGCCCATGCCCAGCATGATCTCTGGAGCGCGGTAGTGCCGCGTCGAGACCACGGCCGAATGGTACTCGTCGTTAACGTCGCCGAACCAAAATCAATCAGGCGAAGCAGTGTTCTTGAGATCTTCCACCGCTTCGAGTTGGCAGTGCGGAAGAACGGCTTGGTTACAAAATCGGCATCCTCAAGAAGAATGTTTTCAGGCTTAAGGTCCGTGTGGACGAGTTGAAGGGAATGAAGGAAAGCGACACTCTTGAGCAGTTGTTTGGCAAAACTCCAAATGTGGGTCGAAGGGAACGGATGAAACTCGTTCTCCTTTAAAAAGTCAAACACGGATTTGGACAGCACTCGGAAACGATGCAAACATGATTCTTGTAGTGAACGTCGAGACGAGGTGGCATCGATTTTCGTTGCGTGGATCGTGCTCGCGCAACGTCCGCAACACACGGATCTCAATCTGCGACGCATCGCGGTACTTTTGAACGGCCCGGATCACCTTGATTGCCACCCGGGTCCGTTGCGTTCGGTCAAAACACTCCACCACCTTGCCAAACGTACCCTGCCCCAGCTGAGACAAAATCTTGAACCGAGGCGTGATACTGTCGCCCAAACGAACAATAAAGTGGCCCTCTTCATCGTCTACCGGCAGACCCGTCTTGGGAGGGACATCCGGGGAGAGAACATTCTACCTTGCAAGTCAGTTTCGGCAGCCCAAGGGAAGGGGAGGGGGAGGGGAAAGGGGGTGCAACGTACCGAGGAAAAGCAATGGCTTGATCCGCCGGGGGCGGGTATGATGGGCCGACACAGCACCGCGGGTGGAGGTGGTAGCCGGGACGGGAGGGATAGGGTAGGAAGAGGTGACGGAGGGTAAGGAAGAGAGGGAGTTGGGCGCATCGGCATGGACGTGTGCACGGGTGGTACGAGCAATCTTGTTTTGCGTATCGACATCGCTCCCGCGCTTGCGCTTGGCACTGGTACTCACACTCGCTTGCGAGAAGGAGGGATCGTCCATTCGCGCCGCACCTACTCCCGTGCGCAGCGTTCCGGGCGACGAGAGGGAACAGAAGGAACAGAGGGAACAGAGGGGGGAGGAGGATGTTGAGCAGCCACACGAGACGCTTGGTCGCGGGAGGAGCGTCGTCCTCCGCTGCGCGTTTGCGCGCACGCGGCCGTGGCTCCCGAGGAGATGTGAAAGTGGCGGGGTCATACCGCGTTACCCGTGTCCGCGTCGAGCGCCGCGGTCCGGCCGGCACAGCAGGTTCCGCAACCGCAGCGGGCGGAGGTTAAATCCAGCGTCCTCAGTGCCCAGGGGGGGGAAGGGGGCGCATCGGATCGGCCCATGGGACCAGGACCGGCCTGGGAAAGCGCAGAAGAAGCATGGGCATCCTCGTCGCTGTCGAGGCAAATGACCGACTGGTCTCGGCCGTTGATGTTTTCCCGAACACTGCGTGCCGGGTGCGCAGCAGGTGCGTGAGCGCGTTGCGTAGAGGGGGTAGCCATGAGTGGCAAAGGGAAGGTGAGGGCGACGGCAGGGGGCAGCCGCAGCGAGATGGGAGGTGAGGGGTGGCACAGCGCAAGGGCAAATGCCACACGTATCCGAGCGGGAGAGCGAGGGTGAGGGGGAAGACGAGAGAAGGCGGGGATGAAGCCGAGGGCGGGGACGGGGGCGAGGACGGGGGCGAGGCGAGGACGGGGGGGCGAGGGCGAGCGGGGGCGAGGACGGGGGCGAGGCGAGGACGAGGGCCAAGACGAGGGGCGACAAAGGCAAAGGCAACGGCAAAGCTCAGCCTACTCAAGCCTATGTGCCCCAGCGAAGCCAAAGGGGCAGCAGCGGAGTAGCAGCAGGCTTCTGGCCCTCGTGCTCGGCCGACGGAGATATAGGACGGCGGCAGACTGCTGCTGTGCCCCCGCCTGCTCTGCTGCTTACCTCATCCCTCTCGTCATTGGCATCGGCCCAATGAAATCGGAGCTGCGAACATTGAACATTGCACATTGCACATTGACATTGCACATTGAACCTTGGTGCCTGAATTGAATTCACTTCTTTCCTAGATCGACTCTGGCTGGCTCCACAGTAGAACACCGCCAAGGTACGATTGTGGCTCTAGTCCCAGTGGGCCCATTTGTTCTTCAGGTGGGTATTATACCGGCTTCTATATACGCATCAACCAAAGCGACATGAAAAGGAATCATAGAATTGTCAGTTAAGAAGCGAACACAGGTGCCCTCTCGAGAACCTGGAACGCTTCTCTTCATTGACTTGAACATGGAAACTGGTGAGAATGGGGAATGGTGTTGAAAAACAGGTATTGGAACAATGACTTCAAACATAAGTTGCGATACAGGACGATCTCCCTGTCCTTTATTCACCGGAATGAATAGAAGGAGGGAATACACGAGGGCTGAACGAAAAAAGAAACAACGAGAGCGAATGTGGATGGATGCTTAAACGAGAGTGAATGAGTGGATGCTTGAGTAGAATGTGGGTGAAAAAGGAAACCGGAAAAGGATAAAAAGACTGGCACATAGGCCAACAATCACCCTGGAGTGAAGGGTGTATGTATACGTGTTCGAGATATCAACAGGACATTGAATCCGTCAAGCTCTTGCCGAGAAAGAAAGAAAGCGACACAACGGTCATGATTCTTCTTTTTGATTTTTATTTTAGGCGATGGCTCAGGGAAGAGAGAAAAGGTGATTGACAACATGGTCACAGATGTTGGGGATGGTGCAAACTGCTGGCCGAAAAGAAGCCTCGCAGACGTGCACTTCTTCCAACATTGTACCGTGGCTCCGACAACGCTTCTACTCCTGCTCCCCAATCTCCACTCCAGCCTCTTCTTCAAGCCCGCTGATCCTCTTGCTCCGCTTGAGCAGCCGTTGACACCCTTCTTCGACCCCTTCTTCGACCCTTCTTCGACCCCTTCATCCCCCTCCTCTTCAGCCGTGGTTGATCGACAGATTTTCAAACCCCTCCACACCTTCATCCGCACCTTGACCACCGCCCTCTTCCGGCGCCTGTTCACCCTCTTGATCACCCGGTTGCTCTCTTCTGCACTGGCTTCCTGATCCGAAGGGGTATCGGGCGACCAACGCGACCCGTTTCTGTCGGGGAGTAACGCATTCTTCCGTGGTGGGAATCTGCGACGCATTGCTAGTGAAAGCCACTCCACTGTGTTCCTGCGTTGGATCTCCCAGGTGCGCAGCTGAGCGGCAGCCACGGGGTCACCGGACACCTGCAGCTGCCCCGGGGGAAAGGGTGGATCGAAAGGGTGGGGGGAAACGATCGGAGGAGGGTGCTGGAAATACTTGTTGAGCTGGATTGGGGTTCAGCGTCGGGAGACCACGCGGATCAGGACGAGGTGTCGGTGCCAAGGTCGCGGGGTGAGGGAGGGGAGGCACGTAGAAGTAGAGCCAGTTGGATTCGGATTCGGATTCCGAGTCGGGTTAGGATTAGACGACGTGGGAGTGGGAGTGTTGCGAGGGATGGACGGAATGCGCTCTCGGCCTTGCGGCGGGGAAGAAGAGGTGGCCAAGATGGGCCCGGTGGGTTTTTGGGTGGTAACAGGGCGAGCCCGATTGGCAAGGTGTGGACTGATAGGCGGTACACCTGCTCTCAGTTCGTCGGGGGCATCAGGGCCGTACATCCTGACAAGCGAAGCCCATACATTGCGCATCCAAACCACACGCGCCTCTCGGCTAGATCCGTAATCATGAGTTGATACAACTCTTCCCACGCTTGCGACGGAGAGAGTGCTCTTTCCACCCCCCCGGGGAAGACCATGCTAGACGTCGATCTCGCACCAAACGAGCCCAGGAATCCAGGATCGGGGTTGAATGCGGGACTGGAACGAGTGCCGGAGTCTGACATGGTAGATTGGTGGGCGGCTGGAAAGGGGTGCGGGCTCGGATCAGCTTCGGTACTCCCACCCGGTGGAAGAACAAATGCCTCATTAGGGTTTGCGGTAATTTCTTCATCGCCATCGAACCCTCTGGGACGCTGAGGAGTTTCCTGCAAGGGTTCAAGGGTTGACCACTCGAGCTCGACTGTTCTTCTTGCCCCTCTTGGATGGGTTCAATCACAAAAGTACGTTGTGCGGACGCTGGAGCTGTGCCGGGCCCCTCTGGCCACTCCCGGACGGTGGGCTTTGAACGTTTTCTCGTATGATAATCGATCTGATCCAGGCCTACTACTGGGCCTTGGCAGTGTTCCTTCCTGGCGCAAGGGCGCACGAGGGGCCTGACTTGCCATCACCGAACTCATCGGGTCCCCTTCGACAGGAGGAAACCGGAAAGTGACGAAGACGGACCTTGCACACCTAGTAATTGCTCCGGGGGTAATACCGGTACGAGACTTGGCTCCAGGAACTCTGGAGATATTCCCGGAGTTGGACTTGGATCGAGTACGTCCGTGGGCACTGCTGGGGCGGGACGTGTTGGCTCGAGTAGACTTGGGGATGGTACCGGTTCGGGACGTGTTGGCCGGAGTACGCCAGTGGGCACTGGCGGGGCAGGCCGTGATGGCTCGAGTACACCAGGGGATACTATTGAGGCGAGATTTTTGGATCGAGTTGTAGACTTGGCTCCAGTATTACTGGGGGGGATGCGTCGACCGTCTGACCAGCCATGGGGAACAAAATACGCCCCTCTTGGTCGAGGGTTTGGGTTTGGGGCTGTGTCCGCGGGGCACGTTCCCATCCAAAGGAGAGGGGCGGTGCTTCTTGCTGCAACCCGGTACGAAGTCCCGCAGGCCTTCCATACCCTCTGGTAATAGGGGTGCCGATCCTGTCGGCTCGTTCGGGTCGTGGATCGGAGAAGAGACCCGAGGCGGTAAAGTGCCAAGCACTCGACGCTCACGCGAAGCGTATCGGATTCTGTCCCTAACACGGTGGAGCATGCCGGTGGGTCCACGTGCCGAGCGACCCAAAGCGACGATGTCGGTTGGGATGGTCCACTTGGGTCTCGGGTGCGGGTTGGTCACTGCCCTGGGGCAGGGCGGGATCTCTTTCTGGGTTTTGTCTCCACGATGAAAGGGGCTGGTGTGATGTCCGATTCGCGGCCAAGGGAAAAAGGGTGCCCGCCCCGTTCCCGGTGACGAGGGGGGGAGCCAAATCACTTGATGAACCCGAATGCGGGTGAGTAACTCTCACTTGCGGGCGCGGAGGGACGGGCACGGGGCGGGCACTAATGGTTTGCCCCGCTTCTCCAGGGTGGGAGCAGCCTGCGTGACCGAACCAGTATCGTCGCTTGGTGGCTCCTCCTCCTCATCACTTTCTTCCCCATCGTCCGCCACCCGCCACCTCTAACCCGTGACCGAGGACATCGTGGTCACCGTCGCGCCGCCCCCTTCTGCTCGTTCGTGATCACTTTCCTCCCCCTCTTCCACCTCGGCCTCTTGAAGGGAGGGACACATCGGCACCAAGCCTTGAACGCGCACGCAAGCGTGTTGCGGCTATTTGCCGCCGAATCTGATGCGCACGTTGTCTGAGTATTTCTTCTGGATCCGTCAAGATGGTTCGAGGAGGAACGTGCCTACGATCCGGACGCCGCGACGACAATGGGAAAGGGTTGGGCGCGTGAAGCACCGGTGGGTTGCCTTGGCTCAAAGCGACAAAGGTGGGTTCAGGGCGATTGGCTCTTGCAGGTTGTTGGGGGTTGTTGGGGGGGGCTTGTCTTGCAGTGACCATTCCTACCCTTATGGCTACGTTCCGAGCGGTGCTACGCAATGCGTGTCTATCCCCTGCAGAGTCAAACGCAGTGTGCAAGCTGAGCCACGGAATGATGGAGAGGGGTGGTAGGAGGTGCGGCCGGCATTGGGAAGGCGAGAATAGAGGAGAAGGTCTCGTCCACCAGATCGACCGGTATATTGTCCCAGCTGGGTGGGGAGGGATCCACCCCCCTCAGTAGAGGGACTGTACGGGGTCCTAAATAACCCCGTCATCGAATAGAGCCGGTTCGCCGATGAGCCGGGTACGGGGAAGACTGAAAGGAGCCGGGGTGGGAGAAAATATCTGTCCAAAGTATACGAAAGAGACACAGGATGGTCTGGACCAGCCAACAGAAGCAGGATTGGAATTGTGTAGGTCTGGTGACGGTTGGTACGTCACCAACATTTGCTGGCACGGCTGTTCCGCGCCAAGACAAGTACTGGACATTCCACTCCGTCAGGATCGGGACCTCTGTTACCTCATTCAGGCGAAGCAAGAGGGTCACTGTGGCGGGAACAGCAACATGGACGAATGGGATGCCTGGTAGGTGGATAATGTAGATCACTTTTTGGTGCACTCGCACAGTTATTCTACCAACCACAAACAAGAGCAAGATCCATAACAAACAGTCAGGCACGTGCGCAGAAGAACTGAGGGTGCGAAGAGCTTCATACCTGCGGTTTCCCTGACGAAGTTCATGAACCATAGAGAGGCGTATGTCTTCCACGTTGGAAGGTTGCGAATAAACAATAAAGGTGCGAACCGTGAGAAAGAAGCCGAGCAGGGAGCGGATTCCTGGGAAGCTGTGCATCGGGGTATGAAAGACAACCCGCCCAGTATTTCTGACAACGGTAGCAGGACGGTCCCGCCCCATCCGATCATCAGGGATGCCACCGGGAGTTGTAGCAGCAGCACCAGCTTGGGCACTAACATTACCACTGTTATCATCAGGAAGGGATGCCGAAAGGATATATTCGCCTTGGGGATTGACGGGGATGTAGACGAAAAAACGATCGTGGTTCGTTTCAAGGGCTATCCGCCGAAGGTGGGCTGGGATTCGGCGGCGCCGGTGGGATGAGACCCTGTTGAGCTGGTAGTGGTCGCGGTGGGAATGCATCTGGCAGTGTGCGCGAATCGATAGTGTGCGGGTGAGAAGGAGTGTGGCTCATGGCGCAGGGGAGGGGAGGGGGGTAGCTGATAAGGACAGATGAGATGGTGGCGGCTGCGTAGAGAGCAGGTCGAGAGAGCGGAAGCAAGTAGCGCATGCTGTGTATAGCTCAACGGGGCTGCGCACACGATACCGATAGAAGCGTACGCGCGGCACACAGGGCGGTGCTTCTTCGGCTGTCACAGAGCGCACGGGCTGCATCCCACTGAGTTGGAGTGCATCGATTCGAATGTGCCTCGCTTAGCCCCAACCAGACCCAGGATGCCTCCCCGACAGCCTCGCTTGCAGGTGTCGATGGATGGCATCATGCTATCATGCCTTCTTTCCGTAGGCGGCACTGTCTGAGGGGCCTAGCAAAAAGCTGTCATTCTCCTGGCACTGTATATGACGGCTAAGCGCTAAGCGCTTAAACCGCAGTACTTGTAGATATACCGCGTGCCTTATTTCTGTAAGTTCTCTTGCAGCGCTTACCTCTGTCTCCGTCTTGCAGCCATCACCAGGCATGGGGAAGATAGAGGTCAACTCAGAATGCTGAAGAATGCGTGCTAGTAGCGCAGCGTAGATATGGCCAGGGCGAGATGACTGAACAGCATGAGACGTCCAGACGGAGACCTATGACGTACCTATGGCTAATGGATCCAGGCCAGAGGGGAGCACTGGCTACGTAACGCGGCAGTGGGATTCCCTTCTGCCGGCTATTAGTATTCCGCCTAGTGTGGTTCCGCCCTGCTCTCGCGCTATCGAGCTTCCGTGGATTGCTCTGAGACAAGTGCTCCCAACGGGATGTGGGATGCAGAAGAAAGCACAGAACGCAACAGAAAGCAAAGACGCAGCAGAAAGCAACAGAAAGCCACACGTCAGCGGGACGATGGGTGATCGATGACTGGTGCTCCCTCCGGGCCGAGCCATGGGGACGTACGCGGATGGCATGCATCGTGCGGTGGGGGGTCGTGCGAGGTGCGCTGTGGTGCGCCCATCTGGCGTTCTGTCGCATGTCACCGGTCGCTGTCACCCTGCCGTGTCACGGTCACACGCCATGCCTCCCAAGGCCCAAGGCCTGCTCTTTCGGAGGCGGAACGCTGATCACGTGAAGACGTCGCCGTCTCAGAGTTCGAGCCATGCACAGTCCCTGCACGCTTCACACCGCCGCCCGCCCGCAGCCACAGCAGGCCCAGCAGGCCACAGCCACATAACCGGCACTGCCCAACCCAACCCCTGCTGTTGCCTCCACCCACCCCCACCCAACACCACCCCCCGCTCCCATCTGACGCTCCATCCCGACCGCCTGCGCTGTGCCCCCCATCGCCTACGCTCCCTTTCCTCCCCCGCCCACCTCTCTTCCTCTCCTCCTCTCCTCTCCTCTCCTCTCCCCTCCCTCCCTCTCCCCCCCTCGCTGTCGGAGCGTCGCGCTGAGCCCAGGTGCGCCGCACTGAGCGTTGATGCCCTTCTCATCCGCCCGTTCTGACGCCTCGTCGACGCCTTGGCCTGCCCGCGGTGCCTCCCGCGCCGCCGCCACGCTTGGCTTTGGCTCCCATACCCACGCCTCCGCTGCGGCCAAGAACAAGAACAAACACAAGCCCCCGCCCGCTTCCACTCTCGACCGCCCGCTCGGCCTCAGCCCGTTCGCCAAGGCTGCTCTCACTCGCCAGGGGCCAAGGCCAATGCCAAGGCCCATCCCCCTCCCCCTCTCCTCGTTCCAGCCACCCCCTCCAAATGGCCTTTCCGGCACTGCCGCCGTGCCTCCCCGCCCATCCCCCGCATCTGGCCTCAACTTGCCTCCCGCCCGCCCCCGCCCTCCCGTTGGCCCCGCCGCCAGTGCTGTCCTGATCTCCAAGCCCCCCGTGCCCGGCGCATCATCTTCGGGCTCTGCTCCCCCTCCCGTATCGGCAACTGCTCCTACCCTCGCCCCCCCGCTCGCGCGGTATGTCCCCCCGGCTGCCCGTGTGGCCGGTGCGCCTGGTCGGCCGCTCGGCTTTTCTCGTTCGCCCATTCATTCGCCTGCGCTGTCTCCATCTGCCCCGCGATGGAGCCACCCGCATGCGTACTCCCACTCGCCTGCACCTGATCCGGGCTTTCCTCCCACCGCTGCTTTGTCCGCTAGTTCTCTGTACCTGCAAGCCATTGGTCAGGCCCCAGCCCCTACCTCCGTGTCGTCCTCCGCTGGCCCTAGCCCGCTCGCCTCACCCCGTACCACCACCCAATCGGCGGCTGTCCCCCTTCCCGCGTGGACCAGGGCTGTCTCCAATCCCAGCGGACGCCCCTGCGGTCATGCCTGATATGCGCGCCCCTACACCGGGACCAAACTTGACGAGAGAAGAAGCGCCTCATGCACCCCAAGTCTATCGTCCTCCCCATTTGCGGCATAAAGACTCGATTGGCCTGCTCCCTCCCGGCGTGGCACATTACGATCGTGGAGTGCGCACCAACTCGCTGCGTGGCACGCCAAGGAGCACCCCACGTCTCGCCTCGGCCTCCGCCTGGTTCTCCCCCTCTCTCAAAGGGCGAGAATGAGGAAGGAGGTGGCCAAGGCCATTTTCGTCAGCCCTCCCTCTCCATTCAGGCGCCCGACGAGTCCTTCCCGCCTCCGTCTCAGTGCGATTCGCCGACCGAAGTCCATTCCGTTCTCTCTTCACCTAAGACTTTTGATCTGGCTCGGGAGCCAAGCTTGCATGGCCAGCGCCGGCCTAGCGCGCTGGATGGGCCCTCGCCGGAAGATACGACGCTTACTGAGACCCTGGACCCACCTGCGCCAGAGCCGCGGCCATCTTGGCAGCTCGGATCGCACCGGGCCTCCTGGGCGTCGTTGGGCTCCGATCTAAGTATCCACCCTTTCCGGAGGGAGTATATGTTTGGTGTGGATGATATGGACGATCTTGATTCCAATGGAGGCAATGGCGCTCGTGGGATGGGATTTGGCCGGCCGTCACGCGGCAGCAGGGACAGCATGAGTCTCACCGACAGCTACCTTGCGTCGCGTCGGACCAGCCTCGCCTCTGGCATGGGCATGGAAGGTGTGGTGGACATTTTTGAGCCGGGTGATCGATTGGCTCCCGGTATGCGGCACGATGGCTACCTCGTTCGCGTTGCCGACACGGCTGCTGGGGTTAAGGAACGGATTTGCGAGATTGAGGGCCAATTGGAGGTGGTGCGCAAGTTAGGCGAGGGGAGCTATGCTTGTGTATACCTCGTGCAAGAAGTGCCCACGACAGAACCAAGAGACTCGCTCGCCGAAGCTGAGCGCCTTGCCGAGCAGGAAGAGGATGAACGTCTACGCCGGCGTGCCCTGGAGCACAATGGACAGGAACCCAGTGTAGCTGGCGCGATGGCCATCCAACCTTCGACCCCGCCCCTCCTGGCTCGGTTCCCAACGGTTCCGACATGTTCTCCGTCGGCAGCGTCGATACGGTCGTCCAGGGTCCTCGAGGATCGGATGCTGAGGACCTCTTTGGCTCAACCCCCCTCGCGGTACCGATGGGCATGCAGTCTCGCTTTGAGGATGAAGAGGACGAGGACGATTTTACTTCTGGCGACTGGTCTGGGTTCCAGCTCAACGAGGCTACTCTTCGTCCGGAGCAAAGCCCCCGCCCTCTTTCTCCAGAAGCAGGATAAGCAGGACAAGCTGGACAGACAGGACAAACTGGACAGGCCCGATCCACGCACCCGTCCTGGGTCCAGTGCAGCGGGGAGCGTCAATGGGGGAGCATGTGCTACCTTGCCTCCGACGCCCGTGCAAGGCCCTCGTCAATTTGCACTCAAGTGTCTGTGTAAGCGGGACTTGAGCCCGCGCATGCTCGAGGTGCAACGGCTTGAGGCGTCCATCCACCAGTCCCTCCCCCCCCACTCCAACATCGTGACCCTCTACTGCACGTATGAGACGCCCGAGTGGCTCTTCCTCGTGCTGGAGTATTGTCCTGGGCAGGACATGTTCTACTGGCTGGAACAGGCGCAGGATGATATTGACAGTCCCATGCCCTTATATCACGAGCCGTCGTCCGAAGACGAAACTCTGATCGCGCCCGTGACTGACGCTGGCTCCACCCCGCCCGATCCCTCGCTGCTGGCCATGACCAATGGCTTCTCCATTCTGTCGTGGCGTCGTCTCCGGCTCATCAGTCGCATGTTCCAGCAAATGTGCGAAGCAGTCCAGTTTTGTCATGATCGCGGCATTGCGCATCGCGACCTCAAGCCTGAGAACTTTATCGTTGAGGATCGGCGAGCGTTGCCGCTGCTGTACTCTCGGCCGGCCTCGCCGACGCCTTCGGATGAGGCGGGATCAACAAGTGTAGTCTCCGACACGTCTACCAGCACCACCGAGCCTAGCAAGGTAATCGTCAAACTCACCGACTTTGGCCTGGCCACCAACCAGGAGCGTTGCATCGACTTTGAATGCGGATCACGGCCTTACATGTCCTACGGTACGTCCTTCTCCCTTAGTCGCACTGCGTTTCTTACTTGGACAGTCCACTAACCCGTGCTTGGGGGCCCTAGAATGCTGCTGCAACGATGTGGAGCCGACGTATGATCCCAAGGTGGCGGACGTGTGGTCCTTGGGAGTGATTTTGCTCAACATGCTGTTCCATCGGAACCCGTTCCAAGAGCCATCGGTGGCCAAGTGCCCTTCCTTTGCCGCCTTCCGTGAGGACCCAGAAGGGTTTCTCATGTCGGCCTTTGATGGCCTGACGCCTTTGGCTGCCAACTTCCTCGCCACGCGCGTGCTCAACGATGCTTCATCTGGCATGCGCGTCAGTGCGGCTGAATTTGGTACGTGGGTGGCCCAGCTCCCGGCGCACATGGGCGTTTCCTCCCCTACTCACCGGCCCGCGCCCTCGAGGGGCGCGAGCATGGGCATCACTACCCCCCTTGAGCCCTCGCGGTCACGGACGGAATCACTTTGCTTTTCCCGTCCTCCCTCGCGTACGTCCGGCCTGGCCTCGCCCGCGGCGCTGCCTGCTTCCTCCCGCCCTAGCCCGCGCTTGCCCCACCAATCCCCTGCGTCGCAACCTCGTGTCCTGCCGCCTTCGTTTGACCATCCGCCCCAGGGCAGCTATACATTGCATCACATGCCGTCGACGGTGCGCGAGGAGAGCGTGACTTCTTCCCCTTCGCCCGAGTACCCAGGCAGTATCCCCCCTACGCCCAGTGCGGCCCAATCCAGTTTTTCGGAGGGGGAACCGGTCTGCCGTCCACGGACGGTGCAAGCGATGACGACTCGTCTCTGGCCCCTCGCGGTCCTACCGTTCCTGCCCCTCCTGCTCCTGCTCCGGCGTCCGCTACCCCCATGCGGCCTCCGCGCATGCCCATGCTCGCCAAGCCCACCCTTGGCGTCGTCGACCCCACCTTGGGCGCCGAGGGAACGATGAGTGCAGGTCGGGATGGCAAGGCGGCCAAGCCAGCTGAAGCATCGCTTGCCTTGGCATCCAATCCCGATCGCAGTGCCAGTTCTCCTCATTCACCCCTTGGGTTCAGCCCTTCTGCCCCTGAATCTGCCTCCGCTCCTGATTCTCCCTGTGTCTCTGCGTCTGCGTCTGCTTCTGCCTCTGCCTCTGCCTCTGTCTCCGCCTCTGCCTCTGCCTCTGCCTCTGCCTCTGCTTCTGCCTCTGCCTCTGCCTCAACCGTTACATCCACATCTACTCCAGCTCCTGCCCCAACCTGCACTCCAACTTCAGCCTCAATTTCGGCCCCTCCCTCCCTCCGATCCGGTCTCCGCTGCTGCTGCCATCTCTGCCCCCGCGCCTACCTCCGCGCAAGCTTCCAGTTCCGCTCCTGAAGGGGCTAGGGAGTCCTCTCCGCATCCGTCGTCATCGGGTCACGAGCAAAGTTTCTTTGACGGATCTGCGCCTTCCACGCCGATCACGGTGCAGCCAGATGATGCGCTGGAAGGATCGGATGAGGAAGGATCGGTTGTCGAACCCAGCCGACCGCGCCGACGCAAACGCGGGCACCGCAAGAGCTCCAGCCATTCACGGCCGGGTCCCCTTCTCTCCTCAGCTTCGGCTTCGGTTTCGGCCTCGTCCTCGTCTGGTGCGTGGGACGATAAGCGAGCTAGTCTTCCTCCCAAGTCGGTCCTGTGGCCCGATCGCGGCTCTCGATTGAGTCTGTCTTCTACCTCGGACGACCAAGCCAGCATTTACACCACGGCCTCGGCGCCAGCTGCGTATGCGCGTCGGCCCAACTCTCTCCTCTCCTTCCACCGTGTGCGGGCGAAACATTTGGGCCCCATCTCGGAGCCCAAGCGGGACCTCGACGCGTC
Source organism: Moniliella sp. 'wahieum' (assembly GCA_003971905.1). Taxonomy (NCBI): domain Eukaryota; kingdom Fungi; phylum Basidiomycota; class Moniliellomycetes; order Moniliellales; family Moniliellaceae; genus Moniliella; species Moniliella sp. 'wahieum'. The sequence continues at coordinate 77,565 of RSEE01000062.1, read as the reverse complement.
GTTTTTAACGGCCATGTACGGTGCTCCTCCCGCCCGCGATCGTACCCGGAAGTCCAAACCTAAACCCATTTGGACCGCCCCGACACCCTCGCTTTCCGCCCCATCCATCCACCCACCTTCTCTTTCCTCGAAAGAGTGTCGTACCCCGCGCCCAGCTGCGCGGCCGTCGCACACCCGCCCTTCTCTCTCCTCCGACCTCTCGGCCCGCCGCAGCGACGCCGACCCAGCCACCCCCCCCACCCGACCCCCTGCCCCCCCATGACGAAACTAAGACCGTGCCGAAACGCACTGGCTTGTCGGGCAAGTCCATCAGCAAATTTTTCCGTGGCAAGTAAGCCCGGTTGCCCTTCCTTGTCTCCCCCTCCCCCCCCCCCCGCCCTCGCCTCTTCCTTCTTCCCATCTACCTTGGCCGCCGCTAGCAATGCACTTCCTTCCTTTGAACTGGGACCCTGTACATGCGTACATGACATGAATGGCTATCCACATCCCTAGTCCCTCGCTACGCTCCTGTTGCAGTTGCATTAGCTCGATCTATATTCACTGTTTGTTTTGTGTAGTTCAGATCCAATTCGGCTTGGTGGCCTCAGTAGCCTGTATCACAGGTGTCGAGTGGGGCCTGGGGGGGGGGGGGGGGTTCCAACGCTGAAACGTCGGGCTTGGTGGATGACTGTGGCGGTGCGGAAGCGGGAGGACGAGTTAGTTGGAGGGCACGACCACGCCCGATTCGGTGAGCGAGGTGCTGAGCGCAGCTTGGGCCTCTACGTCGGTAGGAACCGAGGTGGTGGTGCTCGTCGCATCTGCCCAGGCCGCTTCCAACGCACGCTTCTCCTCCGAGGGAGAGTGCGTGGCATGCGTTTGCCTCTGTTGGGCGGCTTGGTAATGGGTCTGAAACCAGGGCTTGAGCAAGGAATAGTGCTTCTTGGCGTTGTTGATCTCAAATGGAATGCTGTAAAAGTCATGCGGCATACCTGGGAGCACATGGTGCTCAATGTCGGCCCCGGCTGCGCGGGCCGAACGAACAAAGTGGGTGCCCTCGGACAACAGGGCCTCAGCTCCGCCGTTCCCGAGCCACATGGGCGGCATGTGCGCCAACTCGTCAGCAGGCATAAAGCAGGGCGAGATCCAGGGCGAGCTGGCGGGCAACGCATTGGACTTGATGTGCTTGTGGGTCATTTGAAGACTATCGGTACCCCAGTGCATGTAGCGCGTGGTAACAATGTCATACCGCATCGCCTTGGCCCGGCTGAGGAACAGTTCCCCTTCGTCCTCGATATGCAACCAGGGGGAAAAGAGGACCAAGCCAGCCGTACTCACCGGCGCACGTTCCGGTGCCGGGCCTAGCAACTCACTGAATTTAGCTACCCGCTGCTCAATCCACTCGGACGTATACTTCTGGTCGGCCACGGCAAACGATCGTGCCGAAGGGGCGTGAGGTGCGGCCAAACGTCCCGCAAGTACCGGTCCAGCAGTAAGGTGGCCAAGCCACCGTACGAGTCACCACCAAAGAAGATCTGGCTCGGATCGTAGCCCAGGTCAATCACAAGGTACAGCCAGGCACCAAACAGCTGGACGATCGTCGTGGGGTACTTGGCATAAGGAGCCAAGTCATAGTCCACGGTAAACACGTCGATATTGCCGTTTCGGGCCAAAAAGGCAGCCAACGTAGCACCCATAAACAAGTCCCCGGCTGAAAAGCTGACGCCCGCACCGCCATGGCAGTAGAGCAGCACGGGCTTGGTACGTTTCTTCACCGCATCCTCGGGCAGGGGCGGGACCTTGGTCCCGCGCGACAGGTACCAGTAGCACTTGGTGTGCCGCTTGGCAAAGCCCGGCTCGACCATGGGCCGGCCCCGGTAGAGCGGCGAGTAGGACAGCTGACAGTCCAGTGGCTGTGCCGTGTCCCGCACGGCCAACAGCCCCCGGAGCCAGTCAACCGGAGGCGGCGCGACCCACACCTCGTCCAGCCGGCGACCATGGAGGTGGCTCAAATGCGGCACAGAACGGGTGTCGGCCCAGATGCGGCTGCCCATGCTGCGCCAGGCGGTGAGCTGGAGCAGGATGGCCAGCAGCCCGCTGTAGGCCGAGTTGCCCTGCAGCCAGCCCGACTGGGAGTGGGGGGCGGGGGCAAAGCGAATGAGGCCCATGCAGATGATGGCGAGGCGGATCAAGGTGGTGCTGACGCCTGTCTTGAAGGTCCATGCGGGATGGTGGCGCAGAAAGGGGAAGAGGTTGCGCAGAATGACAAAGGGCGTGGCGGCGAGGACGACGGGGAGGGTGAAGGCATACTGCAGCAGCAGGCGGAGGAGGTAGAGCCACAGGCGCCGGGGGGGCGATGGGCGTTCTGCACCGCCGTGTACACTGCCGGGTCGACGGGGGCGAGGGCCAGGGTGGACTGGACGGCCATGGCGGGGGAGGGGGAGGGAAGCGAGTGAAGCCAGTGAGCACTGCGACGGATATGGGGTTGGTATTGATATGATTGACATGTCCGTGCCATCACATGTCACAGGCGGCCGCGAGCAACGCGGGAAGCATAACGCGTGTCTGCCGCCCAGCCTCGGACAGCACGGCACTCGGCAGCCACACACTGGCACTCCACCGGCCACTGTCCCCGTGCCACCGCCCGCACGCTGCACGGGGCGAGTGAGCGGCGTTGCATTAACCCAACCCCGTGAAAGTACATGCGCCCCAGCCCAACTGCAGCACAGACGGCTAACCCTAGTGCGTCCTGCGTTAAACGTTGACCCCAACACGCGCTTTCAGGCAGCACCCGCACGTGATCCTCGCTTGCTCACCAGCTGGCCGCCCACCCACCCCACCCGCATCCCCCCATGTCCTGGCGTAGCGACGTCCTGTCCACCAGGCCAGACTGTGCCCGCAATCGAGTGCGACATGGAGGAGCAAGCACCGTGTTTTGCGCAAGACTGCCCCTCGGCCTCGTCGCTACGTCCTTCCCTATTCCTCGCGTCTCGCAAAAGTGATGTCGACGGATTGCAGGATTGAGAAGCTGTCGTCGCTCAAGCGCTCAAGTCCCTGTGCACCCCCTAGATATCTCGCTCTTCCCTTTCCCCTTTGTTCATCTCTATACTGTAACCATATATCATTGACAGAGCTTAAGGGGAGAGATCAGGGCCCTCCGGTACCCGCCATCCGTTCCCATACCCAAGGCCGAACGTGTGGATACGGATGAGCGTGATGGTAGACATACGAGCGGTGAACCACATCTCCATTGAGACTCAGATCAGGTCGCGTCTGGCTCTCTCTCTCGCTAGTCTAGCAGGACTGACGTGTGTTGGGCTGAGATGTCTAATACGACATGCGGGGCTCAGTGTCCGAAAATAACCAGAGAGCGCCCCGTAACAATTGCGATTGGGGAGGGCCAGGTCTCTCTATACTCCAAAGAATGTGTATGTCATATCTACCTCCCCCCCCCCCTGGTGTTTCCACGTGGCTCTGTGGCTAGGTCTTCTTCAGTTAGCTTCCCTACTCAGAAGGGTTCTTTTCTTCTTGTAGCAACGCCTGTATTTGCCTTCCCACCACCTGTACCCGCTCCCGCTTGTACTCGATACTCCTCCTCTCTCTCACATCCGCTGTATCCGCTGTCTGCATCGTAGAGACTCATCCGATGTCTCGCTTGCGTTCTGGCATACTTGCATTGCTACACTGGCCCGTGCACTGGGCGCATCCGGCTATTCCGTGAGGGCTGGTGCTGAGGCGCTGAACGCTGAGGGCGCTGAGGGCGCTGTGAGGAAGTAGGGCGCTTAGCGCTTATTAGAACTTCGATCGTAGAGAGGATGGCACTTAGCATTTATTGCATCTCTCCCCACATTTTGCATCCATGATAGCATCTCTCCCCACATTCTAATGACATGCACCAGCGACCTGTCAAGCTACGTTTTAGACATGTGTCAAGCTGGCTCGAAGCCTGGGGTCTGGAAGCTTAAATCGTGACACTTGCCATTTAAGGTACAGCGTAGTATATTGTGGTGGCACAACTTCATAGCCGACTATCTGCCAGTTCTCGCCTCCCCAAACATGTGCTGCGTTGGGGCGTCCATCATGTAGCGCACACGGGCCTCCCTATGGTTCCATTAATTGCAACACCTCGGGAATATATATACCCTCTCTCCATCCATGAGGAATCATTACCCCCCCCCTACCCCGACGCTTCACGCTTACCAACTCTCTCCATCTATCCACTTCCACCCACCCCAATTAAGGATTCTCCTCCACCCGCGTCCGTCGCCACTTTACTGGTCTAGCATCTGCACTATACACCAAAAATGTCATTTCCCGGCCGTGTTGTCAACAAGGTTGCACTCGTCACGGGCGCTGCGAGCGGGATTGGGCAAGCGACCTCCCGGGTACTGGCCAAGCAAGGTGCCAAAGTCTGGCTTGCCGACGTTGCCCACAGCGAGAAGGCTGCTGAGGCGATTGTCAAAGAGGGAGGCAAAGCCACCAGCCTCAAGCTCGATGTCTCGAGCGAGTCGGACTGGGAGGCTGCCTTGGCTACCATCAAGCAGGTCGACCACCGCCTTGACATTCTTGTTAACAATGCAGGTATCAAGGGACCCCAAGTCGAAGTTGAACATGTTTCCCTTGAGGATTTCAACCGCACTTTGTCCGTCAACTTGACGGGCGTGTTCCTCGGCTGCAAGCACTCAGTAGAGCTCATGAAGACGAACCAGCCTCCGACAGAGGGTGGTGCAAGCATCATCAACATGTCTTCGATCCTTGGCTTTGCAGGATTCCCCTCCTTCTCCCCCTACAGTGCCACTAAGGGAGGTGTGCGTTTGATGACCAAGACAATTGCGCTGGAGGTCGCCAAACATAACATTCGCGTGAACAGTGTTCATCCCGGGTACGTACATCTCTCTCCACCCTGTAGAAGCTGTCGTAGAGTGTACTCGATCCATTGGGGGGATACTGACCCCAGAGCGGTGTCATTAACAGGTTCATTCAAACACCCATGGTCGAGGGCGTCGTCAACGAGAGCATTGTCAATATGCATCCTATTGGCCACCTGGGCGAAGCGGAAGACATCGCCAACATGTGTCTCTTCTTGGCCAGCAGCGAGGCCAAGTTTTGCACCGGCGCCGAGTACCTCGTCGATGGCGGCTTCATGGCGCAGTAGTCGGTGCGCGATGCATTGATCAATCCCCAATTGTCGTCAGCATGCATTTACCAAACCAAAGGCGTGCGTGTGGGTAGGTAGAGTTGCGCTCTGCTCAGCCGGCCGCAATCAGATGGTCTCGACTGGTTGAAAGAGCTAGGGAGCTGATCATGAGCACGGAGATGAACGAAATGTCGTGTGGAAGCGGCGTCAGTCGTGGAGAGAATTAAGACAGAAGAGGGGACAGGAACGCAAGAGAGCACAAAAGGAAGGCGCACAGACACACGGCCAGAACACTGGCATCCTCTATTAGTGTCAGCGGCGCACACGGTTTGGTTAGATCAAGTTATCGTCTCCACGTCAATATGGGACGTGAGTGCGCTGGACTTCTCGTAACTGACGGTTCAATGGGAACCATCGAACTACGACGACTGAGAGGTGCAGTATCGAATTATCTCACACATGCGGAGTGAAAAGAGGACAAGGAGAGGCTTTTTGTGGTGTCTGGCAGATGCAGCGGCTCATTAGTTGTATGACAAGTTGCGTAATGTACTGTACCGTTGGTAAGTAGTGGCATGTCTGAAGCGCGGTTCGGACTCGGGTACAGGTGAGGGGGCAGAGGGAGACATCATTGCTTTTGGGTTCTGGGAGCTCGGAGAAACGGTGGAAGTTGGATGATTGGGTGATGGAAGCAATTCGAAGAGGACGATGCCAGTGGATTGAACCATAATTGATGAGAACCGGGAGGAGAAGACGCCAATAGCCATGGACCGCGAGGAGGGCACCAAACCGTTTTTACAGGCAAACGGCGGGGACTAAAAGAGAGCCAAAAGGCCATATATAAGAACGGGGAAAAGCAAGGGATTGAAAAAGTAGAAAGAGGCGAGACGACCTGTGTTCCAAAATAGAGCACAGTGTGAGTACTGGAGGAGCGACAGCCAAACAGGCACAAGATGCGACTGTTGTGTTGTCGCCAAGGATGCGTATCGCGTCGATGGCCACCTCGGTCGCCGGGCAAGGACGATCGGTCTGACGGCTCACACACACATACGCACCGGCTGTGCGTGTGACCCTGTTCTAGGTCTTGACCCCTTTGTGTATCTCTCCCTCCGACTCTCATGCGATGATATACCGTGCGATTGCTTCTCCTTTCCCTTTGGTATATCAAGCACCATTCCATGCAGCCTGAATGTGAGTACCATTGGCATCCAAAGCGATCCGCCTCCTTTACTATCGAAGACCGTAAAGGTGTTGACGGTGTTGGGAACGATCTAATCGGGTCGGAGGGGTCAGAACAGGGAATAAGAGGTAGATCCGTAGCATAACGGCATGGCCTCCTGGACGAAGAGAACCTTGTCTGACATGGCCCGAGAGGGAGTCAGCCGTCTTAGCTCGCCGGACAAGGGGATCAAACGTAGGCCCGAAGCGCGTGCTTCGCCCCCAAAGGGTCGTCGCCCCTCTGCCTTGCTTGCGGTCGCGTTCCCAGGCTGAGTCCAAGCGAGGCCAGTTGACGGGGGGCGCAGGACAAGACGATTGGTTGCTCGCCCCCTATGAATTCTCAGTACAGAGCGGGGGTCTTTATGTAGGCAGGCAAAGTTGGCCCGCGAGCTACACAATAGGCAAACGGCCAAGCTGTGGTCTGTTGGAGACCACATCGGTTTTTGAAGGTAAATCCGGCGCGATCGCGTACACGGATCACGTCGATCACCGGCTAGTATAACAGAAGCCGAGAGCGTGCGATATCCAACAGCGGCGCCAACGGAAATATTCTGGTGGCTGCTGCGTAGTATCGCCCCGTGGCACATGGGGGGAGCAAGTCGGGGGCGAGGAAGGCAAAGGGGGGGGCACAGGCTCAGGCAGGGGGCTCGACAACCTGTCTTTTCAGATGGGTCATCCGCCCCACATCTTATCTTAGTCGTCACAATCAAATGGACTAATATCGCATCCTGTTAGCGATCCCAAGAGGAGCACCATGCTTAATACCCCAGCGCATGGATGTGGTATAACATTAGGGGAGATATCCGGAAGCAACCGAAGAGTACTTCAGCACCGGACTTTCAATTCAAGAGCCAGTTCCCCCCCATCGACCCTCATTAAGCTGTCTCTGGCCTCTGTACAGGCCACACCACATCACTCCTTTTACGAGATTGTACTTTGGGGATGCTTCAAACGTGCCTATACCATTAGTAATTCTCAAGATAAGGATCCCATTGGTCCTTCGACAAAAACACGGTAATATTTTGGTTTTGTTTTTTTGCCTGGACACATATGATGGGGGGACCACACAGGCTGTGCACCTTACTTACTGTTGCGAAAATTCCTACGGGGTGCGATCATATAGTGTTGCGACGCTACAACACGAGCCCGAACTCTTTGCGTCGTATTCGGTCTCGTCTCGTCTTGGTGAATGGGGGGGATGGGCCTGGAGAAGAGGAACGTCTGATATCGGGACCTGTGCAGCCTCTCGTTCCACTGGTAGTGGCACATGGGCTGGCCAGATAGAAAATGTCGGTGCTACCGACCACATGTCACCAACAGAGGTTATGGCTGGTATTCAGAGAAGGTGGGACGAGATTTAAGAAAGGGGGCCAGCGTCATTGGAAAGATATGTTCCAGCAAACCATTATTTCCAGTGTAGAACAATCTGGAGAGCAACATTGTCAAAGCATACAAAGGGGCCCTCCTCCCCAGCAATGGTTATCGTGCCGCGAGAGAGAAAATGCGGTAAACCGAACGCGTTTTCCGTTCAGGTGAGCCGGAGAGGGTCGATCACACTACTGCCACAAACCCCGCTGATGCCAAGTAAAATGGCAATCAAGAGCAGAGGTTAGATGAATCATCGATAATGATTGGTTGCTGGTGAAGAGTAGAAGTAGAGAATAGAGCGTAGAGAGAAGGAGGGAATGAAAGGGAGTTAGAAAAGAAGACAGCCGAAGCGAACACAATAGCCGAGGATTCCAGAATGGGGCGGGTCTCAAATGTTGGATTTCCGCCCGGGGGAACCACACACTGCCAGTTGCTAGCGGATATGAGGAAGCCTATGACTGAGAGCGCCCGAAGCTCCAACTATGCTCTTGGCGCTCACTGGCGAAGGTCCACAGCGCCCATACTGGCATGTTTTGACAAGTATCTTCGTCTCAGTCGAAAGACCTCTTGCTGTACATCGACATTGACCCGAGCATTTCAATCCCCCTGATGCACAAATGTGCATCATTGAATTTCCTTTTGACTTCTTGCACAATTATATGCATCAAATGCGTCACCAGACACCGTCTGCATCGCATTATGTCAGTACTCTACATAGAGAGAGGGGGAAGGGGGAACACACTTCCTATAGTTGGCCTAGTCGTCTTGCCTGCATAGCCTCTAGCCCTATGTGCATCCATGGCTACATTGGAGACCGTTTTGCTGTAGCTTTCCCGAGATAATTTACGGCCACCGGATCAGACCTGTTGTCCACACAGGCTTTTCCTTTGGAAAGCCTCTCGTACTCTTGTCTCTTTGACCTCCATTGCCACCGTTTCCCCTTCAGTGAAAATGTATTCGATTATGCTGGTTTTGCGTCTGATATCCGAGGACAGTACAACTAAATTGATCTAAGTGCGAACTACAACGTTCGACGCATGTGTGTCGGTGTATAGTACTATACATTTGTGCAACAAAGACCGCGTGCGAATGGTGGCTTTACCTCATGGACAGAGAACATTTGGTCCCTGCACCCTGAAGGCTTTTGCGTGGAGCATAGAAAGAGGGAAAATGCGCGCGTGGAGACAAAGAGGGGGCATCAGGCATCAGGGCCTCACCTGCCTTATATAGTAGTCATTCAAAAGTTTCGTCATCTACAAAAACAGGGGAGGGAGAGGAAGAGGAACAGGCTGAGGGCGTGCTCTTTTGGGTTACTATTATATGTGTTTTCCAACTGTGAGAAACAGATTGTTTCTCTCTCGCTCCCTGGCAGTCCATAATGCTTCATGAAAAGCATATCATCCAGAAGCATATATACGACACAGCTGGAAACTTTTGCCGTTATCAAGAAGGTTTTGGTTGACACGTTGACAGTGGCTGTGAGGCACCAGGAGCGATCCTTCACTGCGGTGGACTTAGTATTCATGATTCAGGATATTCAGGCCTGATTCTTATATTAGGTCCCACAGGCGTAGGAACATTTGAGCGCTGGCAAAAGTGAGCTCAGCGGTCACAGGTTGATGAGCACTGCTTCGAGGAGAGGCCGAGCGAGAAGGTGCTTTTTATGATTACCGGATCGATCGAGATGAGCGCAAGATAGAATGTGGAGGCCTTGAAGCTTCAAGTTGGAGCTTGAGGTGGCATGCTGAGACGCTGAAGAGGCATGTGTGCCATTTAGTTGTGCCATGTGACATCACCGGCGCCGAGATGCCAAGGCTTCAGGCCTCAGGCTGAGGCGCTGAGGCCGACCATATTGCCCGTTCATACGTTTCCAGTCTCAAGCCCAGCGTTGGACATTGTGGACATCCCGTATACGCCCGGAGGCCAGAGCAGGGCGGGATATGCGCCCCCAGGCCCCACAGTCATTTTGCAGTGGCATGATGCATAATGCATGATGCATGATGTCACACCATCACAAGCCACATGCACACATTACCCCGGTGACCAGTGACTAGTGACTATGACTACTGAGTACTGACCGGTGACCAGCTTTTCGATAGCTGGTGACCGGTGACTGGTGATCGATTCGGTTATCGACCACGCCAATAATACTCCGGTCACCGGTCGCTTTACATAACTTCAAGCTTCATCCTTGTTGGCGGATTGTGGCTTGAAAACGCCGCGAGCACTTCATTGCTTTTTGTGTCCGAACAGACGAGAGCGCTGATGGCCGAGCGAGCGAGTGAGCGAGTGAGCGACTTGGATTAACTGTGCAATAGGATGCTTGAGCTGTTAGATCCCAAATCTTTCGCGGCTCGCACGGACGCGTGCACGGTGAACGCGTTTTCAACCCAGTGCCCGAGCGGCTGGAAGATGTAAAATGAGAATGACCAAAAAGACCTATACTCAAGTACCTCAATGCGGCGGATGGCAATGTGATTGTGAGCACAGCAAATGCGTTCAACCATACACTTTGCTTTCTTCGACGCCAGGTCCAAGTGCCTCGAGTTCACCGAAAAACAGGGTCAACTCAAATTGGTCTTCAGGGCCACACATGCGCTCTGTGGAGTTCCTAGCGCAGAAAAAGTGTTCCAATGTGGATTGAGATCATTGTTGGAGTCCATATTGGTCTGAACTTCTCACCCAGTCCAAATTGCGGAGGCGTTGCACGAGGTCGCATACGGATGACGGTCCTCAAAATTGCGCGCTCCATCCGGGATGACATAATCTCAACAGTGAGCCGGTTCCGGAGTGGATGAGTAGGAGCCATGATACAGGGGGACTGGGCGATGTGTAGCGCTACCGAGTGAGCCAGGGTGGGACGACCAGGAGCTTTAGGATAATTAGGGATGTGTAGGTGGGCCACGCAGTATATGGAGAACTTTCGAGTATACAAGTACTAAATGGGATCAATGTTGCGTACCCGAAGGTGGAATATATGATGAGACGGCAACGCTAGTGGAACCGTGGGAAAGGTGCTGAATCGAACGTTGGAGATAGCAGAATGTTATTACATGAAAAAGTATCAGGGGCACGCTCAGAGATTGTCTTCCCCCTATGTTGTCATGGCAACACGTAGGTGTACTATGTCACGAACAAGACTGCCAACAAGATCTTTGAGAATTGGAAGAATCTTACTCTGAAGAAGAGTTTCATTGAAGATGGTTCAACGTTCATCGCTTCGTGTGTCTACCACGCTCATTCGTCTCAGCTCGCGCTATATAAAAATCCAGTTTCTAAGCGACTGACTATGTATTCGGAAGTATTGGCATATACTGGCAACACCACTATATATAACACCTTTTGGTTGGGTTGGGGCGACATATGCGGGATGATCGATGAGCGCTGAGCCAGCCCCGCGGGAGCAGCTTTTGTTCGTCCCTAATTGAAGTTCTATATACAATTTAGCCTATTAATGCGGATATGTTAACGGGGTTGCCGGTTTGATGTGAGAGTCGCGATTACGCGAAGAGATGGCGAACGAGAAGTAGATTATTTTAGCTGTCTCGATCGGGGTGACTCTCTGTCATACTTCTCACACATGTGTATATATGCACATAGCCAACAAAAAATCCTTATCAATTGACCCTCACTAGTCAGCTTCAGGCTTCGCACCATATGCAAAGAGCCCGATGGATACCTCTCTTCCCTCGGGCGTTTGCAGTGCGTGTGGACTTCACACCTCCCTTCCAACCACATTGATACTTCGCTTAACTCATGATGGTGAAGCTGTGGTCCCTGAGCTGCCTTGCGGGGCTGGCCTCTGGGCCGGCGGAGCGTCTCATCGATGACATAAGGACTCTTGAGTGCCGCGTACTTTATAGCTGGGTTCTTTTCACCTTGGGGTCTGCGTGCTTTAAGCAGCCTTTATAGCGCCTCTTAGACCTTACCGGTTACCGGCCTTATCCTTAACTTAAAGCTTCAAGCTTCAAGCTTTGAAGGATATAATTGACCTTTTCATAAGTTGAGAATGTTGAACGGTTGAACGTTGAACAAGACAACACGCCAGGGTTCTGTTGTCCTGCCAAGCCTTCGGGAAAGCCGCACCCGCTGACCCAGGCGGACTCACTGAAACATGCACCCTGCTGAAACGGGAAGAAATCTTTGTTCTTCCAAATCTTGGCACTTGGGGCCGAGGTGTAGTAGGGCGTGGTAGGGTGTAGAGTGCATGTAGCAGGGTGTAGCACTGTGGTACAGCTATCGCTATCATATACACGCATGTCACTTGTCACATGTCACATGTGATGCACGCCGTGCATCACATATCATGCTAAAAGATGAGAAAATCCATCTAACATGCATGCACAACATGCAACACAACGCAGCACCCAAACCATGCAGTGCACCATACGTCATGCGTCTCTCGAGGAGACCGTTGTGCCATATCTCATTTTGGCCTTCGTGCCCCATATCGCCAAAACTCAGATGGTATCGGTGCCCTACCATATATAACGTTCTACACTCCGCCGGACCTTCCGGCCAAGCATCTCTCAGCCTCGGATATTTCGGGTATTGCTAGTTGCATCGTGCACCGGGCACCCCAGGGCACCCTCTTCGCTTGAGCGCATGGACCAACTGTGTACGGGGCCACCAAAAAGAAAAGCGAGAACTTCCTTGCGCGAGAGAAACGCAGCACACACTGTGGTATCTGCGCACAAGAATCTGCCAGCAGCCTGTGCGGCCCCTGTCCTCGGACACAGTTGCTCGCACGCCCGATTGGGTATGAGATCGATGATCGATGATCATCGATTATCGATCACAAAATGTTTCTAACGATCATGCATCATGATAGTGAAGCTCGTGAACGCTCCGTTGCACACGTTGAACGTTGATCGGTGATTGATGATCGCGTTGTTCCGCAGCATATGCTTGACATCATGGCAGCATGTCAGTTCTTGGCGTTGAAAAGGCTGACATATTAAACGACAGAGGGGGGGCAGGTTCAACGTTCAAGTCCAAAAGGTACATGGTGACCGGTAACCGGTAGCCGGTGCGAGCAACCGAAAAGACCGTCATTGTGGCACTGAAGGAAAGTTGAAGCTTGAAGAACGTTATGTTGAAGCTGAGAAGTCGTAATTGAAGCTTATTGAAGCTTGCCAGAGAAGCTTGAAGGTGTGTCCGTTATCCGCTGGATTGCGCCGCGCTTCTCGCATACATCAAGCTTTCATGCATCATGCATCATGTACCAAGCTTCATGAATTTCATGGCGCAGGAAGTAGGCCCGCTAAAACCCCTCTACTCTTCCAATAAGCGATTTACACATTAGGCTTCAACATAACCGGCACGAGCGAAGAGACGAGAAAAGTGCTTGAATCATCTATTATTGTTTCCCCAGAGACGCTTGGCATGTGTACGTTTCTGATCAGGATGATGTGTGAACAAAATGTTTGAACGTTGAGGACGTTGAGGACGTTGAGGGCGTTGCGGTGCACCTGAAGTTTTGCTCGCTATAGCTGAATGACACTCCTGTGTCAAATGTCACACTTCGAACTTCAACTTGAAAAGCTTTTGAAAAGCTTCACTACTTCATCCTGACCATAGACTAGGGGAAGGTGGTGTTGCTGAACGGATGCAAGAGGATGGCACTTCGTCATATTTCCATGCCTGCACCATGTGTCGAGTGTTAGTTACAGCCGAGCCGATTGGGACGACGTGTCGACAGATTGTCGGTCACGGGTCAAGTGCGAGCAATCCCGGCGGCACCCACAAAGACCTACGCTCTCACATGCACATGTCAGATCTCAGAAGTGAGTAGCATGTCTTAGATCGTTTTTTGGTCACATATCACGCGTGATTACCACAAACTATATGCACTGGGGCACAATCCTCGATCGTTGAATGTGACCGGTGACCGGGACCTTTAAAACTTTATTTTTGGAAGCATGCACACATAGATAAGTGCATGCTTGCTCGGCTTGGCAGTAACTAGTAACTAGTAACTGTAAGTAAAGTGTAGCGAAGGTTAGACCTTACCGGCCGGTGACCAGTGACTTGGTGTCAGTACTAGTGTACTCACTGAATACACAACTGAGTACTGATAGATGAAGAGACGAGGTACACTCAGACTGAGTACACTAATAGTACCGTTGCCTCAAAAACCGACATTCTTTAATCAATCATTTTGAGCCCAATTGGCCTTAAAAATTTCCCATGATGCATGATGACCGGTGCTGCATTACTCCAGAAGACCCATTCCACATGTGGCATCCTGTATTATATGTAGGGGCAATAGGGATCGAAGGGAATAACCGTCATGGTAGACGGCATTGTATACACATGTTATACTCTTTCTCTATATGAGAGCGAACCAAGCTTCAAAAGCTTCTTTTGTGAAATCACGCCAGCGGTGGCGCGGGGGGGGGGGACGGAAGCAATGTGCGATGGGCGTGGAGGGTACCCGGTACCCCCGATGCGCGAAGTAGGGGATTGGCTATCGCCGTCCGATCGCTTCAATGCCAATTTCACATGGTAACTTGACGTTGAAGTCCAAAAGCTTGGATGTTTAATTGTTGTGTTGGCTCTTGTCTTCCTTCTGTTCGGAATTTGTCTAGTCTATACAACCCGCGGACGCAATTTGAGTTTACAGCACGCCAAGCACAGACGTGCCCATGCCGCATTGGCATAAGATATTGGCATATCTAATCTTATCGATCAAGGTAAAAATGACACGCCAAGGCCTGTGGAGGAGAGCCGTACCGTGCATTTTTGTGTGACGCGGTGCGGGTACGCCTGAATGTACGGAGCGACACGAATTAGAAACGACAGACGAGCTGAGGCGCTGAGACACTGAGGTTGTTCGCAAGCCTGAGGCGTTACGCGTTACGCGTTATGCGTTTCGGTGGCACGTCACGCGTGACTTACGACATGTGGGGGCCTCGGCGCCCAGACTTGCCCAGGCCAGGCTCCTTGGCGGTGGGCACGATGTGGCGGTGGGTGCTCTTGATCCTCCGAGGCCTGCAGCAAGGAGTGACATTGATCCGTGAGCACCCCCGGTGATCGCGATGAACGCTTGGAAAAGTCCCGTTTTACGCGCGTGAAGAGGAAGACACCCTGTATGCGGAGTCAAAAATCCACGCTGGGAGTATGGGGCCCCGAAGCCACCTACGGGAGGGTGCAACTGTCCTGATGTTTACGATCTAATCATTGGTGTCATTAAGCAGTCCTCAGCCTGAGCGCTCGCGCTCAGCGCTCATCGCATGCTTACAGCGCTCCACAGAGGATGGTGCAGCAGGTTGGGTTGGCCTGCTGGAGCGACACGAGCGTCAAACGCGTGCCAGCGCTCCGGACTTGCTACGTAGCACAATCATCTTAACCGCGTTCATTGACAAGTCATTAAGCCTTAAAAATCAAAAACCATGCACATGATCGATGATGCATGAAAAGCTTGAAGCTATTAAGGTGTAACATGGAACAGGGTGTAAACGGGTGTAACATGGTGCATGGACTCAGCAACCGCCCGTTATCCACTATCGATCATCGATGAATCATCCACATCATTTGGATCATGCATCGTACATCACACGTCTCCCTTCGAAAGTCACACGTCACACATCAGACATCAGACATCATGCATCACCAATATGCGGGCACCAAGTCTCCCTTGGGCAGGCCGTGGGGTCATCCTCCATGTCTTGTTATAACCGTAACCAGCTTGTGGCTTCCGTGGCTGTCCGCTATATATAAAGGTCAGCATAGCAGGTGTGTTTAACACCATCACTGCGCAAACTTCTAGCCACTCGATCCACTTCCTCTAAGCGTCCCTCGCTACCAATCGCTTTTATCGTGTCAGGTCTCTCGCACACAATCCCCTCTCCCGCTCTGCCCACAATCCCCTTTCGCCCTTCCAAAGAGCCTTGATATATCCGTCATGGCTGGCAATCACCTCCGCGTCACTATTCGCAGCGATGCACTGCCGCCCCTCAACCCGCCAACAGGAGAGGCCTCCCACGTGATGGAATCGGGCTCCCAAACGCCGGGTCATTGTTCTCCGGTCCAGTCACTTTCCAAGTCCCGGCGTCTGTCTTCGAATGACCGCCAGATCAGTTTCGGGGTGGACACCAAAATCGACGATGCGGATGGCAAATTTGCAGGCATCACTACTAACAGCACCAATACTAGTACAACTGCCTTCTCGCCCCCTTCCCCCCCACAAGAGGAACCGCCTTACAGTGTTTTTGCCCCCAGTTGGAAAATCTTATCCTTGGGCTAGTCACCACAACCGCATTCCTCAGTCCGATGACCAGCAACATCTACATGTCGGCTATCCCTAGTATTGCGAGGGTACGTTCCATTTTTTTTATCATTGCCCTTCTGATGAAACAATAACCACTAACTGTGATGTGCCGACAGGATTTGAAGCAACCTCAGGAAAGCATCCAGCTGAGTGTAACCGTCTTTATGATTGCTCAAGGTCTCAGCCCTATGGTTCTCGGATCTAATACCGACAAGTATGTACCCTTCTGCCATCAAGTTCCATACACTAACCAAACTTTTCCGAAGAACGGGCCGCAAACCAGTGTACATCATTTCGCTCATAATCTATTTGGGTGCCTGCATTGGGATGTACCTGCTGCCCAATGCTACGCCTTCGTCCAAGAGCGGAGTGTACGCTGGCCTCATGGTGCTTCGTGCGCTACAAGCGGTAGGAAGCAGCTCTGTAATGTCCGTTGGCTCTGGTACAGTGGCGGACTTGTTCCCTAGCTCCACACGAGCTGGACCCTTGGGAATTTTTGTGGCTTCCTATTCTGTTGCTCCCGCCATCTCTCCGCTCATTGGAGCTGCTATTACTTCGGGTGCCGGATGGAGATATATCTTCCTCTTTTGCTTTTGCCTGGCCGCAGCTTGTGTTGTTGCACTTCTGTTCTTCCTGCCAGAAACCCTACGGAAGCTGGTTGGAAATGGCAGCAAGCCAGCTCCCACCCTGATGCACGAGGCCCTATTCTGCCTCCTGACGGGAAAGACCGTGACTCAACGGACGGGACAGGCTCGGCCTGGTTTACCACTTCCATGCGACCCATCTCGATTGGAAGGGAAAAGTCCCGTACAGCGTCGCTTCGCGATCATCTGTTACGAGGCGAAGGATATGCTCTCTTTTACTCCTCTCAGATTCTTGCTGATTCCGAGGTGGTGTTGTGCCTTCTAGGGTACGCATTCCCTTTTTCGGCCAGATGATGATTCTTTCTACCATCGCCACCAATTTCGAGCAACACTACGGGTCACGGTGATGCAATCAGGTCTGGTTTTATCAGTACTGGAACGGGAGCCATGCTGGCGGCTTTTGGCACCGGCCGAGTCTTGAACTGGACCTATCGTCGAGTCGCACAACAAACTGAGGAGCGTTTGGCGCAGCAAGACTTGGAACAGGACATGAAACATGGACAAATGGACGAACCTATTGATTCTACGGTCATTTCCGACAAGCAAATGGATCGCGAGAAGCAAGGCACCCTCTCCACATCTGCAAGTACCGCCAAGCTCGAAATCCAAGGCCCGGGAACCCAAACCCCTCGTCGCAAACCTGTTGGAACTGATGGTGCCAAGGACCTGTCCTTCCCGATTGAAAAGGCACGTCTGATGCTTTGGCCGTACATGATTGGTCTGAATGTGGTATGTTCCCTGATCGCGTTCTCTCGTTTTCTCTTCTGCGACCATGCATCCGTACCCAATGCTGACTGCTTTCCTTCTGCCAGGTTGCTACTATCGCATACGGATGGAGCGTTGGACGGACTAGCTGTGCAGCCCCTATCGTATTTTTGTTCCTCAATGGGTTTACCGTCGGAACAATCAGCACAATCTTCCAAAACCTTATGCTTGACTTCTTGCCTGGTCGTTCAGCTGGCGTCTCCGCCTCCAGCAACTTCGTTCGTTGTCTCCTAGGTGCGGCGGGAACAGCCTGCATCGAGTATATGATCAGAAGTATTGGTACCGGCGGAACCTACACGGTCGTTGCCGGGATTTCTGCCCTCAGTGTGCCAGGTGTGATTACCATTCTGATTCACGGGCCCAAATGGCGTGCAAAACGCTTTGCAAAGGAGATACCTATCCCCGGGAATTGAAACGGGGACGATCTCATCGTCTATAAAACATATCAGAATCCAGGTTCAACCTTCCTTCTGTACTCCCCCCTGGCGTTCAACATCCTTGCCGTCAGAACCGTCGCATTGTGGATATTTCCTCTGTTTCCTCTTTGATGCCTTTCAATCCACTTCTTTTCCCTCTCCGCCACGGGCATGAGCTTCACTTCTCCGGACACTTGACGAAACGGGCCTGAGTCAATAATTCACCTACCTTTTCCGGCTTTCTCGTGGTTCTCGACCCCTTATACTACTAGATGGGTTTAATGTCGATGTCAATCTATTGCCGAATATGCACCCTTATGTCATCCGTAATTATAGTCATTTTGGGGTCTCTTATCGATGTGCTCCACATAAAGTCCGTTGAGCTGCCCCCCGTGATGAGACATTGTGCAAGAAGAGTCCCAAAATACCGAGTGACATCGTTCTGCGGGCTTTCGGGGGGGAGGGGGAAGAGTACAGGAAGTGGAACGTGGCGGAGATTGAAGAGAGCACGAAGGAAGGGAAGCTATTATGATTCTGTGGCACTAGTCTTCCGTTTCAACCATAAGAACGAATAGAAGGCCAAAGGGCTATTTCCCTCCCATTGCTGTCAGACCTTGATCCCGACTTCGATACATCAGCAAGTGAGAGCTCCAGAGGGGATCTGGCACTCACTCGTTCGCACCTAGTACCCACTGCCCTCTCCATACTGCGGGCTCACAGCCAAATGCTAGGGATGCATTGAAAGCCTCTCGACGGAATAAGAATGTAACGATGGGGTTTATGTGGGGAGGTTCAAACACCCCAAATGGCACGGGCGAAGACGGACTGGCAAGTCAGTCGGAGCCTATGCGATCTCTTCTCCTCTCCCTAGACTCGATCCCAGAGCTTGCTCCCAAATCCAACCTACTAGTCTCATCGTGGCTATACCTAGATCATCAGACGGACTATCGGCGTCAGGCCCATGCCCACGCCAACCAAACTACGCATAGGCTCCGCTAGGCTTTCGAGTCCGTCTTCGCCCTTAACACCAAATCCCGAAGAACACAGACGACTTTCAGAGCGAGGCCTTAGCAAGTTTCCGGAAGCCCTCTATGGAATTTGCTAGGATGATACGGCTGTGCCTATAGGCGCTTCACGTTGCCAGTGTCATCATCGCAGCCATCGACTCTTGACCCTCCACCTCCGTAGACCCACGTCCCACACCTTTTGATCCATCGGTCAAAAGCGCTGCTATATGGGGCTCCCTCTCAAGAATATTGATACAACGCAGTTCACAAAAGGAAAATTTGAACCGGCCCATACGCGAGGTTACCATTCTCCCGAACCGTAATGCCTTCGCCCCCATACGAACTGCAAGGTGGGAGCGCAGGCGCACTTTTATTGTGTGCAAAACTTTTGCTCTGTTGGGGAGCAACAATTGGCATGCGCCACAGGTCTTGTGGTACACGATAACGAAGGCCAGGAGGATCGAAACATGGCATAAATAAAGGCCCCGTCGGGTAGGCGGGACCAAGTGGCGGTGGGAAGTCGATGGTTGTTCGCCAAACTTTGACTGGCGACTATGAGAGACACTCCAGGTCTCTTCTGGGCCAAGATATGGGGTCGATCGGGACTATGAGGCATGTCCATTCCGACCATCGGCTCTAAAGCCACAACAGTTCTAAAAACCCATTGAATCAAGTTCGACCTTGGTTCAGACAGTAACTAAAGCCAAACGCATCTCCTGCGCGAGAAGGCTGCGCCTCCTTCCAGATGGCGGCATCAGTGTGTTGGACATGTGTCATTGAGAAGGCCCACAACATGGTTGGCCTTAACCGCGATCCCCGTGCAACACGGTCACCTTTGCGTGCTAGGGGGCGAACTGGGTGCACGACGCCCAAACGGACGTTGCAGGAATCCGAACAGTTGGCCGTTCCCAAAGGAGGGATGCCCCCGCCGCTTTTTTCATTGATCTTCGGATTATTATTGTCTCTAACGTCCCGATCTATCCTACTCTACAGGTTGTGGTACTTGTGCTCGCGCTCTAAAAACATCATCGGCAAAATGCACACCCTTTTTTGTATACAACCAACTGTATCAACGGGCTATGCAAGAGCCGTGTACTACTACTACAAAGTAGTACTAGGTGAAGTTACTTACAACTTGATTCTACGCAGCAACCCTTCTCTATGAGGAGATCTCACTCGGCCAAACCATGGCATCTTGGTTCAGTTGATCTCGGCCATCCAGCTAGGAAGGCTGTCGCAGGGTCAGTTGTGTCTCTCGCAAAAGTATATGAACAAACCTTTTTCACTGAACCCCTTAAGGCCCATCCGCAGCCAGGCTTATGGACTGTGGACAATGTATGCGCTATACGTTACTAATCCTGTTTTAAATGCATACAGATGCTGCCAGCCTGATGTATAAACTGTGCGTATTCCATACTAGTCCCACATAACTTTCCTGCAAAACGGCACAGAACAACGCCCGCGGTCTCTGCGTTCGTTCTGCGTCTCTTCGCCACGGTTCCGTGGCGTATCTATACCCACAACATGACTTTCACACGGACTGAGTATAAGTAGTAGTAACAACAAGGGAATCAGATCAAGCCACCAGACCACATCCTCCACAGTCATGACATCGCCTGTGACATGTGAACAGGGAGAATGGGATGAGAGCTGTGTCGTAAGGGAACAAGGCAAAAACTTTTAACTTTTGGGTCGGGTGGTTCCGACTCGATATGAGGAGATCATGGTGCTGCGCAGGGGGACTTGCGCGGCAAGGGTTCAAGAAGCAAAAGGGCCGAGCAGTCCTGTCTGACCCACCGGTCGACCGCCTGCTGAGCCATGCGCTCAGCGTCACTTCGGGGCGTACGCGGAGGGTCGATGGCGAAGAACGGGGTGAGGAAGAAGATGCCTACCACGTGGGGAGGAAACACGTCCAAGGCCGCTTTTAGCGTCGCGATACGTCCCCGTGCCAGGGCAATGGAGGGCGCATGACCACTTCCCAATTGGATCGTTGCTGCATGAGCATGCAAACAGGCCCAAGCAAGATGCGCCATACTTTCTTCCGTCAGTGGCGCCCCTTGCTCGCCCGCTTGAATCAGTGGGTTGAGGTGATCCTCGCTGTATTTCAAGCTAGGAGGGAGCGAGGCCAGTAGCTCATCCATCTCTCCCCTCGACCGGCAAGTCAGACTCTGAATGAGCGCGGCCAAAGCCCCTTCTAACCCAGCCACATTGGCGTCAAAGCCGCCAGCTGGGACGGAAGGTGAAGCGCCAGCGTACAGGCACGCCATTGCGTCCATGGCCGCTACCGCATGGGCCAGCAGCCCCTCCTTCTTACCTTCGCCCGCTTCCACCAGGCGCCACGCACAAGTCGTGTCCAGGGCCGCTTGGCGCGCTTGCCCACTAGCGAGCGCGGCAAGTGCCAACAGGGCATATGTCATCGGATGACAGGACTGCTCAGGTGTGAGCGCAAGGAGCAGACGAGATGCCTGGGCATGAGGCGCTCCTTCATCTGGCGAAAGTGTAGCGGCGAACAAAGCATGGTGCAACGCCGGGTCCATGTCAAACCGGTACCCATCCTTGTCGTTCTCCATCTTGGTCAAGGAGGGGAGACATAACGCGAGCGGGAACCCACTAGTCCTAAACTGTGCAACGAGCTCCTCTTGCTTATCGAGAGGGGGCAGGAGAGCTACAGCCGATTGTCGAAGCATTGCCTCAATTCCGTCGGCGGGACGATGATGACCTTGGGAGAAGGTGGTCGTGACCTTGTTGCCGCGCGCAATGGACCAGCCTTCTGGGGAAGCAGAGGCAGGAGGTAATGCGCTTGTCCAACCGGCGCCCGCTTCGGAGGTGACGGTATCAACCGGCCCAGGTTCCCCTGCCCTTTCGCCCAGGCTGGGCAAAGAGGAACGAGAAGAGCGCGAGTCGCTTGACAAGGGCCCGGCCAGCGGGGGAACCACGGAGGATGCCCGCCGCACAACAGCAGGTGGTGGGGTGAGCACCGAGAGCGGCGGGGTAGCCCCTGCAGTAGGCTTGGAGGGAGCAGCAGCTTCTGCCAGGACTGCCAGTGACGAATTGTCGCTAGTAGGCTGCGGTGGAGGTGGTAGGCTGCGAGGCCCAAAGGTAGGTAAACGAGCACCAATTTGGCCAGTTGAAACGCTTCTTCCAACCGCTGATTTGGGAAGTGACGTCTCTTCCCCATCCAAAGTGTCCACGGCAGATTGAAGAGAGTATGAGGAGGGCAAAGACTCGAGCCGCTTGTGCTGACTCGCCGGAGCCAAGACACCGGATTCGTCGCTAACATGCACACAAGGTCAGTCACCTCCTCTTCCAGCACAAGGGAAACAGAGAAAACTGAGCGTACTAGTATTGGCACACTTTGCCGTTAAAAATACAGTTGCCACATGGCTGCTTTCGGTCGCATCGACGTTTGGCTTTGTGGCAGGAAGTGCAAGAACGCTGTGACCGCTTTCGCTTTCCACGCTGTGGCACATAGGGCATGTCCCAACCTTCATCTCCCCCAACAAAGCTAGATGGAGGGGCTTCACGCAATACCGACGGGTCCGCCATAACTGGGCCTAGCACGAGTGGGGTAGACGAGGTGGGGGATACATTGTTTGCCGGGGGCAGAGGTGGGAGGTGGCGGTGTGGATCGGCGGCGATGAAATGGGACCGGGTGTGAGGGGTCGAGGCTCCGGACCAGGCAGGCGTAACCGACCCACTCGCTTCGGTCACAGTCGAGAGTAGGTTGGCACGCACAGCATATCTGCGTGCTTGTGGCAAATCGTCAGACCAACGATGTTGGCGGGGCGGTGGACGCTCCCCCCACCCACCCACAGGCGGGAATCGATGGGGCGGAAGCAGGGAAGACGCCAGCGGCGCAGAAGAGGTGGAGGTGGTGGAGGTGGTGGAGGAGACGGAGGCGCGATGGGGCGGGGCGGGGGGGTGGTAAGGTGGTGGATGGCAAGGAGGGACGCGACGAGGGAGTGAACGTTGTAGACGGAGCTACGCTGTGTCGGCGAGGCGAGATAACAGTGAGCTGGTCGATGGGGGGCAGAGGAGTCTCGGCGGGAGACCAAGCAGTGTGAGCATCGTGGATGGCCGGGAGCGTCGGTGCGCCGGCGTGGCGCTGTTGGGGCGTGCGGCGGAGCGGAGGTGGCGAGGCGGGGCGATGGAACAAGGGCCGGTTCCTCGCGGGCTGCGGCAGCGGAGGCGGGGGGAGGGCTTGCCGGGCGGGGGAGGGGATGATGATGGCGGCGGGGGCATGGGGACGGGGACGGGGACGAGGACGGGGATGGGGATGGGGACGAGGGCGGGGACGGGTGGGAGGAGGACAGAAACGCAGACCGCAGAGGACGGCGGTTGCGAACGGGGGCTGGGACTGTGGCGGGTGATGCGGGCAGGGCGCGCGTGCCATTCGTTATATATGCCCGATCCGGCTGGCGTGGCCTGGGCGCCGGAGCAGCCGAGCCGGCTGGCCGCGCGGGTGCGGCGACACTGGCGTGCTGGGGCGACCGCGGTTGGGCCCGCATCGGTCGCGGGGGGCCGAACATGGCGGGGTACGCGCAGAGACTGGCGCCGTGCCGCGGAGGGAGGACGGTGTTAGTTGTCTCAGGCCCAACCAGACCCCGCCCCGCCTCCCCCGCTGGGCGAGGGGGCGCGCACAGGCGCCGTGCCTCCCCCGCATTCGTGTGTCGCACTGCGGCGCATGCGAGCAGACCCGGTCGGACAGCGCCCTACAGCGCCGCCGCAGCCATCGCTGCCGGGGGCGGCCGACGCCGACGACGCTACTGGGGGGCACTGGGCTGCTGGGCGCCACTGGCGCCGTGCCCCGCTGCCCCAATGCCCGTGGGCGCTGATGCTCAGCGCTCCGCCGGAGCGCGGCTGGACTGCTGGGCTGCTGGGGCACAGAAGGGTCCGCCTGTCCCGGCCCGGCATGTTCATTCCCGCGTCACACCTCACCCATGCGCCATGGTGCACTATGCCGTCACGCGGCACGTGTCACGCTGGCGGCGATTGATTGAATATTGACACGTCAACATGACGGGGAAGGGCAACACCAGGCAAGGCACTTCTAATGCCGACTGCCAAGGCTGCGTTGGCTGGGAGTTACTAGTTACGTCCGCGCGGCTAATCGCGCACAGCGCCGATTGGCCACCAAGCCTAGCGGCACGCCCAACATGCTCACAGTGCCTGGCTTGGGGTGCGCTCAGCAGCCCTTGCCCTGGTGCGCTCGCGGTGCCTGGCCACCGGACCAGTCTGACCACGCGGACCTTGTTCCGGTGCACGTGACCGGGTCACCGGATCACCTTGCCAGGGCTTGACCGGCTGGCCGGTCACATGTCACATGTCACATGTCACATGTCACAGTGACTGTCACCGGTGACCCACTCCTTACCCCACACCTGCCGTGAAAGGCGACAGGTTGCAGAGCCGCGGTACATGGCGGAGGATTCCGGCGCAGGTTTCCTTCCTTCGTCCGCATCGCCCGACAACATGCAACCTGGCGCTCCGCAGCCGCTTCTTGCATCTCTGATCTCATCTATGAGTGACCGTCGGGTCGATGGATTGAGAGGGTCATCATTATCTCCATACAATCGCCACAGGTTTTACCGGTTACCGGCTACCGGTTACCGGTTACCCACCACCCAACGATACATCGTCCCTCTCGTCCGGAGCCACGCCCCCATACTGGACCCTCTTGGACCCGTGGCGAGCACCAAGGTAAAGACAGTATGACTTAACAGAAGATGGAGATGGGAAAAGGACGAGAATCATATTCATCGAGGAGAAAGGAGGCGAGGTTATATAATATACCTCGGAGAAGATAGCATGCGAGCTGAGTCAGACGTAGAATGCAGGGGGAGCATAGACAAAGGGCAAACAGGGTCTAGAACAAATGAGGGTTCATCAAACCTGATGACTATATGTGACCATGTCGCTCTGATCCCGACATGACTAGGACTGTTGTACAATGAAGCAACTCAAGTAACAATGTGGAGAAATGGAAGAAACGAACAGCTTTCTTTTTTCCGGCAGGGCTTTTCTTCTCTGGTCGTCCGCTGTTGCTCTCAATCCTACCAGCCTTTTTCAATCTGCCCACCTTACTCTCTCGGAGAGATGGCGTCCGTCGTCGTTGTTCCTCTGCCATCGGTCAACTGACCTGACATGCTGACAGGTGAAGTGGGTTTCCTGCACGTCGTCTATATTCTTTTCTCGTCGATATGAGAGTAGTAGTAAAGAGTACGTAACTGTTGTAGGTGGTGCCATTATGCAGTTGAATATAAGCTGAGGCCGCTGAGGCCGTTGACACAACTATATACATCCGTGATCTAATTGTCGATGAACCCCTGGGGCCTGGATCGTGAGAAGGTGACGAGATGATAGTAATGCCGGAAGATGTAATGGTATTATCTGCCAGCTTAATTGCTCTTCTACATGCAGGACCCCCCAAACCCGCTCATGCACTAACTGGCTCCTTCAAACCGTTACATGTTTAGGACATAGCACCATTGGCAACCACAAACGTCATGCAATGTAGCATGCAATGCGTAGGTCCAACAGCTTAGCCATGCTTGGCCCCCGCACCCGCGTAACACCTTTTGTTACCCGTTACGCGTTACCACCCCCTCCTGTGCGCTCTCGTGGACATGCATGTACCCGCCGACTCTCGCCCTCGTTAATCAATTTGTGGGGGTCACCCGGTCACAAGTGACGGTGAGGTCACTCCTCAATATGGATGAACCAAGACCCTCTCTGTTCACAACGTTCAACGTTCAACGTCGTTCAACGTTCAACGTCCAACGCTCATTGCCGGTGGGATCTCATGGTATGCATTACATGTTTTACTAAGGCAGACAGTGACATGCACCCCATCCAGTTGCGGGCCGCGAGCGTCGGTGCTCAGCATCTCTGGGAGTAACCAGTAAGAGCTCAGCTTACTGAGCATTGAGAGTTTCTCACGGGCACACGTTCGGTCAACCTCTGCTCCCCTCCTTTGCTTTTGATCAACATGCTACAATGCTGACCACGGTTGAGCTCCAGTTTTTCTTGATGGAGAAGTTGTGAATGACGACCCCTCACTTATGTCGCAGGCCTCACACAGAAGGCTGAGGCTGAGGCTGAGGCTGAGGCTGAGGCTGAGCTCAGCGCCGAGGCTCACGTTTTTTAAGGGTCACCAGTCAAGGGTTAAATTTAACACTAAGCTATTATAGGGCTGAGCACGCCTGAGGGATCCCCGCAGGCCTTCCTAGACACTTTTGCGACGCCACGCTGGTGTAGTGGCGCCGGTAGCCCACGCCCGGAACCGCCGGGTTCATTAATCATTTCTTGATGCAATATTCTCCGTTCTGGAGGGCGAGAACATTATCTAGCCTCTACTGTAGCCGGTGACCGGTGACCCCGTTGTCCATGGGACAAAGGACAAGCGGGAAAGGGTAACATGGACCGCTGTCCATCACCTGGCAACCGGTAATGGGTAACGTTTCCGGTATGGCCTGGTATGGCCTGGTATGGCCTGGTATGCAGTATGGCGCGTTGTGCTCATCGCTAAAAAGTGTGAAAGCTAGTATGCGGTTTTAACAGAAGGGGGCATTGGCCAAGTGTACGCTCTAATAGCCTGGACCTGGCCCGCGAACAGCGGGAAAGTGCTGACGATGACTGAGTACTGACGGGTCCGTAACTCAGTACTCGGTGATTGAATTCAGTGCACGCAGATTCCGTACTGGCCGTACTGAGGAAAGCTAGTAACCCTACTGTAACTCAGTAACTCAGTTACTCGGTGTGAGTTCTGAACGATCTGAACTCAGATCTAGTATCTACTGGGCAATTGCCATTATCAAAGGGCTGGGGGTGACCGGTGACCGGTGACCAGTGACCGGTGAGACCGAGGCCTGAGGCGGCCTTAGGCCTTAGCGGCTTAGGCGGCGCGGTGGGCCCAGCTGGGCACTCAGCCAGAACAGCCATGGACTTATGCTTAGCGCTTATTAGTCTCCCCTGGCTCCCGCTGAGCCGCTGGCCGGCTGAGCACAATGGGCCACCACGCACCAGGGGCCGCCCTGGCCTGTGAATTCAAACGCATCCAGCTTTAAGCTTTAAGCTTTACGCGTTACGTTACGCAGCTTCAGCTTCATGCATCATGCATCGCCGGTCGTCACGCGTCACTAGCGTCACTAGTCATTGGTCCCTTATTCTGAAATCAGCATCACTAGTGCGTCACAGTATTGGGTGACGTGGGTGACGGGTGCGTTACTAAGAGCGTATCCTGCGTCCCTGTGCTCCCGATTACACCCTTCGGTCGAATGCAGGAGTGGTGCGCTGGGATGCTGCAGCTAATTCCAGTGACACATGTTGCTGTGTCAATCAGTAATTCATGCCAGCCACAATCTGAAAGCTCATATCTCCATCTCCGATATATACTCACCATCTCGACCTCTTTGTCTGCTATCTCTTGTCGGCTCTCCTTCCACAACACCTGCTGTCCTTTCTTCTTCCACACCCACCAGGGCGATCGAAGGAGTACCGGTCTCTTCATCCGCTTTTTGGCAACAATGCTTCCCCATCCACGGGCGCACCCACCAACACCGGCGTGCGAGATTGCGCTCCATGTGGCGAGTGAGGACGTTATCTGCGCCCTGCTCCACCCGGTCACGTTTGCCTGGCCCAGACCAGACTCTGAGCGGGGTGGTAGAGCTGATGTGTCCGACCGACCGGTCGATCCAGTCTGTCAAGGTATCACTCGAGGGGCGGCAAACACTCTATTTCCCGGACACTACCCATGCAACTGGGATGCGTTGCGAGGAAAAAGTGGTGTTCAGCAGCACTCTCTATCTCGTCAAACATTACCTTCGAACTCCCAAAACCCACATGCCCGATGCCTCTCCCACACTGACAAGCGAAAATGAGACAGATGGAGCCCAATTTGCTCCCTCTTCGCTTGTTCCTGACGAGTTGGGTCATACCACCGACCCACCCCCGCAGTACGCTCCCGACACGACCCACACACCATCGGTCAAAGCCCCCCACCAGCCGCTGCAGCTCACAGCTGGCGTGCACGGGTATGCATTATGCTGTTTCCCTGTAAGATGATCGAGCCAACGCAAACTGACTTCCTTTTTTGATGGGCTCCAGGTTTGAGTATGTGTTTATCATCCCAGCCACCACGCCTGCCTCCTTTTCCCGGACTGAGGATGCGTCGCTTCGTTATGTTGTGACCGCCACGGCGTTGGGTGCAGGGAGGGGGGGTAAGTCAGACATGTCTACATGGAAGGAAGTGTACCTCCTTACCCAGGTTCAGCCCGATGGAGGTCCTGCCCCCCTCGACATGCAATTTGAAGGTTACCATGAGGCATTGGGTCTTCTTTCTCTTTCACTTCTCTCTGCCTCACTGACGGTGGGAGGGACAGCGGCGGTGGGAGTACGTCACCCTGATCCACCAGCGGGGTGACAGTGCATACCATTCGTGTCTACTTGAAAAAACTGTGGAGCTCTTCAGTTCTCAACGACAAAAGTGGCTCAAGCTCCCAGCGAAAAAGTTACGGTTGTGGGAAAAAGGGTGCAATCCCTCCCCCTACCGTCGCCCGGACGAGGGACTGCCCGAAGACACAATTTGGTTTGCCCAAGAGGGTGAGGACGGCCAGGCCACTCCGGGACGGCCCGGACTGGGTGCAGCAGCAGGACAACCCACTATCAGCCCCTTTGGTACCGTGCTTGACGGCACCTTTGCTCACTATAGCGTAGCGGGCCGTCATTCCCCACCTACCTCCGAGACCAGTGATGGCTATTCCCTCCAGTCCATCTTCCGTTTGCCCGACCATGGTGCGATGCGGCCGAGCACCGTGCGTGGATCGCAGACGGACATTCGGGTTTCGCACGAGATTGGGATTGATGTGTTCTTTTCGCGCTTGAGTGTACTGAACACGATGTCCAACAGTGGCACGACTGGTCTCCCTAAAGTGCAGGTCTTTTCCATGCATCGGACTGTTGCCATTGCCTCCTGTGCCTGCACTCATGACACGATCTACCTTCCGCCCTACTCGCTGGAGCCCCCGCCCTACTCTCACCTGAGATTGCGGCAAGACAGCCCGTCGCCGACTATGGACTGCCCACAACTCTCTGACGATAGATCCAGCCCTTCTCCCCCTCTGGTGCTTACGAAAGAGAGAAGAAAGGGCCTTGCGCGCGCGTCTGGTCACCTCCCCCGCCGATGGACCTTCCCGCGACCCTTCACCTGAGCCTCGCGCTTCCTCTCCCACCGAGGGCTTTACCCGCCGCCTTGTCAAGTCCAAGTCAATACAAACTCTGGTCCGGGCGGGGAAAGATGCCCCGCACCCGTCTACCAAGCGGCCTACCCTGCGCACGCTACACACGCTGCACTCGTTTACTGCCCCACGCTCCATGCTGGGTAAAAAATGGACACTCACCGCATCCCCCAAGACCGTGACGAGTTCGGTTGAGATGGACCTGAGCCTGAACGGCTGGAGTGAAGAAAGCGCGCCGCCTCCGCTGCCGGACTGGTCGCTCCCGTCTCCGTACTACGGCGACACTGCGACACACACCTTGCCCCCCACTGTACCTGTGCCCGTGGGTCGGAGGAACTGGCACAGGGGGAGCAACGGCTCCTCATGGGCGTTTCGACTTCCCCGGTGTATCGTTGGACGTGCAGGAGGAAGAGGGAGCCCCCCCGACTTCTCATCTAGTGAGTAAGGTTACTCCCCCTCCCGCCGTTTTGGAGTGGGATCAGAGCTGGCCTTCGGTCAAGTCAAACAAGAGGGGCGAAGCTCCCCTATGCATCCCTTCACTTACTGATGCGGTGGACGAGATCGGTTCATACTGACACAGGCCAAAAGGGTGGCTTGCTCTACGCGTCTCGATCTCCCACTGTCAATCATGCTCTTCTTGTTCATTACTGTTTATGCCTCCCAGCGTCGTGGGGAGTTTGCGCTGCTCATATCGACGTTCAACCTCGAACAATTCATATACTGTATTCTTCTTTTGGTGCTACTGGTTACGCGACCAGGCGGCACCTCCTACCCCCCTTCTCCCCCTGTGCTACATTCGTATCCGTGGTACCGCTGCATCTGCCATCACCGTGAAATGTCATTCATCTCAACGCTCTTCCCTTCCATGGAGATATAGCCAGGCTTGATACATGTTGACACGGAAAACGATTCTCCATGCCCAACCTTGAAGCTTGACATGTGACAATCGACTTGGCTGGCATGATGCATGACCCGAAAACCATGTATGCAAACCAGAACAAAGACCACATGATTGTGTTATATTTGATGGTCTGGTTCTTATTGCGGGCCGAGTAAGTTAGTGTAAGTTATTGTTAGTTAGTAGCCGACGACCACCGCACACAGTATACTGTTCAAACGAGATGACCCTGTTGTTAATGACCCTTCCGTAGGGCCGGATAAGCACAGTGCGGGTGACATCATGGGGACACCGAAGGGGTCACCCTCCTACTTGGTACGTCTCCGACAAGGTGGTGACAAAATACGCAGAAGAAAATATCTGTGTGGGCATACTAGATCGCGTCCATTTCATTGATAGAGCTTAAGGCTGGGACAGGGGGAACGCTACGTCTAAACCTAACCGTTCATCTTGCGGGGGTTACTTGGAAGCGCTACCAAGGTTAAGGAACCAGGGGGATCGCCAGGATATCAGGACCCTCCGGTTCTCGCCATCCGGTCACGTACCCTAGGAAGCGCGTGTGGACACGGATGAACGTGGTTGACATCCGAGCGAGGAACCATTTCCACTGAGACTTAGTAGCCAAATCCTTCCAATGCGCAAACAACTTGCCCGCTGTCTTGGTGCCGTAGTATCCTCGCGTCGTCAAAACCAGGGGAAAAACGGCTCTTGAGTGCGTCCCTGGTACTTGGCGTTCTTGTCGCATTCTGCTTGTTCAAGCAGCCGAAGCAGCTCCTTCTCCCGGCGTTCCAAGGGAGTTGCGGTGCTCTCATGCACCACCCTTCGGTACGCGCTCTGCGCCTCCAGCGATCCCGTGTCGCGCAGCGTGCGGTCTACCTCCATTCCTGACCCACCGAGTGCTCCGGGCCCCATCACGCGGTAGTCGGTGCGCTGTGTCCTCTGTCTCCTCCCATCCTCTTCCTCCACCATAGGTTCGTTGCGGACGTGGGTGTCGGGGATGGAGCGTATGAGCTGGAGAATGGGCTCCCGCACTGCCTCATGCAACGCACCAAACTTGGCCTGGGTGCGGGTGCAAGGTACTAGATCTTGTCCAGCTGTTGAACAATTTTGAACAAATAACTTGAAGCTTGACTTTGACTCTTCTGGTCACTAGGTCACTAGTCACTAGAGTCACTAGAGTGGCGGTCCGGTTTGCTTTCCGGTCGTTCCGGTTGGCGGGTGCATTGATGGCAGCGCCTCCTGTTTCCGATCTATCTATCCGACCGCATCCTTAGACCTTAGGTCCTTTGGGCTTAGGCCGGCCTTACCGCGGTGAGATCTCAACCTCTCAACAATCTCGCCGTTTGCAACTGCCCATCCGTGGCGAAGGCGAATTGTTAATTGCACCACACACAGCCCCCGTGCGGCGACGGCCGAATTGCGCCGTGTCGAGCGCTGAGACTGCCGCAGGCCGAGCGAGCGGCAGGATTCTGGCTGGCAGCCGCAGAGCGGCACACTGCCCTGCCGCCCCCGGCTTGCCAGCTCACCGGCCGTATCACCCAGCCAGGAGCCTCGCGACGGTTTAACCGCCGTTTCGTAATCGAGCGCCCATCCCAACCGCCGCCCACTCGCCTGCGCCGAGCTCCTGGGGCTGGAAGCGATGCATGTCACGTGGTCAGGCACAGCACCCCTGTGCGGCCGCAACCGAGCCAGCCCGCTCTGACGCTCTGCCGTTGGGCGCTCTGCTCTTGCGGACGCTGACCAGGCACGGAAAAAAGAAAAAAAAAAACTGCAGCCTCGTGTCTCCGGTTGCACGATGCGTCACACTGACCACACCCGTTCCTTGATAGGCCGCATGAAGTAGCGTGGCCGCCTCCCTTCCCCCTGTTTTCTTCCCCACCACTACCACCTCCTTCCCTTGCCGAAACTCGTTTTCGCAAGAGCCCGCAACTCCTCCTCGTCTTTTCCACACGGAATGCCCTGCTGCCCAAGCCACCATACTCCGTCTCCCGTCCCTGCTGAGTTTGCCTGCTTGCCCCCCTCCCACACCACCCTCGGCTCGATGGTCCTCTACCACGACGAAGAGCTTCCCGGCTCCTGGGAGCTGATCTCCCACGGCGAAATCATCCTCCGCCCCGCCCCCACCGACTCCCCCAACGACCCCCTCAACTGGTCCCGTGCCCGCAAGGTATGGAATGGCTTGTTAGTGTGCTACCTCGCTGCCTTAACCGCCGCTACTGCCAACGATGCTGGCTCCGGTGGCCAGGGCATGAGTTCAGAAGAGGGCATCTCGGAAGACTATGAAAACAAGGCGGCTGGCGTTCTGTTTGCCGCGATTGCCTTTGTATCGTTTACGACGGCGCCCATGCCATGGCTCTACGGCCGCAAGATTCTGTATTTGCTCTGCATGTTGTCCGGCTTGGCAGGCGCCATCTGGTACGCCAAGATTACCACCCCAACCGACTCGGTATTGAACCAAATCTTTGTTGGCGCCAGTGAAGCCTGTGCAGAGGCCAACGTCCAGCTGTCTCTCAGTGACTTTACCTTTGAGCACCAACAAGGTACCGCGCTCGGGTGGTATGTGCTCAGTACCTCGAGCGGCAACTTCCTCGGTCCCCTTATTGCCTCTTTCATTGCCGACAGCTCGATGGGCTGGCGTTGGATTGGCTGGTGGGCAGCCATCATCAGTGGTGGCACATCCTCGTCTGCTCTTCTTGCAGGACGAGAGTATGTTTGACCGTACCCCTTCAGATGCCGCGACGGCAGCAGCGGTGGCGCACACCTCTTCTGCATCCGAGGAAGATGCCGCATCCAATTCGAGTGTGGACAGGAAAAGAAGGACATTGCGGAGGGGATTGCTCCGACGCTGCTTGAAGCTGGTGCGCTCGCACCTGAGTCAGCCGGGTCGCGCGCTCACGAGCCTGTCAAGACCTACTGGCAACGTATCCAGCCCATCACACCGGCTCGCAACCTCAAAGGCACCGGCTTTGTGCAATACTTCCGTCGGTTGCTGACCATGTGCAGTATGCTCCTCTTCCCTGGCATCTTGTACAGTGGTCTTCAATGGGGTGCACAGGACGCCTGGCTCTCCTTTACCTCTCCCTCGAGGAGGAGTACTGGACGGATGCGCCGTGGAACTATGACGACGCGGCGGATGGGATCATGAACGTTCCCTCTCTCATTGGTGCAGTATTGGGCTGTATCTATGGTGGCTGGCTCAACGACAAGTTTGTCATCTGGCTCGCGAGGCGTAACGGTGGTCATCGCGAGGCTGAGGACCGGCTGTGGTTTATGATCCCAGCAGCCTTTGTCAGTTTTGTGGGCATGATTCTAATGGGCGTCGGAACGGCCCATGGCTGGTCTTGGCCTGTCCCTTACGTTGGGCTGGGCTTCCTTGGCTTTGGCTTTGGTTGCTGCGGTGACCTGAGTATGAGTTTTGCTTCGGAATCCTACCCTGACGCAACGATTGAGGGCATGGCCTGCATTGCTCTGATTAACAACAGCATGGCCTGCCTCTTTACGTTCATTGTCGACGATTGGCTTCAGGCGAGTGGGGTGCAGAACGCTATGATCGCCTGTGCTGTGCTCGACCTGTTTTTTATTCTTCTCTGCATTCCCATGATGATCTGGGGCAAGACCTTCCGCCGTTGGACAAAGGGAATGTACCTCAACTACATTCGTGTGCGCGATACGATCTGAACGGGGTTCCTACATCCCCTCTCTCAGATCCCCATTCCATCTTTCCTCATCTCTACAAAAACAACTGATGCCCCTCCGTGGTCCGCCTCTTTGCTGCGTTTACTTTCCGCTTTATTTGATCCGCTGAGGCATACATTTCGGTCCTCAATGCAACGATGATAATGCCTATCTTTACTCCCTCCCCTACCTAACTCACACCTGCTGCTCTCAAACTAGAGCCCCACTGGCGCATTTGCATAGCCACTGTAGCAGGTCCCTCCGTTACTAACCGCCTACCGAGTGGTGGCAGTGCTGCTACATTCTGCCGGGTAGGAAGGTGTAGTACGTAAGGGCTAAGCTTTCTGGCAACTCCCTGATTAATGATTCGTAATGAAAAGTCGTTACCGGTGGGTATAACGCCAATGATTAATGACGTCGTGATGACGTATTAAGCTTCAAATGGGAACCGTTCCGCATAGCATGCACATCAACTGCATCATCCGAATGCCCAGCGTCCAACGGCGACAAACCCCTCTAATTAGCGCATCATCAGCGCCTCAGGCCCCACAGTCGGAATGCCTTGAGCGCCTTGAAGCTCTTGAAGCTTGGAGCTTGAAGTTTGAAGCTTGAGAGCTCAAAGAGCGCTTGAACTCTCCGTTTCAGCCTGTTTCAAGCCTCAGGCCTCAGGCCTCACAAGTCACACAGCTTTAGCACAGCGTACCTGCGCCTACCTGCGCCCCTCCACCAACCCAAACAGGCAGCAGGAGGTCAAGTGGAGCGTTGGCCCAGCGCGCTCAGCCTCAGCGCTCAGCGGCTCAGCAGCTGAACCCAACGCTCAACCCGTTTCCAGCAAGCCTCTGCTGGCGCTTGGGCTCCGACGGATGCAGTGGGATGGAGGCGGGCGAGCGTGAAGGGATCATGATGATGGATGATAGATCGAATTGATCCTGCCCTCGTGGGCGTAAGACACTATCGCATTCGACTGAAAAGAGGGGGGGGACAGGGTGGGATTGGCAGCCGACCGATCGATGATCGATGAATCGATTATCTTTTCAGTCATCGATGGCCCACCTCTGTCATCGACTTCATTGATGAATTCCTCATCGATCGATCGGATGTGCGCTGTTGATGATCGATGAGCTTTTTTGGATGGACAGCTCGGGCTGAGTCTCAGGAGACGGTAGATGGATGGATGGCCTTTGATGGCCTTTCCGCCACCGCCACCGCCACCACCCCCGCCTCGCTATCCTCCGCTTTTGCAGCTGCCGGTGCTCCTTTGCGTGCTCTCGACGGCCCGCTGCCCCTCCTCCTTCCCCGACCGGCCCTCCGTTCACGATCATCCCCCATCTGTCCCTTCCTCCTGTTCCTAGCTACCCTCCAGCATAGCCCGATCGCCCCCCCTGTCTAGGCCGCTGACCGTGCCTGA
Source organism: Moniliella sp. 'wahieum' (assembly GCA_003971905.1). NCBI lineage: Eukaryota > Fungi > Basidiomycota > Moniliellomycetes > Moniliellales > Moniliellaceae > Moniliella > Moniliella sp. 'wahieum'. The sequence goes on along the minus strand of RSEE01000062.1, from coordinate 42,549 downwards.
TCCTCTACTACCCATGCCGCGGCCTGCGTCCACACCTAATGAGTCCATGATGACCACCAGCGAAAGCCATCTGTTTTCTCCGCCCCTTGTTCCCGCCATCGGCCGACCAAGAGCGAGCTCGTCGCGTCGCAGATACCCTCGCACCCGACCATCTCGCTTGACGAAGCTGGGTCGTGCAGTTGGCTGGGCGGGCCTCCCACTTTCTCTTGCTGTGGGGTTGGGCGTGCCATGCTCGGCTGCCGGGTTGAAGAACAACGTGACGTCGATTGAGGGTACCTGGAGTTCTGGCTCTGGCGCTGTGAGCACCGGATTGGTACGTGTGTGCTCCATGGCCTCGCATTGCAGAACGGTAGCTGACCCGCACTACCGTGCTCTGCGCCTTGAAGAGCTTTTTCAACCCCATGACATTTGAGTTTGCTGTACCACCATCGGGCGGGGTGAGCTACAGTTTCACCGACAATGGGTTTTGGGAGCAGAGCAAGTATCTCTTTACCAACGACCCTACCTACAACCGATGTGTGAATGCCACGCTTCTGTGGCAACACGGCACCTACACCTTCAACTCCAACGGATCCCTCTCCCTTCGTCCGTTCCCGTCCGATGGCCATGTGCTCACTGTTGATATGTGTGGTGGACAGACCGTGCAAGAAAACTGGTACACCCAATTTGAACTGATTCCGGAATGGTCGATTTACCTCGAATCCAGTACCGGCTTTAGTCAGCCAGTCGGGTCGGCGTACGCGTTGCAAATGTACCAAGACGGAGGGAAGCGAGGCGGGCGGGCGCAGCCATGTCCCCGCTCTTCCTTCAAGCTCGACCGCCAGTCATGTTGCCAACACAGCAATTGCATGAGCCTGTGCTCAATGGTTAGCCCCCCCCCCCCCCTATTAAGCCTAATCATCTACCCTCCCTCCTCTCGTTCCCTTGAGGCCTTCCTTTCCCCTCCTCTTCTGCCTTCCCCCCTTTGCTCTATGTCGCATGCTGTTGTGGATTCCCTTTATTTGCGTCGCTATTTGATATGGCACAATGGTTGGTTGTTTTCTGCTTTGCTTTGCTTTGCTTTGCTTTGCTTGTTGCTTTTGCCTCTGACCATTGGCTCTGCTCTTTGCTCACGTTTGTCGCCTCCCCCTCCCCCCGCCTCCCTCTTCCTCCCTTGTCCTGTACATACCTCATCCCCTCTCCTCATGTTCCCACCGCTGCAAGGTGGGGCCATTCAAGCTCAACCGAATGGACTTGCAACCGTTACCCTTCATCTTAGCACCCCTGCTTATTTGGGCTCTCCTCTTTTCGCCCACTTGTTCACATTCAGCTGAAGGCTAGCCCCTGCTCCCCCCCGGTAGCAGCTATAGCACGGAGCGAAGCACATATATCGGATGTAGTACTAGTAGTAGTGTGTGACTCATTCCCGGTTGCCAATGGCTGGCAGAATACGCTAAGAAGTACCGGAAATTCACGTATTTGTTGGTTGGGAAACAGATTCCAGCTCCAATTCGTGTGCCTCTCACGGTGCTGAGTAGGAACGTCGGTCATCCAGCTCTTTTCAGCTCTCTTCTTTACCCACGAGCTGACCTAGTTGACTGTGGTGCCGTCGCTTCGCTTTCCTCTTGTACCGTCAACCGTAGCCTCTCCGCCCTGCTGCTGAATCGCCACAAACAAAGCCTAAGCCATCGATGCTCCCCTCTGACTGATATGCTTTTGCCTGGCTACTGACACTGCCTGCCTGACTCCTTGCGTGTCGACTTGGTCTCTCTCGCCTTGCAGTGGTGTTAGGGACGTAATTGGTCCTGTGGGTTGGGTTAGTATATTTGACTTTGAGCGAAGAAAAGAGACGGAGGAGGGACACCCTGCTCAGAAATCTGATGAGATGGGAGGGCAGTGGTGAGGGTAGTGGAGTCCAGTGTCCTTAGGAATCGCAGGTCGGCGTGTGTTATGAATCTGCTTTTTGCTGTTCACTTTCACTGTCCACCCCATCCAAGCATAATACCCCAAGGCCGATACCTTTTGATCACGTCGGTCCCGTTCCCTCCAGATTCATCGAGCTTCATTGGGGCAGTCGCCCAGTGAGCCACACCATCCAGCCATCGACCGACTAACTCCGGTCACTAGCAACTAGTGATTAGCAAATAGTAGAGAGGTACCTGAAGAGCTATGGAATGCTACCCTCGGCCACGCGAAAGCCCACAAAATGAATAGTAATAAGAATTGTCTTGCAGGAATACCGGGTACAACATGAAGCTGGGGTGACCAAAACAAAATACAACCTAAGCAATGAAGCCTAGCCAAGCCTTATGCGTAACTTCACGCCTCAGGCACCAACCAATCGTTGAGTAACGCATATGCCTGGCGGGCTCGGTTGGTGCTGTGGGTGCTCTGCTCGCCAGCCGCATCAAACTGACGCACCGATTCAAACAGTTCGCGCTGCGCCGGGGTGAGCGCCGGTAGTAGCAACAGGTACCGCCGACTCACCTCGGCCGAAAACAACCCCTGCTCCAAATCCGTCAAGATGATGCGCGAGCTGCGCGTCACACTGCCCACCGTCGTGTCGTCGGCAAGGGGCGCAGAGCAAGCCGCCGCACTGGCACCCTTACCGGCGTGGTTGCTACCACCGTGTACGGGCGAATGGAGCGGGGGGAGCGTTGAGGTAGGACGAACGGGGCCGCTGGGCGCGTACCGGTCGGTTCCGGGTGACCGCACGTACGGAGGGGAACGCGCGTACGGGGGGGAGCGGCGCACGTTCAATGGTTGGAGCGGAGGAAGAACAGCGTGCTGCGAAGGGTCGTGTAGAGCGGGGGGACGGTGCATGGTAGGGCCGGGAAGGGTGGGGGAAGCGCGAGGCGGGGGAAGGTGGTACGAGGGAGGCGAACGGTACGTGAAGCGGGGATAAGAGTACCCATCCCTTGTTGCTCCTGACCCGGAAACGGGAGGGGGAAGGAACCGTTGATCAAAGGTGCGAAGCGTGCCCGGTGCAGGAGCAGTGGGTGCGGTAGCGGCAGGGTTGGGGTCAAAGTACTGGGCCCAAGGTAGTGGAGTAAAAGGTCGAAGGTAGGTCGGCATCCGAGACGGCAAGCATGCGAAGCCACGGGTAATGTGCGCGCATCAACCGGTTGCGCACTTGCGGGTTGCGAATCTTGCCCCAGGTCGTTTCGGCCTCGAGACCGGGCGCGACATGCAGACGTGCCTCCCTGTCAGACCACACAAACATGCGCTCGTTCGCCGAAAGAAGCTTGTTCACCTGCGCTGCGTACCCCTTCAGTTTCTTCAGACGGTGCCGGGCCGAGTCGCCAGCCCCCGCTCGCCCACTGTCAACGCGGGTCCAAACACGGAGCGGACAATCCTGCGCCACACACTGCTCGTTGGTCGGACCGTCGGTTCAGACGGCATCAGCGCACGGTTCTCCATGTAGCACTGCACCAGCGCTACATCCCGTTCCGTAGTCCAGGTACGCTTCCCCTTGCCCAGGGTGGTCAGGGCGCCAGTTTTGGAAGGTTCGGGCGCAGCGAGGGTCTTTCGTCATCCGACTCGGAGCGAGTGACACTGGCGTGACGAGGACGTTTGGGGTGAGGGTGGTCTTCGTTCGTGTCACTCGGTGTGGTGGGTTCGTCGCTAGAAGTGGAGGAAGAAATGGACTGGCCGGTCGAACGGCGTTTGCGCGACTGCTCAGTCGCAGACGGGGCCGAGGTGGCGAACAAAGTGGGCGTCTGCGCCTGCTTCAAGTCGGCCTCGTCAATGTGCTGAACCAAGAGCGGGTACCAGGCAAAGACGCCATCCCGCACCCGGTTACGCAGCTTGACATTGCCAATCAACGACCAAGCCGCCGCGTCGGCGGGAGGAGCATGAGCAGGGATCACTCGGGCGGTAACAGGGTTCCAAGTAAATGTGCCCGAGGGATGGTGAAGAATAAGACGGATTTGGGCAGCGTATTGGCGCAGACGCTTCAGCCTGTGGCGCGACGAGTCACACATCTCGCGTTCGTCCTCGTGGGAAAGGGAGATGGGCGCATTGGCCGAGAGCATGTCCTTGACTACAGCTGGCCAAAAGTTACGTGCAGGCTGGCAAGACGAGTTAGGCTAAGGACCCGGACCTCCTGTCGGAGCGCATCCGAGGAGAGGAAAGAAGGAGGACATACTGGTGGGCCCGCAGGGGAGGGGTTGCTGTGATGGGAAAAGGCACGGACAAGAGCCATGTCCATCTCGGCCGTCCAAGCACGACCGGGCGTGCGCCAAGAGCCCGGGATCGGGGCGGGGTGGGCGGGGGGCATCCTGGCAGAGGCCGCTAGTTGTGTGGCGGGGGGGGGGGCAGGGTGGGAGTAGGAGGCAGAGGGGGCGTAGGCTGGCATGTGGTGGTAGAGGTGCGGGTGGACGGGGGCAAAGGCGGGGCCGCAGGCATGGGAGCAGACATGGTGGCACGCAGCTGCGCTTGGGCGAACACCAGCAACAGACGGGGAGGAGGCGGGTGCGGGTGGGGAAGAAGGGCAGGAAGATGCTGGTGGCAGCCAGGCAAGCGGTGGTGGGGCGCAGACAGGAGGCAAGCAGCGGTGGAGCGATCGGAGGGAGGCAAAAGGCGTGCCGGCAGACGCTGCTATATACTCTTGGGGCCAGCCCAGTCCATCTCCAGGCCTCTCTGGGCGACCCTGGGCCCACCGCCCCCCTGGCCCGAGTTGCTGCGCTGGACCAGCACGCATGCTAGCAGCACTCGCACTGCCCCCGTGCCGCCGCGGCATGGCCTCGTCGGCGAGCGCGCCTTAGTGTGCCCCCGTGCGCCAAACGCGAGCTTGCATGGCGCCAGTGCTGCTGCACTCTTGGCACTCGCGCCGACGGCACCACGCCGCAGCCTGCTGGCGCCTGCTGCAGCGCCGCAGCTGAGCCTCAGCGCTCAGTCGGAGCACTCAGTGCTCCCTAGTGCTGAACCGCTCACCACCGCCCAGCGCGCGCATGCGCAGCACCAGCACGCCCTCCCCGAGGGCGAGCGGCTCGCGTGTGCTGCTGCTGCGCTCCCCCGTTCCATCACACTCAGCGCCAAGCGGCAGCCATTCTCGCTCGCCAGCCGCCGATATCTCACAGTCGCACCGTGCCTGGGCTGGAGTGCCATCTGCCTGCCGAGGCCCACGCCATGCACGCAGCCGCCGTGCCCCCAGCAACCCCCCTGACCGGTTCGCTTGCGGAGGCAGCGCCCAACGGACGCTCGCCCTGTGGCGCTGCCCGCGCTGCCCGCGCTGCCCGCCCTGCCCGCCCTGCCGCACAAGCCCGCCCTGCCTGCACTACTCGCGCCCACTGCAGCATTCCACTCTGTGCCGTGGAGCTGGAGCTTGGCGCAGCAGCGGGCGGCGCGGCAGCGGCACTCGGGGTTCTCACACTGCCCCCATGCCCTTATCGTGTTTTCTTCCAGCTCCTGTGGCTCCGCGGCAGCCTCAGGCCTAGGGTTCGTGATGCAGGGCATGTGTCTGCGGGCGCGGTACCTCGAAATCAGTGCGGCCAGGTGCCTGGAGTCGCACCTCTCTTGCGGTGCTGGAGGGACAAGGGGCTGCCTCGCCTCGGCGTATGGACGACCAACGCCTGCCAGGCGGGCCAGACAGGGCCAGATCCATCGGCTCTCGCATCAGGATCTGCTAGAATCCAGCCAGAGCAGCGTGGATTTCGATTACCGATTGTCGATTATCGATTGCCGAATCCCGCAGTGCACTCGCCCACGCCATCTGCCAGCCACACCATCGGCCAGCTACCGATGTTTCTTTTCTTCGCCTGGCCTTTCCTGTTCGCAAAAATACCTATGCCTATGCACTGGGCCATTCAGTAGTGCCCACCATGCTCTCATTCAGCAAACAGTACTCAGTACCCTAAGTCCCTCACACTCGCCGATGCCAAGCCCCGACGGCCCCGACGGCCCCGACGACATCCCCCAGGTCACTTCTTCCTCGAGGCCTTTCCGTCTCACGTACCTTTCTTCAAGCTGCCCCCGCAGGTCGTCCATGCCAAGTTCTACGGGTGGCCGTCAGAGTTGGATTAACGTCGAACGTTTTCATCACACGCAGCAATCTCGCCGGCGGCCCCAGTAAACTTCAAGCGCAGCTAACCACGTAAAGCACGCACCCGAGACGGTCTGCGGTCTGCCAAGCCCTAACTGCCCCAACCTCCAACTAAACCAAGAAAACCCTCCGAAGCCCTGCGGAACCCCAGCGTCCATTCGCATCAAGTCCCTAGCTCTCTGCTGTTGACATTCCTCGTGTGACATTGACGAAGCGTGGACAGCCAGAACGCCGGAGCACCTGGACGTCGGAGATGATGCATATTGCGAACAATAAGGTACGAAAGGGGACCGAGATGGTTGCGTCAGGCTGAGCGTCAGGCCTCAGCCTCAGGTTTCTAGTTATATGTACCTGAAATTGCTTTTGCCAAGCCCGTGTGGCCTTTTAACTTCAGGCTCCACGCTTCAGTACCTCAGTACACTCATCGGTATTACTCCGTTCGGGATTCTTAGGGTCTTGAGCGATTTGAAGCCAAGATGCTGTTGACCTCTGGTCATTTATGGCCAAGGTCACTTCCGAGTGACATCATGTGATGCGCGTGTGATGTTTTCTGACGTGGCGTTTCCGACTCCATGATGACTTGGATTCGCCACCGCCTTAGCAATTTGATCTCCATCGACCACCATTCCCATTTGCTGCTCTTTGAGCTCTTCCTGGGCGTTAATAGATGCGCGATGTATAGATAGATATACGCAATTCACCGAGACGCGGTGCGATCTTGCATGACTAGTGACTAGTGGCCATTGAATTGAACGTTCTTGAACACACGCTAAGCGGCTAAATGTGTCGTGAACGTGTTGAACGTTGAACGTATTGAACACGAGGTTGTGGCCTGTTATAGCATGTGGTCCCTCTCGAGTTGCCTACTTCCTACACGTGTCTCTATCGCGGTATGCACGTGTGCTTTTCGTCTCCCAGTGCCGCATGATGATACGTCCCAAAAGTAGCATGTCAATGTCACTGTCCCGAGGTTGTGTTTGATGTTGCAGGCGGGGCTACCACACGAGGGAAACCAAAGGGTCCACAGTCAAAAACGGGGGGGAGAGTGACGCGTGACGAAAGACCACTCGTATTGAGAGGGAATAAGAGGCATCTCGGACAAGGAACAAGAGTGTCACGGAATCAGACAGGATCACAAACATATTTGGTCACAAACATATAGTCACCAGCTTGGCTACACCCGCTGACAATAATGTGAGCGATGATTTGTTGTTCTGCAGACCCTGATTTCTCCCTCGACGTTCATCATGGTGCTTAAATTCTCCGATCTGGGCTCTCGATCAGATTTCATCTTTCTCTCTATGAAACTCAGCTCACCTGGTCCCCGCTTCTCAGAAAATGAATATGATCCGTCCCCTTCCTTCTTCATCTCCATCTACAGTAATGAGAGAAAAAGAGCAAAAGGGAAAAAGGGAAGAACGAGACGAAGTGTACACAGGAAGCAGGGAAATTGGGGCGAGCTTGAATCACGGTATAGGGAGGTTCGGCAGTGCCCTCTTCGTTCTGCCTGGACCACAGACACTGGGGGCGGGATACCAAGAATATACAAAATCTGTTTTCTTGGCGCTATAGCTCACCGTCCGTATTACTCTCGGTCACCGAACAGCGCGCCCAGACCGGCGTCAAAAACAGATCGAGGGTGCATCGTGTATCCTAGCTCTCATGTTAATCGTCCGCGAAAAAGGAACATTTCACGGTGTGTGTTGGATATACGTGGCCTCTGTTCATTGGCAAAATGCGTGTGCACCCCTCTCTCCCTCTCAGTTTGCCATTGCGGCTCGTCATTAGCGTCTCAGGATATGTTCTGACCTTTCTGTACGTGTCTTGCGGTTGGGCGGCCTCTTTGTGCGTCACTATTAATAACTGATAATGCGAGTACCGTCGATGGTATCAGTAGCCTTTTGGGACGGGGTATCAGCAATGCCGGCGGGTGGAGATAGCCTACCGGGTGAGGACCAAGAGAATAAGGGTGTCAATTTATGTTGATCTCTAGAACAAGGGGAGCGATAGATGACGTAGGCCCGAAGTTGGAAAATTCACCTGGCAAGCTGTCGTCGTCCTCTCCCTCTCTCTAACATTGAACACCTATATATGCCGGGGAGACGCACCCACAAGCCACAGCAAAGGAATGAGAACATCTAGGACAAGAAATGAGTGTCTATAGATTGGAAGACTCGGGCGCGATGATTGATAGTGTAGTGAACGGAGAAGAAGCGCCACAGGTTGGAACCTATGAAACGTGACGGAAATAGAATGGGTTTCTGAAGAGCAGTTAGCGGTTAGCAATCAGCCCATGATATTGAGGGTATTGTGGTTCTTTTGAATTGGCATCCTTCATCTCCTCTAAACGGTTGAATACGCATCCTTTAGTTCTGCAGCGCGTTGTGCGATTGCAGACCCCGGGCCCAGCGCCTACGCTCGCCCTTTTGTCCCCCTTGTCGGAATTGCATCGATATCACTAACAAGCTAGCTCGTCTGAACGACGTTGAACAAACCGATGTACTCCGTTGTGTGAAACGGAGCATATGTTGCTTTTGGTCTATTATATAGATCGTGGATTGAGTCCCCTTTCGTTTCACCCCATTACAACTGGGCTATCACCAGTGAGTTGTGTTAGTGATGAGGAAGTTGCCAGACTTATTTCAGGGCTTATTCCTCCGTCAAGCGGGCCTTTCTCCCACCTCCCAGCGATCTGTATGTGGGTGGCGCAACGAACTCGCAAGGAGAAAACGCGAGCAGTGCACAAGCGGCGCGGAGTATCGATCATCTCTTAACTGGTGGTTCAGATATTTGCATGCCTGTGTATTCCTCAATAGAGGTGACACCCTTTCGCCATCCATTGACCTGTGGGTGGTTATGCATGCCCTTCACGGCCCCTGCCATAACTAAGTCTCATCCCACCAATATACGCGATAGACGATCTTTGCGACAACACTGATCGCTGTGCATTTACATTTACTTGAACTTGCGCACCTGGAGCTTCCAGATCGTCTCGAGCATGATGTTGTGGGTGCCCTCGTAGATCTGGCCAATCTTCGAGTCACGGAGGTATTTCTCAATGCCCATCTCGCGGGTAAACCCGATTCCGCCGCACCACTCGACAGCGCGAGCCGAAGCACGCTCCGCAGTGTTAGCAGCAAACAGCTTGGCAATCGCCGCTTCTTCCACAAACGGTCGACCTTCCTCCTTCAACCGTGCTGCATTGTACACAAGCGCACGCGACGCCTCAATCTGCATCGCCACCTCGGCCATCTGGAACTGCATGCCTTGAAACGAGGCGACGGGGCGACCAAACTGGTTGCGCTCCAGCGCATACCGCACAGCCTTCTCGTACGCCCCCTGGCCAGACCCAGCATCTGGGCACCAATGCCTACCCGGCCTTCGTTCAGGATCTCAATAGCAATCTTGTACCCTTTCCCCTCCTCGCCAATCAAGTTCTCAGCTGGGACCCGGACATCGTCCAAATTCAGCGTGCAAGTCGCCGACGCCTTGATACCCAGTTTCTTCTCCTTTTTTGCAATCTCAATTCCTTGCTCCTTCTCCACGGCAAAGGCAGAGATGCCCTTGTACCCTTGGACGGGTCGCCCTGAGCAAAGATAATAAAGAACCCTGCTTCGGCAGCATTGGTAATCCACATCTTGTTGCCGTTGAGAATGTAGGAGCCATCCTTGTCCTTCTTGTACGACGTCTTCATCGCGAACGCGTCCGACCCCGACGACGGCTCCGACAGGGCAAAGGAGCCAAGTGTACCCTCGGCCAGCAAAGGTAAGTACTTGTCCTGCAGGGCCTTGTTGGCGTACTTGCGCATCACCGTTGCTACCAACGTGTTATGCACATCGCACAACACCGACACAGAAGGGTCCACCTTGGCCAGCTCTGGAAGGACAACAGATTAGCATACTACGGAGAAACAGAAACAGAGAACAAAAAAGCACGAAAAACAAGACAAAGCAAGACAAGGCAAGCAAAGCAAAGCCAGGAAGGAAAGAACCCCACCCATCGCACGCACGTACCCTCAATCACAATGATCGCCGAAAGGACGATCCCGCTCCACCATAGTCCGGATCCGTCTCGATGCCCATAAAGCCATTCTCAAACAGGCCCTTGATGATGGCTGGGTCCATCAGCTCCTTCTCGTCCATCTCCGCCACCTTGGGTGCAATCACCTCCTGGGAAACGAGCGGATCGAGTCGCGCAGCATCTCTTCCTCCTCGGAAACTTGTTGAGCGAGTTGATGCCAAACGGCGAGTCAAACTCGTGCGCGGGCACCGAGGAAGTCAAGGCGCGCACCGCCGTGGGCGCCAGGCGGACGGCGGGCCCAGCCGAGCGAGCGGCGGTGCGGGCAAGCGCATGGGCAACAGCGGGAAGAGGCATGCCTGGCAGCAGAAACGAACAGGTGGTACCAATCGGCAGAGACGGCGGAGGCGAAGGCAGATGCACGGCAGACGCACACAGGCGCGGCCGGCAGCGTGGACAACGTATTTATCCCACCCCCTCCCCGCCCGGACGCGTGGTTAACGGGATTCCATGGACAAGGATGGCCCGCGCAGGGGCTTGCCGAGGACCGAAGTGACGGACGGGTGGGAGCAATTAAACAGAGCAGCACGCACGAGCATACTGTCTTCCGCTTTGGCTTCCCCACGGCCCGGGATTTGCCGGCTGCCGGGGCTGAGATGCTGCCGCACCAGGGAAGTCTTCATTTCCCCCGCGTCTCAGACAGAAGGAGGCGAGAGTGAGCGCAGGAGCATTATTGCCACTGTCGCGTGGGAGTTGATTTGCTGGGTCGTTAATATTCGCATGCTGCTTGTCCTGGGGTTGGGGTCGGCCGTAATAGCCACTGCGCTAACCGCTGAAGCGCTTATTCCCGGAACCGAAGTATCCTCTGATGTGTAAAGCGCTACAAGGTAACGACACCCACAGTAACGTATTGGCGTTCAACACGTTCAACGGGCCAGGCGCTACCACAGACCCCCATTGCGAAACAGGGACAAAACAAATTGAAGAAAGCTTCAGATGGAGCTTGTATTAGGTCTGAAGTCGATCTGAAGCTTCACTTGACTTGAAGCTTGACAAAGTGCCGTTGGGACACAGGCCACAGACAGTCGTAAGAATGAGAGTCATCCTGCGGGGTAGACCTCAACGTCCTCAAAACGTTCAACATTACCCAAATCTTCTTCCTGAAGCTAAAGTAATGCATATTGTCACAGCCTACCGTATGATAGAGGCATCGCCGTACGAGTAGCAGGCACACACAAAACGCTGCCACCAACTCCTTCCGCACATGTACACACGCCCGATACACCCTGTAAGCGCTACAAGTCAATCAAACAGGGCCTTACGGAAGGAGGGAGGTTGATCATCGACAGACATCCCTCTCGGCGTTCTCTTCTCTCACTGTCTCCCTACATCAGCCAACACACAAAAAGAGATTCGTCCGCGGAAGGGAGAGAATGGCGCCAGCGGTGTCGAGGGGGTTGCAATGCCCTGTAGTACGTAGGCCGCGACGCCTTACCACCCGGTCGTCGCCCCCCTTAACTTCTGAAGCCTATACGTGCATACACCGGTACCTGCTGTAACGGTCTGGGTTCCCGAGAGAAAACAACCTTGCCTGACGAGGGCCGAGAGGGCCAACTCTCTGTCTCGTCGCATGCGAAAGGACAGATGGGTTCTTTCACTCCCCCGTGCTTTGATGAACCGGAATCGGACCTTGAAGCGGATTGGGTCAATTCTCGCCCGCGCATGAGCCATTGGCGTGGCACGACGGACGGTCTTTGGTCCGATTGCTCGCCTTACGATGGGGATGGAACCATGGCTCTCCCGTACGACTGCCTTGTCCCCGCGCCCACGGGGCAGTTAGCTGGTTCCTTGCGCTTGGGGGCGCACTGGCTGCCCTTGGGTGCTGCTTAATTTGCTTCGTTTTCCGGTCACCCGTAGCGTGCCTCGACCTTTTGGCTACCCCCCATGACAATACACCAGTATATACCTGCGCCCTGCTCCACATGCAACATGATGCCGCCAACGTTTCCTCACTAAATTGATTGACTGACCAGATCCTCTACCCCGCATCCGACTCAGTCCGAAAGCAGTTTGCTCTGGTCTTGGCTTGACCGTGGGACGTGGTCCCATGTGCCTGCGCGATGTTCGTCCACTAGAAAGCAGAGCTACGCTGCTACGAATGGCAGCCCCTCCACGCCAAACCCTGTTGGAAGCGATGGCGTGCGGGAGCTGCTTACGGAGAGGTGCCCAGGGCAAGGGGATGGGAAGCCTAGTGAGGCCGGTATACACTTACACTTAGTGCTTGCCCGCTGCCTTCTCGGCCTCTCAGCGTCGGCGACGAACTTCTTGATAAAGTCCTCCTCCTCACTATTGCGCGCACGTTCACGTTAGTATGTGCGCAGGGCGGGAGCGCGGGGGGGGAAGATACGCACGTGCTGGAGGCCGAGATGACGGGCTCAGTGGGGCCGGGGGCGGTACCGGCCTTGGGGCGGCTCATGAAGAAGGCGATCCCGCCGTAGGCCGAGGATGCCGGCGGAAAGGAGCGGCTTGGACACTTCGCGGCCTGGGGGACGGAGAGAGGGACAGACGAAAGGGAGAGTCAGTAGGATGCGGGGACGGGGCCGTGGTGGCAGGGCGCAGCAGCAGCAGCAGCCGAGCGGGGCGGCAGGGAGGACTGCCGGCTGGGGCTGCCTGCCACCCACTGGCGGAGATCGGGCGCAGCAGCAAGACGCACCGAAGACGGGGGTAGTAGCAACCATGGCGAACAAGCGGCGGTGGGTGAGAAGAACAGCGGCCGCCCTCGCTTCTGCCTCTTGGCCTCGCTTCTGCCTCTTGGCCTCGCTTCTGCCTCGCTCACTCGTCCCCCGCCGCGGCGGTCCACAGTGCCTGCCTGCCCAGCGCCCTGCTGGCGCCCCCAACCCTAGCACGCGTCCGCTGACAAAACGCGTCGGCAGCGTCCGCCTCGGCTGCGCTGGCGCCTTACGTCAGGCGCTGGGCAGCAGCGGACGTTCGGCACGTGCGCCATCTGCCACTTTCAAATTCTTCCCGCCCGTCTAGCGGTGGGTGCTGGGTGTGCTTCCTGTGCGTTAGGCCGATGCGAATGCCGAGCCCATTGCCAGTGCGAATGCCCGTGCGACTGCCAATGCGAATGCCCATGCGACTGCCGTGCGATGGCCGCCACGCGCGCCGCTGCGCGTCCACCTCGGCCCCGCCGCGGCTGCCCCAGCCGGCTTTACGCACCCAGCCACACCCGCCCATCGAGCTGGCCACGCACAACGGCTCCTTCCATGCCGACGAGGCGCTCGCCGTCGCCCTCGTCCGCCGCCACCACGCTTTGCTTCCCTCGCCCTCACCCGCACCCGCGACCCCGCCTTGCTGGATCGCGCAGCCCTCGTCCTGGACGTGGGGGGCGTGTACGATCCATCCACCCTGCGCTTTGACCACCACCAGCGTAGCTTCGACTCCACCTTTGACGCCGCCCATACGGTGCGTCTCTCTTCGGCTGGCCTGGTGTGGAAGTACGTCGTGTCCTCCCCCCCCCTCCCCTCTTCGCCGTGAAAACTAAATGGAAAACACTCCCAGACACTTTGGCCAAGACATCCTCGCACACAACTTTCCCCATCTGACCCCACTCGAGGTGGAGACAGTTTGGATCAAGCTCTACGACGATGTGGTCCAATCCATTGACGCGATTGACAATGGAATCCCACGTAGCAACCCGCCTTCCCGCTATTCCATTCGCACCGACCTTTCTTCTCGCATTAAGCGGCTCAACCCGCGCTGGAACCAAGCGGTGACCGATGCCGAGTTAGACACCAAGTTTGCTCAGGCCAGCGCGATGGCCGGGCAAGAGTTTTGGGACATGGTGGAAGACACGGTGCATTCCTGGATTCCCGCACGCGCCGTGGTACATGAAGCCATGTTGACGCGCACCAGCAAGGTACCCGGTGTCGAGGGACAGGTAATCGTGCTGCCCTGTGCGGCTCCGTGGAAACAGCACCTGTTCAATTGGGAGCGCGCTCTGGCTGTGGATCGGCCCATCCTCTATGTGCTATACCCGGACGAACAGGGCCCTGGCGCGTACAAGCCGTACCCGAGTCACCAGAGAGCTTTGCGTGTCGCAAAGCGCTGCCAAAGCCGTGGCGGGGGTTGAGAGACGATGTGATAGCCAGCGTTACTGGCATTCCCGACTGCACGTTTGTTCATGCCACGGCTTTATCGGAGGCAGCCTCACCTATGAAGGGGCGGTCGCCATGGCACTTCAGGCACTGGCATGGAATCCCGAAGGGAATACATGAATACTGATGCATGGCCAAGGCGAGCAAAGGGGTATCGGGACGTGCTTAAAACTTAAAACGCGTGCTTGCACTGGCGACCACTGTGCTTGGAATGTTTGGGAACCTGTACAACCAGGTCAATGTACTAAAGACACAGCAAGCACGGACAGGCAAACGTGCGCCCTTGCTGCGTTTGTTTGCGATCAGCTCCTTTTCGCGCATGATCCATCCCTTGTCAATCTGGCCCGCCTTGGCTTTGGTCCTCACCTTCTCGGCTAGGCGCTTCGACTCGTGCCCTGGCTCGTTGTACCATTCCCCCTTTCTGCGACGAGACCTGGGGGAATGGATTGGACCGGCTCGGCCGTCGCACGCTGTCCGGCAGCACCAACTTGCTCTTCTACGCAGAGAACGAGGTAGAATTTGGTTGGAGCTTCTGGAAACGCGTGTTGGCGGTGTACTCTGTCGCCTCATGCATATACAGCTCGCTCATTTCAACGCAACAGGTTCCTACCCACTTTTCATCGCAAACAAAGACAGAGTTTAATCCGCTCAGTACCGTTTTCGACAGTGGAAGGAAGTGCATGCGAAAACGTTTTGGCCGAGGCCTGGTGCCAAGCTGCGACGCCCAACCTGGACCGGTTTGTTTGCGCTTCACGGACGATGCACTGCAATTGGCCCAAGAAGTCCAAACCAAACTGACCAAGCACATCTCAACCGAGCAGTTCAAGTCAACGGTCAGACCTGACATGTATACCGCCTTACCATACAATACACGTTTACCATGCCACAACGTACAGAGCAAGCGTAGAATGCGAGCGCAAGGTGGTTTTGCAGAATGTAGGCCTATGTGACCAGGGGAAACACGATCCTATACAAAAGGGACTGCGATGGACAGTTATGGACAGTTCCAGCGTCCAGGCACGAGGGCCGATACGAGGAGAGGCGACAAGGTCAGAGCATAACGGAACAGAGGGAGAGAAGAGCGTAACCCGGCATGGAAACCAGAACGGGATCGAGCCCAGAATCCCAGAAAATGCCAGTTCACTTTCCCTTTCTGGCCTTGGGCTCCTCCCCACCTTCGGCGGCCGGGCAGCCTTAGCCTGGAAGAAGAAGGTACTGTGTCAGTCGAGAGAATGCCAGGATGTCAGGATGCCAAACAGGGTCGCAGCAGGGCACCCGGGCGCGCGACGGACGGACTTACAGCCATCTTTTGACGGATAATCTCCGCGTCCTGCTCGCGGCGCTGGGCAAGCGAGGTGGCGGACTGCTTGGCCTTGCCCTTGTTGCCCGCCGCGGCTTTCTTCTGCGCCTTGGCCCGGTCCTGCTCACGCTGGTTGCCGCGGGTCATGGCGGTGTGGTTGGGCAGGCAGACTAGCCGCGGGCGGTAGAGCCTGTAGAGCACCTGCCGTGCCTCTGCGCCGCCGGCGAGGAGAAAATGAGGCGTTGGGGCGGAATTACATAACCCTTAGCCCCCGCCTGGCCACGGCCGCCACCAGTACCACTTCCAGTGCCATTAGATTGCTGCTTGGCTCTGCTTTGCCGCGTTGCTGCACCGCACGATGGCCGATGGGGACCTGCGCCGGTGGATTGGGGACCATGCCCACTCGCTTTTCGGCCTCTCCGACCGCACCGTCGTCGACTTCATCTCGCTCCAAGCCAGCCGCGCAAGTCGGCCGACCAGCTCTACACCCACCTCCTGCCTTGGGCTGCCCGACAGCCCGGCCGCCCACACTTTTGCCTCGGACCTGTTCCGCCGCGCTGCCCTGCCCCCTGCCTCTGCCCGGCCTTGTCCTCGTCCTCCTCGTCTGCCACGCCGGCGGCGTCTTCTGGCCCCAAGCGGTATGCCTCCTGCTCGATGACCGCGGCAACGAGGCTCTAGAGATCAAACCCGAGCGACCCAAAAAGAAGAAAGCGCCGGGACCCCCGACGCGTCCTCGTCCAAACGCGCCCGCCACCTCCAGCGAGCAAGGGGAGGACGTGCCTGTTGGGCACACAGGAGGTTGACGCCGAACGAGAGCGTCTGCGCGACCTGGCGGAGCGAGACGAGTTTGCGGCGCGGATGCGGGAACGGACAAGGGCCGGGGCAAGCAGGTGGTGGAAGATCGGAACCCCGAGTTGTCTGAGCGCCGCAAACTCCTCGAGGAAGATGCAGAGGCTCGACAAGAAGCGATTGCCAAGCTGAGGCAACGTGCACGCGAGGAGTATCTCGCCAAGAGAGCAGAGCAGCAGGTCGAAATTGAACGTGCGTTGATCGCGAAGGAGCGGGAGAATCGAGGAAAACGTCTGTCTCGGCGCGAGATCGAACAGCTGGAAAAACGAAAACAGGCTGTTCGTCATGCGGACGAGCTCAAGGCTTTGGGAACTGGTGACGACGCGTACGCTATGCCGGACGACGAATTTAATGAGAAGGGAAACTTGACTCTCGTAAGAAGGAGGCAGTGCTCTACCAGCGTTGTACGTACCTCTCTCTCCTTCATCCTCCCCCTTTTTCTTTTGTATGTCTCGACGACGTGGTGTACTGAGCCTCTTGCACTCGGCAGATGAGGATTCGCGTAGAGAGCGTGAAGCGCAAGAAGCCTTTGTTACGGAACACGACCAGTTTGAAAGGGAGCAAGTGGGGCGCTCGGCCTGATCCCACCCGAGTTGGCGGGCGCACCAGAGAACAACGAGACCAGTATGAGTATGTATTGATGAGGAGGCCCAGATCGACTTTATCAAAGACCCGGACCGCCTGGAGGAAATGAAGGAGGCGTTGGAGCATCCCGAACGCGCTGCGCTTGACAAACAAATTGCGGAAGCGGAAGCGGCGGCAGACAAGATCATGGCGGTTCGCAAAAGTCTTCCTGTCTATGCTCATCGAGAACACTACTGGAGGCGATCGAGCAAAACCAAGTTCTCATCGTTGTTGGCGAGACGGATCAGCAAGACGACCAATTGCCCCAGTTTTTGTACGAAGCAGGTTACCAAGGGCAACCTCAAGGTTGGCTGCACCCAACCCCGTCGGGTGGCCGCCATGAGCGTGGCAGCTCGTGTGGCCGAGGAGATGGGGGTTCGGCTGGGCCCAAGTGGGCTACAGCATTCGATTCGAAGACAATACGTCGGAGGATACGGTGGTCAAGTACATGACTGACGGCATGCTTCTCCGCGAGTTCTTGACCGAGCCCGATGTCGCAGTACAGTTGCCTGATGATTGACGAGGCACACGAGCGAACGCTCAACACGGATATCCTGTTTGGTCTGGTCAAGGACATTGCTCGCTTTCGCCCTGAATTTCGGTTGATCATCGCGAGCGCCACCCTGGACGCAGAGAAGTTCTCCGAGTACTTTGACGATGCCCCCGTGTACTACGTGCCGGGGCCGCCGTTCCCCGTCGACATCCATTACACCCCCAACCCGAGGCGAACTATCTCCACGCGGCCATCACCACTGTCTTCCAGATTCACACCACCCAGGGACCGGGGGACATTCTCGTCTTCCTCACGGGCCAAGACGAAATTGAGGCGGCTGCCGAGTCGTTGACAGAGACGTCTCGTGCTCGGGGGGGAAGATTAAGGAGTTGATTGTTGCCCCATCTATGCCAACTTGCCGTCAGAGCAGCAGGCACGGATCTTTGAGCCGACACCCCCGCATGCGCGCAAGGTGGTCTTGGCCACCAACATTGCCGAGACGTCCATCACGATTGACGGGGTGGCGTTTGTGATCGACAGTGGGTTTGTCAAGCAAAACGCATACAACCCGCGGACGGGATGAATGCGTTGCAGGTGGTCCCCTGTTCGCGTGCCAGTGCCGACCAGCGGCCGGGCGTGCGGGCCGTGTGGGACCAGGCAAGTGTTTCCGTCTGTACACCAAGTGGGCGTTCCACAATGAGATGGACGCCAGCACCACACCCGAAATCCAACGCGCCAACCTGAACAATGTGGTGCTGCTGCTCAAGAGCATTGGGATCAACGATCTGCTCAATTTGACTTTCTTGACCCCCGCCTACGGACACGCTGATGCGTGCGCTGGATCTGCTGTATGCCCTGGGCGCATTTAACGACCGCGGCGAGCTGACCAAGATGGGCCGGCGCATGGCCGAGTTCCCCGTGGACCCCATGCTGAGCAAGGCCATCCTGGCCAGCGAGCAGTACCACTGCACCGAGGACGTGCTGAGCATTGTGTCGATGCTGGGCGAGGCGGGGGGCTGTTCCTGCGCCCGCGGGAGCAGAAGTTGCATGCGGACCGCGCCCATGCGGCATTCAAGCGCGCGGGGGGCGATCCGTTTGTGCTGCAGGCCGTGTGGGAGGGCTGGGTGGCCAGTGGCTATGCGGCGCAGTATGCACACGACAACTTTCTCCAGCCCAAGGCGCTGTCGCGCGCCGCGACGTGCGCGACCAGCTGGCGCAGCTGTGCGAGCGCGTCGAACTCGTCCCTGAGCCAACCCCAACCGGAGCGAGATTGCGCCGGTGCAAAGGCGCTGGCCGCAGGCTACTTTATGAATGCCGCCCGCCTCTCGTCCAAGGGCGACAGCTACCACCCCATCAAGGCGGCGTCGGCGTCAGTGTATGTGCACCCGTCCAGCGCACTGTTCAAGGAGCTGCCGCCGCCACGGACGGTGATCTACTACGAGCTGGTCGAGACGGCCAAGAACTACATGCGGCAGGTGATGCCGCTCGAGGCGGCCTGGCTGCTGGAGGTGGCGCCGCACTACTTTACTCCCGACGAGGTGGCTGACAAGAGCAAGCGCCGCATGCCCCGCCCAGGCACTGGACGGCGCGCATGAGACTAGACTCATCGATGGTGCTAGACGTTGAGCGTCAATGCGTTAATGGTCATCATGGATGCGACGCCTCTTTTGTTTCGGCGGCGGCACGAAGGCACAGGAGGGAGGTCCGAGTAGTACTGGCAGAGACAGAGGGACAGATGCCGCCCCCACATAGCAAGGCATCGAATGGGGGAACAGAGACAAGAGCGTACTATACACACCACGCGCAGCGCTTTTTAGGGCCGGGTACCACCGGCTACCCATCGGTGGGTGGGGGCAGGACGCCGGTTGGGGGTTGCCGGCTACCGGCCCGCAGCCCACAAGCGCCACGAAGCATAATCAACTTGCGGATGGCACTGGCCGCAGGCCTGGGGCTCGCTTGCCTGGCGGTCGCCGCATCGTTGAAGCGAGAGGGAGGCGGGGCTCCAGGGCGCGCCGCTTCGGCCCGGCAGTGCGTCGGGCCGGTGCCCATCAGTCCTTGATTATCCGCTTCTCCGCCCTCCTCCGGTATCCGTCGCCCGCCACCAGTGCTCGCCAAGTATTAGTAGCCACTAAGTACTTATAGTACGCTTGGGCGCATGCCTGCTCGGGCGACTGTAGCTGGCCTGGCGTGGCTCTGCCTCTTTCTGCGCCTCTTGACCGCCTAGCCATCCCCCGTCCACCTGCCCCTGCCTGCCTCCCCCATGGTCGTCCCCTCGTGCACGCGCCGCCTCGCCGCCTCGCCCGCCCGCTCCGCCGCGGTCGAGGGCGTGTTCATCCTCAGTGGCGCCCGCACCCCACTACCTCCTTCAACGGCGCGCTGGCCAAAGCCACCGCGCCCAGCTCGCCGCCACAGCGATCCAGGCCGCCGTCGAACGCGCTGGCGTGGCGCCGCAAGATGTGGAAGAGGCCTTGATTGGCAATGTGGTGCAGGCTCGCTCGGCCAAGCTCCGGCCCGCCAAGCAGTGTTGGCTGCTGGCTTGCCCGCCTCGACCGAAGCGACGACGATCAACAAGGTGTGTGCGTCGGGGCTGAAAAGCGTGGCGTTGATGGCGTCGCTACTGGCCTTGGGCCAGCGTGCCCTGGCATTGCAGGTGGCATGGAGTCCATGTCCAATGCCCCGTTTTACGTCAAGCGGCGGCCGCCTCGGGCTTTGGCCATGGCCATCTCACCGACTCGTTGGTGCAGGACGGATTGTTTGACGTGTACAATAAGGTCATGATGGGCGTCTGTGCTGAAAAGACAGCGGCCGACCTGAAGATTGGACGGGAGGCACAGGACGATTACGCACTGCAGTCGTATCGCCGTGCCGCTGAAGCCTGGGCTAACGGAGCGTTTGATGCCGAGCTTGCACCCGTGACGATTACCGACAAGCGCAAGGGCGACCAGATCGTCCGTCGGGACGAAGGGTTTGAGAATGCCAACGAGGCCAAGATCCGTGCCCTGAAACCTGTCTTCCAAAAGATGGCACGGTGACCGCCGCCAACGCCTCGAGCTTGGCCGATGGAGCGAGCGCACTGTTGTTGGCTAGTGAGAGCGCGGTGGACCAAAAATCGTACAAGCCTCTAGCTCGCATCCTCTCCTTTGCCGACCACGCTCTGGCCCCGATGGACTTTGGCATTGCCCCCGCTGGGGCAATTAACAAGGCGCTGGCCCGCGCCGGGCTTACCAAGGAGGATATTGCCTTGTTCGAGATCAACGAGCGTTTGCCGTTGTACCGCTGGCTAACATCCAGCTCCTTGGCCTGGACCCCGCCAAGGTCAACGTCTTGGGCGGCGGGGTGAGTCTGGGCCACCGATTGGCAGCTCGGGCAGTCGAATCCTCGTCACGCTCCTCCACGCCCTCAAGTCGGGCCAAAAGGGGTCGCGGCAGTGTGCAACGGAGGCGGCGCGGCCACTGCATTGGTAGTGGAGAAGCTTTGAGCAGGCTGTCTCGAACGGAGGAGTGCGTCGGCGGGCACGTTGTCAGCTACTATGCGCCGACATGCATATCCGCTGTAACAGGCTATGGCTCGAGGAGACGAAATGGCTTGCTGTGTGTGTGTGTGTATGTGTGTGTGTATGTGATGTGTGTGCGACGGATGGCCTGCGACGGAAGCAACAAACGCGATCGCTCCCTGCGGTGCCCCGATGTTAGATGCCGGAACACAGAACCCGAGATTAGGCAGAAAACATGCTTGCGTTCCCCCTTTCCCACTGCAACTGCAACCTGCGCTCCCCACCGAATCAAATAGTGATATTGAGCCTAGAGTGGGGGCTGAGATGGCCTGGTTTTCTTTCTAATGGCGAGTGCCCATGCCGCTGTCCTTGGGTGTCCCAACTAGCTTTGTCCTTCAGTAGCATCATTCATTGCCCCTCGCCCAGCTCCACCCAGCTCTGGTCCAAGCCCGCCACGCCCGTCTTCGGTCCACTCTGTCCTCTCTGCGGTGATGCTGTTGGGGGAGGCGAACCCGCCGCTGGCTCTGGCTGCTCTGGCTGCCCGGACCCCGCTGTCCCAGCGCGCGCGCTCACGTCCGCCGCTTCTCCTCCCTCATTCTCCTCCTCTTCGTCAAACGCCGACGACGGAGCAGAGCGCAGCACCTCGTCTCCGTCGCACTGCTGCCCGTCTCTAGGGACGAGGGACATCCAGTCGGCCGAACGGGCCCGAGGGGACCGGTGCAGGCCTCGACGCTGCGCCCTGCCGGGAAAAGTTAACTTGTACCCTTGTACTCGCTCCACCCCACTTGTCCCGCTTGACCAGCGCCGAGTGGGACGGTGTACGCCGTGGTCCCTCTTGCCCCCCCCATGACGGCGCCGGCGCCGGCGCCCCGACAGAGGCAAGCGCGTCTGGATCTGCCGGGATAAAGTCGAAAGGCGCTGGTACAATGCTCGATCCACGCCACCACAGGTTGCGGCAGCTTGGCCGCGACCGCAAGGCGAGCCTGGCTCCACGCTTGCCACAGCGGCTCCAACGTCCCGCCCACACTGGGATCCCGAGGCTCACCCGCATCCGTGGCCGCAAGGGCCGCTCGGCATCCGAGGCAGAATCAGGTCCACAACGGTATCCGTCACGCGGTGGCTTAGCGCGCTCCTTGTCCGTCCAGGTCGCCTTGGCGTTCACGGGCGGCAGGAGAGGACAGTGAAGCGCAACGGCGTACGGCTTGAGCGTTGGCTTGGGCCGAGGCACGTTCCGAAGCTGACTGGCGCAACGTCGAGGCCGCACTCGTCGCGCCCTCGGCTACCAAACGGGCCACATTGCCGACGCAGTGTGCGCCGCCGCGCCATCAATCAGGGTGAGAACAGTGAGCGGCGTCAAGTATTCTGGTTTTGCGTGTAAATCCGTTGAGGTCCCAAGCGCAGTTCGGGCAGCAGCGCCGAAATCGCCGCGACGGGCGCGGTCACATGAGCACTGAGCGTATGCTGCAGCGATGCGCCGCACTGGCGGCCGAAGTGGCCAGTTGGCCATGCTGCCCTCCTCGGCGGTCGGAGATGAGGCGGACATGTACGACAAGGCATTCACAATGCCAATCAGGATCACCCCATCACCGGGCGCGCAAACGGGTCGCCCGCCATGGAGCGGGAACCGAAGCGCCAAGGCCGACTTGACATCTTCCCACAAACCCATCACCGACCGGGCAGCGACGCCAATCAAAGTGCCGCACCGCCACATACCCACTGGAAGGCAACAGCTGCGTGTCCAGGCTGCGGAAACTGGCGGGATTGCTGACGGCCGCAATGACGATCAGGCCCTCGGAGGTTAAACTGGTGACGAGCGCACGCCCCAGGGGGTGTCGGCACCCAGGACGATGACGGCCTCGCGGCGAATGCCATTGCGCACGCGGGCAGGGCGACGGACAGGGCGCACAGCACGGCCGCACAGACGGTTCGCCACGGCCCGGGTGCGTCGGGGGCAACATATGGCAGGCGAGGCCGAGACCGACCGAGTTGCGGCTGCGCCGGCAACGAGGTCAAAGGGTGGTCCTTGGCCCAGCCGACGGGGCAGAGAGCAGTGTCGGGGGCGGGGGCGGGCGGGGCGGGGGAGGGTGGAGGGAGAAGCTTGCCCTGGAGAGTGTGGAGCTGCGCCTGGACGCTGTCGGGCAGGGCGGGCGGGGCGTAGCGGGCGAGCTCGTCGGCGAGGGTGTGTAGTAACTGGGCCGTGTCGGCGACGTGCTGCGGGAGGTCGCGCTGGTGGTGGTGGGGGGTCAGCAGGCGGTAGGTGTGGGAGGGGGGCGGGGAACGTACCAGACTGTCGGGCCAGTGGCGTCGAGCCACTGCTCCATGTCGGCTATACTCGCATGGCGGCGGCGAGGCAGGCAGCGGTTGGCGGCGGGTGGTCTGGAAATATGGACTGGACTGCTGATGGCGTCGCTGCAACCCGTGTTCCGCTGCGCCTGCGCGCTGGCTTCCGCTGCGTCTGACGTCATGCATCATGCGTCATGCGGCTGCCCTGCGCTGGCTTGCGCGCCGATCGAAGCGGCGTGGGGACGACTGGACGCACTCCGGATGCGGGGCTGCTGCGGGCTGGCGCTGCCGCTGCCTGCCCCGCCCACCGCCGCCCGCAGCCCCCCCACCGCAGCCATGGCGTCGCACCCGCCGCTGCGCGTGCAGATCGGCACCTTCAACTACACCTCCGCGGCGACCCGCACCGCGCCACACCCGACCTCCGCCAATGGCTCGTGCCCTCCTGCGCCGAGGGCGACACGCGCTACGCCACCGCCCATGCCCGTCCCCGCCCCCCAGGGCGCTACCCGCGAGGCTCCCGACATCTACGCCGTCGGCTTCCAGGAGCACCTCCCCCTCCACATTGGCCTCTCCGGCAGCGGCCCCGGCACGCCCTATGTGCCCCTTGTCCGCGGCGCCGAGAGCATCCTCGACCATACCGACCTCGAGATCGCCGCGCCATCCGTCCCCACGCTGCCGTCGTCAGCCCCGGCGGCCTGTATCCCGACAAGGGCGGCCCAGAGAACTACACCCTCCTCGCCCCATCAACATGGCTGGCATTTCCCTCTTTGTCTATGGCCGCGACCGCAGTGGCATCCCCGACCGCGTCAAGGAGGTCCGCGCCAACCAGGTCGGCACTGGCATCTTCAACCTCCTCGGCAACAAGGGCGCGTCGGCATTCGTCTTGTTCTTGGCCCGCCCGGTGCGACGGCAGACAAGCCCGGGGAGGAGCAGGTTCTGACCTTTGTATGTGCCCATCTGGCCGCACACGATCACAATGTCGCCAGACGGGGTCAGGACTTTGCCAACATTGTTTCCCGCTTGGCCTTCCCTCCCGACAAGGTGCTGCCGATTCCCCTGGCGTCCTCTGCCCCGACGGGCATGGCGACCAAACCTGCCAGCTTTGACGAGCTCAAGGCGCAGTATGCTCAGCAGACCAGTGGGCCCAAGCAGCGCCCGGCACAAGCGTTGGACGCCAACACGTACTCTATGTACGACAGCTCCAGCGTATTTTCTTTGGGGACCTCAACTACCGCATCGCCGTCGACACCCCGCCCAAGCCCGGATCCAAGTTGCCCACCACGGCCAAGCTCGTTCCCACCCAAGTGGTGGAGGAAGTGCACAAGAGCAACTGGCCCCTCTTGGCAAACTACGACCAACTGTCGATCGAGCGTTTATGGGCGCGTTCTGCAAGGCCTCACCGAACTCCCCTGGACCAATTCCAGTTTGGTCCCACGTACAAGTACAAGATTTTTGAGGCCCCCGCCATGCCACCTGGATCCAAGCCCTTTGTCCCAACCCTGGAACAGACCCGCCAACTTCCTCCAAGCGCATCCCTGGCTGGTGCGACCGGATCCTCTGGCGGTCCTGGGCCGATGGAGACCAGACAGCGCCCCTTGAGGGACCGGGTGTGAGCAAGGTGGAGCTCCACAGGAGTATCATGAGCTACACTGTACGTCTACTGCCATTTGCCTTTTTCGACTGATTTGAGCTAACCGCTAACCCCCCCCCCCCCCCCCCTGCCAGTATTCCGATCACAACCCGTCACCACTATCCTCACCTTGCCTCCCATCCCGGCGGCCAACGGGCGCGGATTACGTTCCCCGCTCCGTACGCCTTGGACCCGCAGTGGCGCATCAAGCAAACCATCGGCCTGGCCCTGGACCGTTTCGTCGGCTATCTCTGGTCGCTGCTCCTTTCCGCCGGATACGGCAGCTTGGTGGGCGGCCTGTTCGAATGTGTGGCGGTGGCCGTGTTGGGCTTCTGGTTCGTCCAAACGGGTGGCCAGGGCGGGAACGACTTGGTCTACTGGTTGCTCAGTACCATTGGTTGGTCTTGACCGTCGTTGCTTCCCGGCTCCGGCACGAATCGCGCCTCCCCATCCCAGGAGCGAAAGAATGGATGGTAATCGACGAAACGACGCGGGAGAGTTGCAAGGTGGTGAGGCGGAGGAAAAGTGAGTAACAGGGGTACTGCAAAGCGAGTTTCTATTGACAGTGCTACGTGCCCAGCGTTGCTGGCTGATGCTGGTTGGAGGATGGTGGGAGTGGCGGAAAGATGACCATAGACACGAGGGAGTGTTCCCCAAACCGGTTGGTGGGAAACATTGTACAGAACGGTAAAAAAGACGGCGGTGCTGCAAAGCGTAACGATTGCAATGGCAATGACAATCTGGCCCGCGGTCTCTAACTCGCTTCATAAATGCAGGTTTTCAAGCTGTTGGGGCTTGGTAGACACGCGTCCATTCCCATCGTGCCCTGGTCTCATAATCTTTGCTCATGCCCCCACTCCCACCCTAACCACCAGGGCCGTCACTCTCCTGGCAGTTGTCTGGCCACTACCCCCTTCGGCCAACTGCACCAACATGGTCCAAACACGTGTCATATGCAATACCCCAAAAAGCCCTGGCCGGACCTCCATCCACTGTGCGCGAGCCTACTTGGTGAAGATGGTAATCACGTCGTCCGGCTGGCAAATCATGGATCAGTAAGACCCCGATATAACTTAAAGGAGGAGGAAGTAACGTACTGCAACGCGGTGGGTCAATCCGACCTTTTGTTCTTGTGGGAACTTGGATGACTTGCCATAGACCAGGGCATACTTAAACTTGTCCACAATCGCCCTGTGCACGGCATGGCACACGTGCTCAACGTAGCATCCTTGCGCACACCAACGGGTCCGCCAAATCAGGGTGCTGCCCCCGTTTCTTGGTGTAGATGCGCACAAGTCCAAGGTGCTCCCAAATCGTGGCCACCAGCCCGTCCAAGTTCAAGTCCATCTCCGCCGAGATGACGATCGAGTTGGGCTGGTGCGCCAATCGGTCCACCTCCTCCATCGAGATGGAGTCAATCTTGTTGTACACATACAGACGGCGTGTACTTTCGGTTTCCCAGTACCACATCGATAAACTCGTCAACTGAGATGTCCTCTCGAACCAGCACATCCACATTGTGCATCTTGTACCCCTTCAGAATCGTTTGGATCATCTTTTCATCAATCTTGGTCAAGGTGACACCTGTGCCTTTTGTCACCACAATCCCACCCGTCATCTTGCGCTTGATGGTTACTGTATCCATAAGCATCAGTAACGCCCTTCATCGGGTCAGTGAGATACGTACCATCCGGACGGGTCTTGTTGAGGCGGATACCGACATCCTCCAACTCCTTCTCCAGCTGAGGCCGCTGCAGCGCCGACTTGGTCGCATCAAGCATGATCAAAATCAGATCCGCCGTTTTGGCAACCGACACTACTTGCTTACCACGCCACGGCCCTGCGCGCGGCACCCTCAATAATCCCTGGCAAGTCAAGCAGCTGGATTCGGGCACCATCATACTCCAGCACACCGGGGATGGCGGTGAGGGTGGTATATTCGTACGGGCCGCCTCGGAGGCCGTATCGGTCAGTTTGCTCAGCAGCGTCGACTTGCCCACCGAGGGAAACCCAATCAGCGCAACCCGTGCGGTCGCCCGACTTCATCACGTCGAACCCCTCGCCAGGGCGGGAGGACTTGGAGGCCGGCTCAAGGAGCTCCATGCGCAAGCGCGCCAGCTTGCCGCGCAGCAGACCGAGATGGTACTCGGTCGCCTTGTTCTTCTGTGTCCGTGCGATCTCATCTTCAATCTCCTTGATCTTCTCGGCCACCCCCATGATGTGCGCGACGAAGGTAGAAGTGTGGTGGGGGTTTGCGTCACTTGTCTGCTCAAGGAGCCGCAGTGGATGGTTTTCCGCCCCAAGTCAAGCCAAGCCAGGCCAAGCCAAATTTCGAGCCAAACCGCCCCATTCCGCCATGCCATCACGTGATGCCGAGGCCAACCACGCCGGCCAATCCGTCTTCCGTTTGATGCTCCTAGAGGCAGACGCTGTTGCAGGCTGCTTCTCCACCGCCCAGTGACCGCCTCTAGAACCCACTCCCTCACGTCCTCTGACGCTGGTCTCCGTGTGTCCTTCACCAGCATCCTTCGGCGTTAGGCAAAAATGTTCCCCGACCGGGAGTCGAACCCGGTCTTGACGGTTCACCACGCAGGCGTTGAGAGCGTCACATCATAGCCGTTGGACCATCGAGGAGTATGGATACCTGATCAGATCATGCTCCTGGGGGATAGGAACGAAGGGTGGATGATCGATGACTAGATTGATGACTAGATGACTGAAGCTTCAAGCTTCAAGCTTCACGCTTCACGCTTCATGCACTTCATGCATCATGCTTCAAGCTTCACTATAAAGTCACCCAACGCACAGCCGCAAAAATGCCAAGACGTTCAATTCTTTCAGCCGTCGGTAGCGTGGCGTAGCGGCATCAGAGATCTGTGAATGCCGGAGAGATGCCGCGTCCGTGCCGCATCCGGCCGGAGCAAGCCGAGCGCTGCTGTTCGGGAATACCCGAGATGTACTTACGAGGTCGGTGCTCAGGCTGAGCTGGACGCCGATGCACCTTATCTGGCCCTTCCCCCCCGCCTCGATCTTTTTCTCCATCACCATCTGCCCCATTGTCCACTTTCCGCCGTGCTAGTGGCTTTCTCGACACTATGCTTGAACACCGAGGCGATTCTGCAGCTCATACACCTCGCGGCGAGCGCCTGTCCACACGACCGTCCCCGCTCGGTCATCTGCTAGCACGCACAAGACGAGCAATCAGGCTGCCGGTCCAAGAACGGGCGGCCTCTATTCCATCTCGCCCGGCAAGTTCTAAACCATATGGTTGGCAGAACGGACACGGCGGCCATGACAACGTCAGTCAAAACAATCGATTCGGCTGGGTGGCCCTGCCTTTCTTTCTCTCCTCGGTCGAAATTGTCTGGGAGATTGCGTCTTGTGGCGTGCTCAACCCAGGCGAATCGTTCGGCTGAGCTGTTGCAACCAAAGTGAGTTGTTTCCCTCCATCCGATATCTGCACGTCTTTGGCTTAGTTGCTGATACATCTTGGTGCCTTGACCATCATCAGGCTTGTACGGGACGCTGGCCAATGACTACCCCTGGAGGCGCTATGCGCAGCGCACCCTATCCAGATTGAAGCCAAGGGTGGAGGTGACTGCCAAGACGTCTCTGTCGGAGGCCAGTTCCTTGTGCGGCGTGTTTCCAGAGGCGGAAACGTGGCGGTCGTTGCTGCTGACGCTAGATCTCCAGGAGCGGCAGTATGGATGGACGCTATTCGGGAGAGGCAAGCAACAGTACGGATTGCCACACAACACCTACTATTTCGGCCGTACAGGGCGGCTTGAGTGTCGGTGGTCGCCGTGGGCCGGTGATGCGTAGTGAAACTGGCATTCACCTGCTCGACATGAAGACGTTGGCGTGCGTGTGGTCTTACAAGCCTGATAACAATCCTAAATGGGGAGTCTCAACGGTACAAACGCAAGACGATTGGCTGTTGACGACATGGTATAATGGTATGGAGCCGATCTTTGCTTTCCATGGCGGCATGTCACTTGGCAAGACTGACACATCTGATTAATCAGGTATTAACCCTCCTGCGGGTAGCCCCACCCCAGTCACACTCCACAAGTTCGGTCTTATTTGCCAGACCCGCCCACATTTGGATACAACCTCGAAGCCATGTGGGAATCATTTTCGCCCCGTGTTAAAGCCCAGCTTGTTTTGCCCTGGGTCTTTATTTTGTATGTTTTCCACTCCTTTTGGCGGATTCCCCTGCTGAACTTTTCGGTGCTTCAGCGTCCCGGATCCCAATGATCTGAGACTGCATAAATATCATGTTGATCGGCCCAATGATCTCGTGGTGTCTTTTCCACTGCTCCATCTCCTTCACCTGACCCACCGTCCGGAACGATCGTACGTGTGTGCCTGGACGATTGAGCGTTCGTGCCGGTATATACAACAGAGCTAACCCTCGTTTGAACGAGTTATGCAGGCATCTTGACGATTTGCGTTTCAGACAAATGATTATGACCGACCAGTTCCTCTTTGCAGATTCACTCTTTTCAAGAGATCCCAATTTGGCAGTGCTCGACATTAGCAGCAGTACCCCAAAGAAATTGCAGACTGTGTGTTATTTGCCTGATATGATCCAAGAGCCAGCCAAGTACCATTTGGATGAGATTGCGTCTTACGAATTCGGCCCACTTGACCTAAACGAGACGCCTAGGTTGAAACGATGCCCTGTGAGTACTGAGTCCATGAACCGGTTAAGACCTGATGTTTTCTGATCCTTTTGGCATGTGATAGTTGAGTCTCGTCTCGACCTGGCGAGGCCCATGGTGGCCCCTATTTTGCCCGGATAGCGAAACAATCGTGTTTAAACCGGGGCGGGATGACGATAGGATCGAGTCCAAACAAGACGAGGAATTCGAATTCCCAGTGATATGGATCTTGCAAAACTACAAGCATGCATTTACGGGACAAGTGCACCGTGGGCGTGCGTCGTTGACGGGGATTTTGATGCTTGGACCCAATTTGGAGGGTCCTGCCGGCTCTGGTACACCCAATACGGAAGTTCGTATTGCGTTAGTACCCCCCGTGGACGGACGCTTGTGGATAACCGTAGGGCTAAAGGGGGGGCCCTTCTGGGTACCTAAGCAAAAGAAATGGGGAAAGAAACGGGAAAAGAAGAGGCACACACAAGAAATTTGGCATTGGGTGGTGGTGGACTGGAAACATTTATCGCAAAGGACGGTTTTGGACCGGACGTGGGATCCAGTGCGAGTCACTGCGCTTCGACCCGGCACGATCAGGAGGTACGGATCACGGCTTGAATATGCGGCCGCTGGGGCGAACGAACCGGACGAAGGAGATGAGCTGCCCTATCTTAAGTTATCAGACGTGCCAAGAGCATAGGGAATCCCGTGTCGCCGATACTGCCCGGGTGGATAAAGGCACAGAAGGGGACCATCGCGTACTGGTGCAGTGGAACGCGCATGGCCTAGCCTAGTCATCTTCTGTCTGCCGATTGCATCGATACGGACATACTTGGGTGGTGGTACCTTCGATGTGTCGCTTCTGAACATCACGGGCGGTGTATTCGCTGTCAAGGCTACAGCCGGTGACACGCACCTTGGTGGTGAGGACTTTGACAATGCTCTCCTTGAGCTCTTAAAGGCGGACTTCCAAAAAAGACCGGTCACGACATCTCGGGCGATGCTCGTGCAGTGCGGCGTCTGCGCTTGGCCTGCGAGCGTGCCAAGCGCACTCTCTCGTCGCTCACCCAGACCACTGTTGAGGTTGACTCTCTGTTCCAGGTTGAGGACTACGTGGCCAGCATCACGCGTGCCCGCTTCGAGTCGATCAACGCGGTTGCGTTCAAGGGTACCCTCGACCCTGTGGCCAAGGTGCTGAATGTCTCAAAGATCCCCGCCGACAAGGTGCGTTGGTGGCTCGACGCGGATTCCCAAGATCCAGTCGCTCGTGTCGGAATTCTTTGTGGTGGCCGTCAGCTCAACAAGTCGATCAACCCCGATGAGGCGGTTGCGTACGGTGCTGCGGTCCAGGCCGCCGTGCCGCCGTGCCAGACGTCCGACAAGACGGCCAACCTGCTCCTGCTCGACGTGGCGCCCCTCTCGCTGGGTGTGGCCATGCACGGCGATGTGTTTGGTGTCGTGGTTCCCCGCAACACGCCCATGCCCAGCAACAAGTCGCGTGTCTTCACCACGGTTGAGGACAACCAGACACAGGTTACGTTCCCCATGTCGCATCCAATGCAAGGACAACCGCCTTCTGGGCGAGTTTGAGCTGATTGGCATCCCCCTGCGCCCAAGGGCGCGGTGGAGTTGCTCACCACCTTTGAGGTGGACGCAAACGGTCTTCTTAAGGTTACTGCCCAAGAGAAGACCTCGGGCCGGAAGGCCAACATCACCATCACCAACTCTGTCGGCCGCCTTTCGAGCGCAGAGATTGAACATGATCAAGGACTCGGAGAACTTCAAGGCATCGGACAAGGAGTTCCAGGCACGCCATGATGCCAAGAACGACCTGGAGGCGTACGTGAACCAGGTTGAGACGACCATCTCCAGTCTTACCGCCAACTTTAAGCGTGCGGCCAAGAACCAGATCGAGACCGAGCCGGCCAAGGCCCTCGAAGTGCTCGACCTTGACGACGCCAAGGCGGACGACTTCCGCCGTGCCTCGCTTCGCCTCAAGCGGTCTATGCAGAAGGCCATGTCGGGCGGTCGTTAAGAAAGGCTTCAGTCTTTGCTCCAAAAGGTCCTCATCACGATTCTCTCCCCTATTCTCCTGAGGTCCTCCTAGGTTCTCCATGAATCGCGCCCTGCGCCCCATTATGGTTCTGCTCCCATAGTCCTTTTGCCCCCGACGTCTCCCAACGAGACTAGTGGTTAGTGTTCCCAGGTTGGAGGTTGGAGACGCAACATCTTGTCCTAGACCCCATCAGACGTACTTAATAGTTGCCTGTGTGGCTCCCGCGCTTTGGGCTGTTTCAGTTAAATTGGTCAACACCCAACTTTCCTCCGGCGTGCCACTGGGCAATTGTCCATGCTGGGATGGTCTCTCCCTCACCCTCCTCTTCCCGTCCCCCTTCTCTTCCTAGATTTAGTTCGCCCCGGTATCGTCTCTGCAGGTATGATGGGCTGCCTTGCGCGGGGGTTACAAGGTTTAGTTCAGGGCCTTGGTTCACACTTGGTTTTTCGCTTCAAGTATTATTGGCCCCCACTGAGTGACGAGCCCAACTCGGGTAGAAAAACGTTTTAGTGGCTCAGATTCTAGCCGTGGGCCGTCGCTCTGCAGCAGTACTACTTCCATCCTCCCGCTCCCCGGCCGCTGGGGGGTGGGTTTGGCCTGGAGGTGACCGTCTCCTCCCAGCGCGTCTTCCACCACCGCAAGCTTCCCGCCCATTTTCAGCCCAGAGACCCGCAAGACAGTCTGCTCCGCGTCCTCAACTTGTTCCCCTGGCGCTTGGGCTTGGATCAGGGGAAAAACAGTTCGGTAGAGTGTGATTCTCATGCATTACACGCCGACAGGGCTTCGGAGAATGAACGTACAGAAAAAACGCTGGCAACCCAGTAGTGCAGCCACTCAGCTTGCAACCAGGCCAACACTCAAACACGCACCACAAGCGAGGCCATCAGATGCATCAGATCTCAGACAGAGCCCAGGAGGGGGATGAGCACATACCCCATCCCCTTCGGCCAGCCGGGTCTTGGGGCGAGCGTACAGCAAGCCGTGCTGGTCGGCTACGCTCCACCAGGCCTCTGCAATCGGCCGCGTGATGGGACGGGGTCTTGATTGGCCTCACTATTTTCGGGCACCCACACTCTCAATGGGGCTCTGATGGCGCGGTTCACGCGTGACGGCTCGAGTTTCCACTCGGCAGCGTCGTATTCCGGCGGGGAGCAAAACCGTCGTGTCTTCTTTGTACCATGTCGAGGAGCAGACTCGTATCCCTTTGGTGGGCGGCCGATCACCTGATCCTCCCATACGTTCGTCTTGCTGCACAAGCCGATGCTTTGGCGCGTTGAGCAAGGCCAAGATGAGGGAGCAGCAACACATATCTGCCTAAACCGACAGACATGGGGATGACAACTTGGTCCTACCATTGACCAACCACATTGCCACGATCGTCGCCCCTGATGACTTGTACATCGTGGCATAGAGGTCCGTTTTCTCTCGCCTAGGGGGAAGCAGATGACGGCGGGTTTGCTGCAAGCACCCACTGTAAAAGGAACGCCTGATGCGGGAACGGGAGGCCATTTAGGCGAGTGGATTGATCCGCACCCTTGGCCCGCAAGAACATCACTCGGGTGGTCCTAGCCCCAATGCAGAAGCTCACGATCTTGGGACGTTGCGCTTGCACATCTGCGACGTAACACAGTGGAACCTTTTCTTTTTCACTCGGGCTCTTCGCCTCGGTCGCCTTATGTAAATGTCCAGCCGACACATAATCTGCCCCGCTCTCCCCTGGACTTGGATCGCATCTGGGAGATGAGGGAGAGGGTACTTAATATGCAGCAGTCGGATATTGGCCCCAGACGAGACGGAGCCTGGAAGCACATGACTTGGCAGCTTCCACAGCATTATTGGGGAGTGGCCAAGTGCGGAACATTTCCGAAATACTAACATCTCCCACATACATGAAAAGCGGGTACTGACTTGATCCACGTTCTTGTCCTAGTGCTCAGATCATCTTGTTTATCGTCTCCCGAATGTACACCAGTGCCTGTAAGTTCGGACCCGGCAAGTCAGCACGTCACACCAGAAGAAGTGCTGGGGGTCATCGTACATGTTGGACCAATAACGCGAATCACGACCCCATATTGAGTCGTGCCGTGCAGATGATCGATCTCGGCATTGGCATGGTGGTATACAAGGAAGGTAGTTATTGCTAGCCGTCGGCGATCTTTGGCCCAAGGGGTGTGGGATCTGGCCCTCAGGCGCATGGAGCTTTCCTAGCCTTCATATTCAACCCCAGCCTCAGGAGTATCGTTGGTGGTGGCAACCGGTGCTGCCCGCATCCGCAAC
Source organism: Moniliella sp. 'wahieum' (assembly GCA_003971905.1). Lineage (NCBI taxonomy): Eukaryota > Fungi > Basidiomycota > Moniliellomycetes > Moniliellales > Moniliellaceae > Moniliella > Moniliella sp. 'wahieum'. The sequence goes on along the minus strand of RSEE01000062.1, from coordinate 8,690 downwards.
CCATACATCAGTAGCGTCCTTAGCGCAGAGCCACAGCCCACGTCAGAATCCGCCCCGGCACATCGGATAGGGGCCCAAAGGGGGAGGGGGGGGTCATATCTTACTCCGAGTCCAGAGGGGAACGCACTGCCAACATAGTTTGGCGCCTCAAGCTGCACCATCGCACTGGAAGGACCGCAAATCCAGCCCCCAACATTGCAGTTCCCACAAGGCCTGTTGGCAGCTAACGATGTGCTCATGAGCGACGCATCCGGCTTGGTGCGCAGGAGAGAGAAGGGCGAACAGCAGCAAAGACACGAGGCGCAGCAGCGGTCCCAAAGTGTTGGTTGGTGGCGGAGAAGGAAATGCCGCCCAGACGCGACGGGATCAAATTCGGCGCGGTGCTAGGGTTATTGACGGCATGGCCGTGTGGATAAATTGCGACTGCTTCAAGCGCGGCGGTGGCCGCAACGCTCGCCGCGATACCGAGGGCGCCTAGTGCTGTGCCGACGGGGGCATCCGCACCCACATCGGCACCGCACTCGCGTCACTGGCCCCTCGTCGCGCAGCACCTCCTCCTCGGCTGGCCCGTCCTTATCTGGCCAGTACGCTCCCGACTCTTGGGGACAGCAGCCCTGTCGGCGCTGCTTCGCGGAAGCGGTCGCGTGTCGTTGTTCGCCGGGCAGCTGCTTTGTGTCGGCTACCATCTTCCCTTGCCGCGGCCAAGAGATACTATCGCCCAAGGCTCCCTCTCCCACGAGCAAGACCAGCACTGCAGAAGGCTTGGAAGGTGCCCGCCGTGCTGGCGAGGCGCAGCTGGCCGTCCCACAGCGTTGGCGCCCGGCACCTAAAAGAGGCGGATACAGCTCCGACACTCCTTTCGCACCTCCCTGCCCGGCCCAAGCGCAATCAGGCTCTTCTGTGCTGACTCCATCGAAGGGAGAGCGGTGCGCGCACTTTCCTTGCGAGTGCCCATCGCCAAGTGAAACAGGGCCTGTGCATCCACCGCGTACGCTCGCACGCGTGGCAAATGTGTACTGATTCAGCCAGATTCCTCGTTGTGTGAACACGTACTCCACAGTTACTTCTGGCGCGGTCTTCGATCTGCTGTGGCTGTCAGCACTCGCACTGTGCAAAAGAACGTGGGTAACGTACCGCCATCACAACCTGGGCCGGCAAGGCAGCGAAGCTAGATTCGTAAGCGAACAATGCCGACAGATGAGGGGCAAGGGATGAAGCACTGAAGGGTTCGTCGACACTGAGCCATAGTGTATCGATTCTTGAAGGAGGCTGTTTCTCCGCGGCGGGCAGGTGGATAGGGGGACGAGCGACAGCGGCGAGACAATAGCACCGAGGGTTGCGTCGGTCAGCGCGTGTTAATATGGACTAGTACGAGATGTTCCACAAGGGCATCCCCGCTAGCATGGAGCCTCAGGCCACGTTGGCGAACATGGCCTGTTTTCTTTGCCTTGTGTGAAGAATCTCCGCCGCGGGTCAGGCAGGGTAGAAGGACCGAAAGCCGCCTCGAGCAGGCCCCTCCCCGGGCTGGCCTGCTCGCCCTCGCTATCGGCTTTCGCCTTCCAATCCACACCGATCCTTTCCTGCTCCTTCCTCATCATCCTCACCCGACGTCAACCCCTTGGCAGATCCGCCGGGCAAGGGGGCAAGGCCTCCCCGCGACAGCAACCCTGTGCGCAAAGACAGAGTTGAGCGCTGCCCTCCGCGTCGACCGGCGCACCGGTCCCACTGACGCCCCACGACCACGACCGCACCTGTCGCTGGCATCTTGACCACCACCAAAAACTCACCCACAGATTCGGAGGGGAGTAAACATGACAAGACTTCCTTCCGGATGAACCACGCGCTCTTGCCAGGGGCGTATCAAAAGCTGCTGCTGCCGCTGCCGTTCCAATTCGCTCCGACCCGTTTGCCACGACGTCCTCTGGGCTGCATTCGACCAGCGTAGGGGGTACTCATTTCTTCCGAGCAATCGACCGCTTCGACACATCAATCAAGTCTTGGAACTGGTCACCGCCGGTGGCCGGGATGCGGCACAGGCCGCACTTCTTGCCTCCAGTCGCTGCTTGTTGGCAGACCATTGCCGTATGCCTGCATCGCTCGCATTGTCGAGGGCACATCATCGTCAATCAACCGTTCTTGCACAGGCGTAGTCGCCAAGCCCGTACCTAGGGCTGGGGTTTCGCAACGTAATAGATTGGGACAGGTGCATCCCATAAGGCGCATCCTGTCTTCAAATTGGAAAGTCAGTGACTAGTGACGAGCAAGCGGTGCAGTAATGGGGACTTACTCCAAGCAGTGCATGCGTTCACCCGATGAGTAAGCTGGCATTCGGCATGTCATCTTCCACTCGCTTGTTTCGAGGAGAGGGGATTGAGGCCCGGATACAGCGAATCGAGCCCGGGCTGTACACCCACGATACCTCGAATGGCCCCGCATTGGTCGCGTCCAGCCACAGTCAGCCGGCCCAACGAACATGCTGAAAGTGCTGACCGGAACAATGACTTGGCATACGTGGTGGTGGGGGTGGAGGGGCAAAGGGAGCAGGCGGCTGTCGCAGGCCAGACCAAATGTGATGTGCCAAGCTTAAGATGCACGTGCACGTGCTTATGGCACTAGGGTTAGGAATATATGCGCCGCCCCATTACTAACGACTCAGACTGAGTTCTCAGGGAAGGAGACGGTATAACTTCAGCGTGGCAGGTGCTACGTCCAAGCGGTATTAGTACAAAGTGAAGGGGGTGGGTAAGAGTACCACTGGACTTAGGGTGGCGTCGGGGTGGCCGATCGTTTGGCAGGGTTAAGGTGCAGTTGGGAGGTACCATGCGGGGCAGCTGTTGCTCATCACTATTGGTGTGTGGGCGGTGGGGAGGGTCTCTTACTGCACGGAAAAATGGAGCTCTAGAAGGGAGATGGGCGTGGGTATAAAGAGAGCCGCGGTGGCGCAGCTGGAGAGGAGCAGGGTACATAATGAAGGGCGGCATCGAGGATTCCCACGTGAGCCTCATCTTCCATCGCGGTATATACTGACTGGTGATGCGGTGGTGACTCCGTGGCAGATCGGACGGGATGCGGAGCGGTCACGGTTCTATGGTTGTGGATGGTGGTAGCGGTAGAGTATAAGGGGCATGCATTGGACTGTGGGGGGGGGGTGGGGAGAGAAGTCCCGTACGGAGGTTACAGGGGGTATCGACCACCGCTCCGGCGAGTCGCCGGAAGGCACTCTGTCCAGGTGGCCTAGACGTATGTTCAAAGATTCAATAGTCCCGAGGCGCATAGCAATCGAGGCGGAGGTCATCGCATACGGGCTAGCCCGTATGCGATACCTCAATAGTCCTGAGGCCTATGACCTCTGACGTAGTCATCACCCGTCGACGCGTGTATCCACCGCCGGCCAGCATGGCGCTGAGCTAATGAACATTGCACCCCTGTATCCACCTGCTGCGCGCGTGGCCGGTACCTAATGAACATTGCAAGCCTGTATCCACCCGCGGCGCCGCGCTGTCCTTACCTAATGGGTGGGCGCGCGGGCGTGCATGTTGGGGGTAGATGTTGATGGGGGGGCGATGGGGGCTGGTACGCTGCCTTCTTGCCTCCATCCTCCCCTCCCTCGCAGCGTTCCCCGCGCCCCAAGGTGTGTTGCCTCGCTTCCCCTCCCATCTGTGCCTCCTTCCGCCGCTCTCAGGCGCCTTGCCGCGCCTTGGCTGCCCCTCCCCACGCCCGCACTGACCCACTTTGCTGTGCCTTCTGTCCAGCCCCTGCCCGCCATCCCGCCCCGCTTTCTCCCCTTCTTTGCCCTCTTTAACCCGCATGCCTGCCTCCCACGCACGCCCCAGCAATCCCCCCCCCCTTTCCCTCGCCCATCCCCACCAGTCGCTCGGCCATCTCCGCCATTCATTCGGCCATCGCCACCGTCGGGTCGGTCTAGACGTATGTTCAGTGATACAGTTGGTATGGCTGATCGATGATATGACGGCGACAAATGCAATTTGACACTAGTGTCGATTTCTATTTGTTTCCAGCCTACAGTTGGTACGGATCCTATTTGTGTGGTGGGGTGGGTCGGGGTGGGTAGGGTTAGGGATGGTGGGTGTAACTTCTCAACGGTGCGTCGATGGGAAATCTGAGGCCATATGCTGCAACGAGCGGACGATTTCGTAGCGAGCTATCGCCTCGGCATAACTCTCTCCCCTTCGGGTAGCGAGCTATCGCCTCGGCATAACTCTCTCCCCTTCGGGTAGCGAGCTATCGCCTCGGCATAACTCTCTCCCCTTCGGGTAGCGAGCTATCGCCTCGGCATAACTCTCTCCCCTTCGGGTAGCGAGCTATCGCCTCGGCATAACTCTCTCCCCTTCGGGTAGCGAGCTATCGCCTCGGCATAACTCTCTCCCCTTCGGGTAGCGAGCTATCGCCTCGGCATAACTCTCTCCCCTTCGGGTAGCGAGCTATCGCCTCGGCATAACTCTCTCCCCTTCGGGTAGCGAGCTATCGCCTCGGCATAACTCTCTCCCCTTCGGGTAGCGAGCTATCGCCTCGGCATAACTCTCTCCCCTTCGGGTAGCGAGCTATCTACCCTCGGCCGACCCCCCTCTAGGGTTAGGGTGGGTTGGGTTGGGTCGGGTTGGGTAGGGTTAGGGATGGGGGGTGTAACTTCTCAACGGTGCGTCGGATGGGAAATCTGAGGCCATATGCTGCATAGAGCGGACGATTTCGTAGCGAGCTATCGCCTCGGCATAACTCCCTCCCCTTCGGGTAGCGAGCTATCTACCCTAGTCTTATATTGGCTTGTGATGAGTCCTGTGAAAACGCGGCTCAATTAGTACTGAGACAGGTATTTTAGCCCAAACTGGGACACCCCACGAAAAGTCAGCCACCACAGTGTGATGGGACCAAATGTGGTGCCTGACGTTTGGTGATCTCTGACATTTCGGGTGGGGCTTAGTCCTGGAATGCGGGATTCACGCTGTCACGCCTGGAATGTGACATGTGAGGAGGGCAAAATGCGGGTCTGACGTTTGGTGAGCTCTGACATTCTTTGATGGCGTTCCTTGCGGAAACGTAGCGGGCGCTGCCACGCTGCTTGCGCCGTGCCCGGTCCCGACTCTGGCCTGTGTGGCGCCTGGGCCAGCGCTCCGTGGATAATCGGCAACGGCGATAGGGCCATTCGCGACCAAGGTAATTGGTTGTTTTCTGGTCGAGGGCAGGTGACGGGGCGTGCCGGCCCGGACCGTGGCTAGGTGCGCTCGGTGATGGGTCCTGGGCGTGCCGACTTGGGCCGTGGCTGGGTCCGCTTGGTGACAGGTCCTCGCGGGGCGGCTGGGGCCGTTGCTGGGTCCGCTTGGTGACTGGTCCTGCATTGGGCCGAAGAGCCGCTTGTCACAAGTGGTCAGGCCTGTCTTTACCTTGCATTCTGGGTCAATCCGCCAAGCGGGCCCTGCCACGCTGCTTGCGCCGTGTCCAGTCCCAACTCTGGCCTGTGGCCATCCGACCGCTGTCCACCGCTGTGCGCGCTGCCGGCGCAGCGCATCTGATGTTGGTGTGCGCAAACCATTAATCCAGCGCCGCCACCGCCACCACCACTTTCACCACCACCACCACCCATGTCACCATGCATGGCCGTCTCGTGGTGAGCATCGTCCATATCCGTGCTTCATTTGGCGCTAGCACACCTCTATGCGCGTTGCCCCTGATCGTGAGGCAGATGGAGGATCTGATGCATGCCTCCAACAGTGCTTGCTTACCGTTGGTAGCATGCCAAATGTGAGCCAGAACGGATGAGAGACGGCTGAGATATCGCCATTTTGGTCCCGCCGGCATACGCCACCACCATCTCATCCCAGCATGCATCGATCCCAGCCGCTCCCGCTCAGGTGCACGCCTCATCCAAGCCTCCCGCTGCAGCGTACTCCCTCGCCTTCCACCAGGGCAGGCCTACATCGACTACCATCTGCATCTGTCCACCAGCTGAAGCGATGGTGCACAGCAGGTCCAAACACGGGCAGGTGGGTGTTGATGGCGCCGCCGCTCCACCAGTTGTCGTCGGATGTCAGAGATCGTCGGCGCCCCATCGTGCACTACAAGCAGGGCTTCCAGGGAGGTAAGGCGCTCCAGGATTGGTCCAGCATTGAGGTCAGAACACGCCCCAACATCTGATGTTAGCTTGATTCGGATGAAGGTCTATGTTGACGGTGCCGGCACAGCACCAATCTTCATCAAACAATACATTGCATACATGCACAGCGTGCACAGGAAGCAGGGCTTTCAGGAGCAGCAATGCGCTTCAGGATTGGACCAGGATTGAGGTCACACCACATGTGAACATCAGAGGTTAGGTCCAAACAGCGGATGGTCGATGTTGATGCTGCCGGCGTTCAACCAATTCTGGACGAATCAGAGATCTGTCAACGGTGTAGCGTAGCCCAGAATCAAGGCTTTCAAGAATGATGATGCGCTTTTGATTCGGTCCAGGATTGAGGTCACACCACATCCAATTACCTCAGGTGCGGTCCAGACGGCGCACGGTCCCAACAAACAGCGTCGGTGCCCCACCCATATGGGACGAGTCAGAGCACGAGTGGTGGCGTAGCGTGCCCCAGGTAGTCCTCTTTCAGACGCGCACGCGTGGGGCGCAAGACGATGCACCGCGATGGAGAACGGCGTGTGGCGGTGGATGCGTTGGTGGTGGTGGCGGCTTGGTCGATTTGGTGCGGCCGAGCCAATCTGACCGCGCAGGCTGCGCGTGCATCGGTGCAATTGCAAATGTTAATATTTTCAGCCCGCGGCGGATGAATGCACGGGCCAGGCGACGGATCTGGTTGGTTTCTTACCCGCCCCCCCCCAACCCGGCTGGCTTTGCCCGCCCCCCAAGGTCTGTTGCCTCGTTTCAACCCCTCGTTCTGAGCCTCCTTTCCCCCATTCGGTGCCTCCCGCGCCTCATCTGCCACACACCGGCCCTCTACTGACCCTCTCGCCTCTGTGTCTTCTGTCCAGCTTCTGGGTCTCTGCAGGTACTGCCCGCCACCCCGGGGCTCTTTCCCACGTCCCCCTGCCTCCCGACCCGTCCCAGCGCCGCGCTCCTGCCTCCCACCCCCGCCCAGGCCATCCCCGCCATTGACTCGGCCACCGCCGCCATTCATTCGGCCATCGCCACCGTCGGGTCGGGCAAGCGGAAGCATGGGATGGTGCAGGGGATGGTGCATGCCTGCTGGCCGTCCATGGTCACAGCCTCGCCTGCCCCCACCACTGCCGCGCTTGAGTTGGTTTCTGGACGCTTGGCTTGGCCATCCGGATCCTCGTCTTGGCCATCTTCGTTCCAGGCTCGGCCATGCCAACGCATACCGTGCAGCGTGCCATGCCGTCCCGTTTGGACGCTCTGCCGGCCCATGTGCACTCGCTTGGCGAACCTGCTGTCACCCTGCTTGGGATGCTCATCCCAACCGCCGTCTTGGCCATGTGCAACCTGAGCGCATCGGTACGCATCCCATCCCATTCCATCCCATGCCACCCTGCCTCATTCTGACCCGCTCTTGCACCAGCGTTCTGCCACTCATCCCTCCGCTCTCCGCCATCATTGCCCCCATCTCAACGCTCGTCAGGGCCATGCTCAAGCTCGAGCAGCCCATGGGCCAGTACAACGTCGTGCTCTGTCTGTCTGTCGCGTCCACCCTTGCGCTCCCCCGACGGCCCCTGTTGTTTTCCACCTTGTGCCAGGCATCTCCAAGCTTGCGCGGCCACGTCCAAGCACGCGCCCACCGCCTCGCAGCCTGTGCTTGCCATGTGCTTGTGCCCATCGTCTTTATCCTTGTGCCCGCCATCAGCAAGCATGTGCCAACCGCTTCCAAGCCTGCACTCCGCATCTCCAAGCTTGTACCCGCCACCAAGCCGGTGCTCCCCATCCCCAAGCCTGTCGTCCCCACCAAGCCTGTGCTCGCCATCCCCAAGCCTGTGCTCGGGACCAAGCTTGGGCTCGCGATCAACCTGGTGCTCATCATCTCCGAGCCTGCGCTCTGTCCTCAAGCTTGTGCTCGCGAACAAGCCTGTGCTCATCATCTCCAAGCCTGCCCTCACCACCAAGCATGTGCTCATCATCTCCAACCTGGGCTGCGCACCAAGCTTGTGCTCGTCATCCCCAAGCTTGTACTGGCCACCAACCTCTGCTCATCATCTCCAAGCCTGCGCCCTCCACCCACGCTCTCCATCCCCAAGCCTGTGCTCGTCCTCCAAGCCTGCGCTCCCCATCAAGCCTCTGCTCCCCATCTCCACGCCTCTGCTCCCCGTCTCAACATCCAGCATGTATAGGAACATAGCAATGCATACCATCATTCAGCCTACCTCTCCATGCACTCTAGTACATGCACCACAGAAGCATCCGAGCACCTGTCAGATGTTGAAGTGCACAATGACGACGACGGTCGTGGGTCTTTGAGGCGAGCATAACAACGACTGTCCCCCTTTGTCAAGCGCATCATTGGATAGATGATCAACAGGTGTGGGTTGGGGTGGGTCGGGGTGGGTAGGGTTAGGGATGGGGGGGTGTAACTTGTCAACGGTGCGTCCAATCGAGAAACGAGGCCATATGCTGCAAAGAGCGGACGATTTTATAGCGAGCTATCGCCTCGGCATAACTCTTCCCTCCCCTTCGGGTAGCTCGCTATCTACCCTCGGCCCTCCCCTAGGGTTACGGGTTAGGGTTA